>OY796657.1:47428778-48028778 GCA_963680705.1 Rhagium mordax
AAAATACTCCCTAGCCATTACTTATTGGATTTTGACATTAAATATACATAACAATATATATGGGTATTTTGGTAAATACATTTAATACATCCTTACGCCAATAAATTAGAAATAAAAAGCATACCAGTGGAGTAGGTACTATATTTCTAATTTCATACATTATTTTGTATTAGCTAATAGAACTTTAACATTTTACGTTCCTATTAAATGTAACAAAATAATTATTTTAAAAATCCGTGGAATTTCTGTTAGAAATTGAGAAGAATTATTTTTATATTAATAATATTTAGGACATTATACCGCATAGCCCAGGGTCGATCTGAAGCTTTATATAGGAAACCGTGAACAAATAGAGACAAGCTGAAATTTGGTTATATAAGTTTGTATTGGGGTCCTTAAAATACCACCAAACCCCACCGGTAATCTGCCGTGCCTGTCACTCCTAAACAACCCCCGAAAGGGGTGAAAATCGGACTTTTTTTAGTTTTTTTGCGATATCTTAAAAACAAAGCTATATACGAAAAAATATGACCTGATGAACAGTTGCAAAAAATTTGTTTAAGGAACCCTTTGGGGTCTATATCTTGATCCATCTGGACCGGAGAGATTCCGGAATCACTAGACATCCATCCCCAGTCCTGGAGTGGTAAGCTATTATTCAACCATGCTTGAACCTAAAAGTTAATCATACATGTAAATAAAATATGTATGTAGAGTTGCTGGATGAAATGTCCTATATGCATGGTACGGAGCTGCATTTATGATCGGTGGAAGTGAAGCCAGATTAAAATCTTTATTTAAACTTTGCTTTGCTACATACTGCTGGTAGAGAATGTATCTGACGTTATTCAAATCGGTACTTGTTCTATTTTTGACGTATACGGAAATAAGAAATGTCGAAATTAAGGTCCTCAATCTGTCTTTGGATAAATTTGGATTGTAAAATTCTTCAAGAAGGTCAACCAACTTCTTCTTTTTCACAGTATTGACCAAATTAATTTTTCCCCTGGTAAACAGGCCAGATGTAGTATCACATCCGGAAATGGCGTGCAATGGCAATAATAATAATAAACGTCTTTATTGATGGGCGAAGTTTAGTACAAAATAATATTCTTACACTTTATATATTTATTTATTTAACATTTATTAAAGGTCCCAACTTATGCTGCAACTTTGAAGTATTAGTAATTTTATTTGGTTTTGAACTTCTTCCTGGGCGTAGCATATACAAATTTTGTTTAGCGTAATGGAGTCGTATCGAGAATATACGAAGAGAGCATACATACAGGGGCGAATGGCGACGCGGAAAACTACTCAGCTGCCTTGACATGCGGTATATGTCCTTAATATTATTAATATAAAAATAATTCCTCTCAATTCGTAACAGAAATTCCACGGATATTTAAAATAATTATTTTGTTACATTTAATATATGACTGATGGTCGAGATGGTAGCATACCTGCCTCTCACCCAAAAGTCTCGGGTTCGATTCCCGGACGTGGCAATGGAAAATAGAGAGGGATTTTTCCATTATACACGATATTGGATTTGTGTCCCTTGTCTTTAAATGTGTAGCCCCCTCCCGCACAAGGCTCCTAGAACCTTCTGGGATAAAGGGGGTCGTAATTAGGTACATGTGGTGTATTTAAAAAAACAAAAAAAAAATTAAAAAAATAGGCACGTAAAATGTTAAAGTTCTATTAGCTAATACAAAATAATGCATGAAATTAGAATATAGTACTCCACTGGTATGTTTTTTATTTCTAATTTATTGATGTAAGAATGTATTAAATGTATTTACCAAAATATCCATATACATTGTTATGTATTTTAATGTCAAAATCCAATAAGTAAAGGCTAGAGAATATTTTTACAAAATACCCAATTATTAAAAATATCATAACTCCGCCACTGGTAAAGCAAAATATTTCTGCTAAACGTAATTTTATAGGAAATTTTATGCCCTTTAAATTTTCTATCTTCATATTTTTTCGTATATAGCTTTGTTTTTAAGATATTGCCAAATAACTAGAAAAAGTCCGATTTTCACCCCTTTCGGGGGTTGTTTAGGGGTGACAGGCACGGCGGATTACCGGTGGGGTTTGGTGGTATTTTAAGGACCCCAATATAAACTTATATACCAAATATCAGCTTGTCTCTAATTTGTTCATGGTTTGACTGCATCGACCCTGGGCTATGATTTAACTTGGAACATAACTTATCAATATGAGGTTGAAACTTTAATGTCTCATCAATTACAATTCCCAGGCATTTTATTGAATCCGAGAAAGGGATTGACTGACAGTTTAATGTGATATTTTTTGGAGTATCTAAACCCTGATTTGTTTTAAAGAAGACTGCATTTGTTTTGTCTGGATTTAATATTAGCCTTGACTGTTTAAACCACTCTTCTACAGAGGATAACATTCTATTAGCGATATCTCTTATTTCTGGATAAGTGTGACCAGTAAACAGCAAATTGCTGTCATCAGCATAGTTAACGGTTGTCATATTAGGGTGTTCTAGAAACAAGAAGTCGTTGATGAAGATGATAAATAGTAATGGTCCTAGGATGCTTCCTTGTGGAACCCCCAGAGATACCTCCAGGGCATCAGACCGCACATAATTTCCAGTTTGATCCATCATTTTGACAGCATAACTTCTGTCATTTAAATAGGATTCGAACCATTTTAAGGTAACGCCACGAATTCCATAGTGACACAGTTTAGTTAAAAGAATAGAGAAATCAATGCAGTCAAAAGCTCTGGATAGATCCAGGAAAATTCCACAAGCAATATTTCCTGTATCCAAAGAGGAGTAGATATCGCTAGTAAATTCAAATAAAGCAGTTTCTATACTTTTGCCTCCCAGGAAGCCATGTTGACAATTACTGAGAAGATCTTGGTCCTTAAAAAATTCTACTACTCTTGTGTAGACTACAAGTTCAAATAATTTAGATAAGGCACTAAGTAAGCTAATAGGGCGATAATTCTCGAATAAATCCGGATTACCTTTTTTGGGGAGAGGTTTAATAACGGCATATTTTAGATTGCTAGGATACACTCCGCTTTCTAGAGATGCATTGATAATATTACATAGAGGAGCAACAATAAATGGAAAACACTTTTTTAAAAGAAAAACTGATATTTCATCATACCCGGAACTTTTTTTACTTTCCATTTTATTTACTATAGTTATTAGTTCTTCGCAAGTCACTGGTTTGATATAAATAGAATTAGGATTGAAAGGAATATTACATGTATAAGTAAACCGATCAGATAGTTTAGAAGACACCAAATTAGGTGCTATTCTGTTAAAAAAGTTGTTTAACGAATTTGCACCCTCTGTGGGATCCTTAAAAGCAGGTTGATGATTGTTTAATTTATTGTTCTTTCCTGTCAGCTCAGAGATTATTTGCCATGAGGTTCTGGACTTATTTTTAGAGTTGTTTAATCGATCCTCATAATATTTATCTTTATACTGTTTAAGTAAATTATTGTAACGTTGTTTACTAATTTTAAATTCTGGTAAATGAAGAGATAGGGTTTGAAACAGTAGCATCTTATCCTTACATTCCTTAATTTCGGGGTTATTAAAGAAATAATTGGGGGTCTGTTCTTTTACATATTTAGCTGGAAAATGCTTGTTGAAATATATTAAGAATGTGTTTATAAAATTATTATATTTGGTGTCAACGTTAGTAGCTGTGTAAATATCTCCAAATAGCTCATCACTAATGTCTGCACAGAAATCGCAGATAGCTTTTTCAGAAAATAAACCAATTTTTTTATGTATATTTGGTTTTTTATCTAAATGAAAGGACAAAATCTGAGCAGTGTGATCAGAAATCCCAGTATTAACGTTTTCAATTTTAAAATCACTGTTAATATTAGTTATAATAGTATCAATGCAGCTCTCAGTGTTGCAGTATCTACAAGTGCTCTCAGAAACTGTTAGAAAAGCATCATAAGATTCTAATATATTTAAAAATATCTTGCTATGGTTATTTAATTCGAGACTGTTAATATTAAAATCTCCAGCTATGAAAAAAAGAATATTTTTCCCAAAAAGGATATCCAATAACAAATCTAGTTTAGTGAAAAAGAGTTCAAATTCTCTATCAGATGAAGAACGGTAAATGCACACTACAATAAATGTCATACTTCCAGTACTGATTTCCGCACCACAGCATTCGAACACTTTGCATTGGGAAATATTATTTATGTCACTTATAGGTTTCGCCATGAGGCCTGGAGCACAGAAGATAGCCGCTCCTCCATGTGGGTCTTCCGGACGACAATAAACCGATACAGTATTTAAATTTGGCAGTGATAATAAAGTAGATTGCTCCTCAGAACGCCAATGTTCTGTTAGACATAACACTTGAAATCCACTTATATCTTGTAGAAATGCAGAAAGTGCATTAACACAGCTACCAATACTTCTGACATTGTGATGAATAATCTTTATGCTGTTAGTACTCCTTTTGGATTTCGAGTTTATAGTAGTTAAATTTTTATTCAAAAATCCGTTCTTTGTCTTTGATAGTCGTGATATTTCTGAAAATCAAAACGTCTAAATGCCATACTCTTAGGCCAAGTTGAGGGTCTATATAATTCTTCTTTTAAACTAAAATCTGCTCCCAACATAAAGCATTTATTTTGTGTCACCTTGTTTAAAGATCGGTTGCTCCTTCAAAAATTCCAAAATTCTTTCTGCAGTAATGTGCCTCTTAATTCTATAAAGATATAACCAGGCCTTTTTTTCAATGCCGAAATCTTCTACCTCTTTTTCACCAAAAGTTTTTTGATTATATTCAGTAAGTTTCCTTTTGTTTTTGTTTTTCGTGCTCTTGCGATAAGAAACAGCTGTAAATTCATTATCATTTCCATCGCCAGCACCAGAGGTTAGGTTTATTATATCATTCATCTTCTTCCTCTGAGCTTCTATAAGATTTGATGAAGAAGAAGAAGAACTTTCCTGGGAGTCTACATTTGGTGCTTTTAAATTTCCCACTCTACTAACAGCCGGCCCTGCCCTCCCCTGTTGAATGCGGGAAGTTGTAGTAGAAAGGTTTGAATCTTTATTATTTGACTGAAGTGGTGCCACCTGTTTCTTAGCGGCTTCATTATATGGTAAATTATTTTGATTTTGAATTATTGGGAAATGGTTTCTGTTACCATCTTTTTTATTGTCCTTTTTTATACTCTCAACTTTTTCTGTGAGCAGCTGGTTGTTTTGTTTTAACAATTTATTATTTTCCAAGAGTAGATTATATTTCTCATCTTTTTCTTTTAGCAAGTTCTTTAATCTTTCATTATCTAGTTTAAGTATATCAATTTCATGTACCTTATTTAGTTTATCACTTATTTCTTGTATACCCGCCTGAGATATATCCAGGGTTTGTTCACAACATTTGATCCTTGTTTCACATATTTTAACAAATTTTAGTTTATTTTTGAGTGCACATGAGAGATGAAAAACATTTCCAGAAACAACACACACTAGAGTTTTACTTTGCTTGGTTTGACAACATTTAAATGTCTTAATAACTGATTTTGAAAGAGCAGAAACATCTGCATCTTCCTCATCGGACGCCATCTTGAAGCATTTTTACTACTCGAGTCTTTAAGTAAAATATATAAATATATAATTAAATTATAGTTTGAAACTTCTGACAAACAACATAAATGACTACTCATCAATCAAGTACTTTCTAAGTCTATATTTAAAAATATTCTAAGTAGCTGTTCTTGATGTCTACTGGTAAATCATTATACTCACTTAACCCTTTAAAAATAGGCTATTTTGAGTACTTTTTTTTCTACATGTTTGTAAATGAAAGTCTAGCTTTGTTCTGGTATTATAATTGTGTATGTTGGTATTATAAACCAACATATCCTTGAGATATCTGGGAGCTAGGTCATTTTTAATTTTAAATATAAATATAAGAGTAAGAATGTTACATATTATCTTTTTACAGAAAGCCACCTTAACGTACTCAGCATATCCTTAATAGGTGTCAGTCTAGAGCAACTTAATATTAGCCTCATACTCCTATTTTGTAATTTCTGAAGTCTATCCATTTCATTTTTGTTCAAAAGGTATAAAATTGATGCACAATAATTTAAATCAGTGTTATTCTGTAAGCCATTGAAAAGTTCCCAATATTGAATAGATTCCAATTTATGGTTCAATCACATTTCCAAGGGTGTTTCCAATATTGAGAAATTTTGCAATTCTGTAAACCATATTAATTTGATGTGTATTTTCCTAGGTTTTCGGTCATGTGGTAAAATAAAAAACTATTTTCTGACGTTTCGGTTTTATTAAACCATCTTCAGAGAACTAGATAGAGAACTTACTTTAAAAAATTATTTATAATGAATTCACAGAATATACTTACAATTTAGGTGGTAAAAATTAATTAATTAATAATAATTAATAATTTTTACCACCTAAATTGTAAGTATATTCTGTGAATTCATTATAAATAATTTTTTAAAGTAAGTTCTCTATCTAGTTCTCTGAAGATGGTTTAATAAAACCGAAACGTCAGAAAATAGTTTTTTATTTTACCACATGACCGAAAACCTAGGAAAATACACATCAAATTAATTGATACCAACGGTCAAGAAAAGAAAAGCACTATATAGTAAACCATATTGGGAACATTCAATCTTAGTCACTAAATTTTAAACGGTTAGTACAATTATTGACAAATAGTGCGTAATAAATTTGAAAGAAGAAGAAGATTAACCTCACTTTTGTTGTTTTTGCGCCATTCTGCCGTGTATTTTGAATTGTGATTTGTGGTCGCGAAAATTTGGTGATATGGCCCCTGCTAATAGAACAAGTCCATAGCAATTTGCCATATATGTTCGTTATTTAAAGCAGTATCCTCTTCTACGTGCGAACGGGCAAATTCACGTCTTTGGTTGGCCCAGATGAATTAAAAATAATTTGGGGCGACAACTACAATTATCGTGCATTTGTATAGTATTTATTGTTGATTAGTTTAGAAATACTTATTTTATTTTTAATTCATCACATTGTTTTGAATACTCACAACACTTCAATTATATTTTCGATATTACATTTAGTAATTTACATAACGGGTCAACCAGTGTGCTTTACCCAATCTGAACCTGACCTAATGTAATGACGCTTACTTTCGACGTATAGATACTTACGTAACCTCTCTCTTTAGACGGAAAACTCGGGCGCCAGTTCTTTCCCTTTTTAAAGTGTAAAGAACAACACTTTTGTTTCCTGGCGATGCCCAGGAAAACCCTAGATAACTAACAGTTGAAGACACGGTATTTGCCAGAAGGTCTTGAGATGATTATTATGTCAGTACGACTTGAACAATTTCTCAAACGGGTTAATTAGAAATTTAACGGTGGAAATTATAACAGAAATTATAACTCGAAAATTTTGATAGGTATTATAACAGATTTATTCAGTAAAATATGCGGACGTTTAATACAACGTTTTATAATAATAATAATAATCAATCTTTATTTAGTACAATATACTATTACAATCGTAATATATAAGAAGTAAAAAACTAAAATAAATTGTATATAATATTGCAGTTCAAAATAATTGTATATTATTATTATTATTACAAAACAAAATAACATTAAATGCAAATGAAGTAAAACCTCGTTTGACTACACAGTCGGCTATATACAAAGGTGACAACGATTTTTCAGCTGGTAAAAATTGCAAGAATGAAATTTCGGACAACGCGGGGCTCGCAGTGCGAGAGAATCGAAATATACGCACGCTGTGGAATTGAACGGCTGACGATGTCGAATAACAAGTGAGTCACCCAAACTAACGGATTGTAATGAATAAGTCACAGAGATTCTTTTGCTTTTATTTCGGATATAAAAACTACTTAATACACGCGGGTTTCTACGGCCTCAAATACAGAGTTTAACCAGGAATTTACTTCCTTACCGGAAAATAAAGATTTAAACCATACATTGGGGCCATAAACTACCAGATCTCTTTATCGAATTATTTTGCCAGTGTATGCTAAATCCACGTGTTTTAAAATACACTCGCTGATGGCTGTGCCCAGCTACCAGACCGGGTTATCGGTGGGCTCAACCGGCGAATTTGTGATATAACATTAACTACAACTAAACGGAAACTTTAAACCGAACTCTGATTTAATTAAGTAGATTTACAATGCGGCGATATTTACACAATGAAATCAACCGTGAATCTCGGTGATTATTCAAGATACGGAGCGGCTGGATTACGGTCAACTACTATTGTTCTTACCAAGACGGCTTATAAAAAAAACGGATAAATTTCTAGTCGGATTTTGCTTTCTGATGCGAAGGTATCGATAATTCGATTGATGTGGATTTGACCGGTCCCGGTGAATTTATTATCTTTTTTGCTGACGTAGGCGGTCGACGCGCTCATACGATATGTGGAACTCGGACAGGTGGCTTGAATGAAGAACTCGGTTTACAAAGTCGGTGCATGTTATGTAACTTGCCTTATTCATCCGTGCTAACGGAAAACGAAAATGCATTGCTTATAATTTTTAAACTATATTGCAAAAAGAACCGGCTTAAAACGGACACGGATTAATATTTTAGCAAGTTTTCGTAACTAATGATTTTTACTTCCGGCTTGAACAATTAACGGATTTTAGCTATGCAAGATACTATCGGAAATTAATCAATTATGATGATTTTAATCAACTCAGTAAAAATGCGAATGACACCGTTATGTTCATGCAAAAGTATTGCTTAGACAACGGTTTGGTTTTAAACAACTTAAAAACAGAGTTAATAGTTTTCGCTACACGGGAATTAGACAAAAGTCTCCTTGTTAAAATGGATAACCAAACTATTGCAAAAGGAAAAGTAACCAAATTTCTTGGACTGCAGGTTGATGATTTGTTATCTTGGAATCAACATATTGCTTGGACAATAAAAAAACTTACAACGCACTGCTTTGTCTTATGGCAACTAAGATCAAAAGTTAGCGTTGATTTGTTAAAATTATATTACTTTGCCTATGTACATTCGTGTTTAAACTATGGTATCATTTGCTGGGGTAACTCTTCACGAATAAACGATATTTTGGTAATGCAAAAGAAAATTTTAAGAACAATTACATTTAAAGCACCCCAATATTCATGCAGACAATTGTTTAAAGAGTTAGTATTTTAACAGCTATAAATGTATACATATTAAATTGTGTCGTTTCGGTCAAAATGAACCCAAATTACTCCACTCAGAGAGATGGCTCCGAACACTATAGCTTAAGGCTAAATAATAATATTAATATACCACAACACCGCTTAGCCTTGGTTGCCAAAGGACCCACTATTATGTCTATTAAGCTGTTCAATAAGTTACCAAATTTTATTAAATATATACCTAATATATTTTTATTTAAGAGATCTGCAAGAGGTTTGCTACTAAAAAATGTTTTTTATTCTATTTCAGAGTTCTTGAACTGTTTGGAATTTTTATGATTATATGTTTTTATCTGTATTTTAAAATTTTATATCTACCATTACTTTTTTACTTGCCTTTATACATATATTTATATTATTCTATGTTATTAAGATGTTTTATACTTTACATGTATTGCTTTATACTTCGTACTGTCATTGTATGTTTGCCGCTTTTGCAGCCTTTGTAGTTTGTAGTATGTAGTTTGTAGTTTTGACAATATTCTGTATACTTGTTATTACGAGTCTTTTTTGAAAATAAAATGGATTGTATTGTATTGTATTGTAATTAATTTACCAGCTGATTTTACAATTAATTGATACCTTATTAACTATAACTTAAATGATAACAGAGTTACAGGGTGTACCCAATGACGGAAATATTAAAATAAAACAGGCAATCCTTGACAGATAAAAATCACTTCGTTACACCAACTCAATATATCAAACGTCACTTGGCGACCGCCGGGTTCGTCCTTCTCTGTTCAACAACAGCAGAGCAGTGTTTAGTGTGTCTTTTTAGTATGTAAAATAAATGACAGACCGCGGTCGGCAGCTCTGGCTCACACCGCATTTTCCTCGCCCTAATGCTGCTCTTTGATGTAACCTGTACAAAGTCTACAAACCTTCATACTCATCTACATCAATATAATTTCCCCTGTGTTCTTCATCCACCTGATTTAAATTGTCTAAGATAGTATCTTCATTAATCAAGACCATTGTGAATGATAATCAATTTTATCACGAAGGAGTTTGATTAGATGATGCAATGCCAGACATTCCAGATTATTTGCTTGATGGTTAGTATCATAATAAGGTTAAATTTGCAATGACTTCTTTTGCTTCCCGCATTCATTTTCTTCATGATTTTCCCTACAAATTGGGCAGATCACATTATTTGTACAGACTGACATTTAAAACAGCGTGGTATACTTAAATCTTCATATACAGGGTGGTCCGAAATTAGTGGTCATCATTTTACCCGCGTATTCCTCGATCAAAAATAAGACGAAAAGTTCCTACAAACATGGCCCAGAAAATGCTTCCTAAGGGAGCTACAACCCCTTAAAGGTGCATCCTTGACAATGGTTTTTATGTAATATTTTCGAAACTAATAATAACAATAATAATAATAATAATAAAAATAATAATAGCATAATTTTACTATTAATTACTAAGTACCTTACCTAGAGAACTGTGCATCTTACTCGTTCCATTTTGATTTTTTTGATTAATGTTTTCCAGAAACTCAAATAACTCGAAAACGGTGCGTTCTATCAAAGTTCAACTAGAATAATACCTTTATTGCATTAAAACTCTGGCATTCCATAATTTGCTATCAAAATCTGGAAAGACGTACATGCGAAAAAGTTGTGGAGCATTTTACTCTACCCCCTCCCTGTTTGACCCACCCCTGAGTGAAATTTTTGAATCATTATCACATCACCTTATTGGCCATAAAACGATTACTAATTGACCAAAATTTCATGTTTTTGTTTTTACCAGTTTTGGAAGTATTAAATAAAAGCCATCGTCAAGGATGCACCTTTAAAGGGTTGTAGCTCCCTTAGGAAGCATGTTTGTTGCAACTTTTTGCCTTATTTTTGATCGAGGAATACGCGGAATACGTAAAATCATGATCACTAATTTCGGACCACCCTGTATATGGTAGCACACCCATCCAATGCAAACTTTTTTCATATTCATGATCTTATTAAAATTAGAAGCGGAACATTTTCCAAATACCACACTGGTACCAGACTATGGTCTTACTCTTTCTGGCTGCGAAGCTTCCTTCTGGTTCGGTGCGGACTTCTTCTGGACTGGCGGTCTGGTCTGGATGGAGCGCGAGCTCAACTGCACGCCGTGCTGTTTGTTTTATAGCCGATTCATACATTTGGTGTCACGTGAATGTAATGAGCACGACGCGAGTCGCTTGGCCTGACTACAGCATGTACCAGATATGAACTTAAGATTGTCTAAGTTCAGGCGGTTTATTGCATAAGTCTATTAGTCATAACATAAATATCAAATTCGGATTCGGCAAGATTTATTATTCGATATTTCCTATTGTGTCTCTCTTTGACTTGTGTAAATACTCTTTGTATATGAACCAATAAATTATCTTATTTTATTGTTCATGTTTTTTTAGAAAGAATGGAAGAAATTAATGATTTAAAACAGGAGGAACAATCTTCGGATATTGGAGAAGAAGAGGAAGTTCTTCCACTTACTAGGCTACGTACTGCTAAAACAAGAAGTAACCATATGCTGAGGAGCACAAATTTTTCCACAAGGGGAACAAGAAGTGATAAAGTCTTAGGTTTGTTAGTTCCTATTTTTAGACGCTCATGAGGAAAGCTTTATAAATGGTAAAATGCTAGATAATGAGAATACTTTTACTATTCCCATTTATGACCAAAGTAGTCCTGTGATTTGTTTTATTACATATGTATGTAGATTAGCAAAATAAAATACCTAGCAGCACTAAACACTAGGTACTTTCATAACTTACGGACTAATTACACTAACAATCACCTAATTAATTATTGCTATAAATAGTTTACAATATACTACTATAGTTACTTGAGTCTCTACTTCATATTCTGACTTTTCAATTACTCCAAATTAAGGTGGACGGAAATATAGGTTAGATTTGCCTAGAATAAGCACTTCGTAGTTTGACAATTTCTACCGCATTCCGATTCACAAAAATTTTCCGCAAGCTTTTAGAGAAAACTCGGGAAAATAGTACTACCCTGTTAAGAACTGATGACGATTCTTTTCTTATCAAGCTGTTATATTCGCAAACTTTGAACCTAATTTTGAAATAATAAAATAAGTCATAATCTACTGTGCTACATTTACCCATTAGACCAATTACTGAAGTAGGTTTGTTCACATTACATAGTTTAGTTCAAAATTGGAGTTTCATTAACAAAACTGGAGTTTCATTAACAATGAAGGGCTTTGATGTTGATATAAAATTTATATATTCATTAAAGAGATCAGAAAAGCATCTGAAATAGCATTTCCTGAGAAAATCATACGTGCAAATGAGGAGGGTAGGACAAAAATAAGTTGCTTTACAAATAACTTTCGTGAGATGCGTGAGACTCTTAAATTCCTGCATGAAGCATTAAATTTAAACTATTCGACCGAGTTAAAGGGGCAAATAAAAAATTACAGATAAAAATATCGCCAAACAATAAATCAGACTATAAAATACTAGCTCATGACAACTACATTAATAACTCAAATAATATCAATGTGGCAAATTATTAACAACGATAGAAATAAAACAAAAAACCAACATACTACTGAGTTAAATAATGAAGACTTTAGTAGGTACTTTTTTTCATATTGTCGTACTATCCTTAATAATGATCTGCCCAACACTGGTATTAGTAGGTAAATTTCTTGACAATATAAAAACTAGCATTATTCTCCTCTTTGAAATTCGAGAAGTTACTATAAACGAGGAGAGGGATGGAATGTTTAAGTTAAACAATAAAAATAGCAAGTGCATTGGTAATTTAATAGTAATACCATTGACAAAAATGAATTAATTTATATATTGCAGAAGGTATAATTCCAGAAGTACTTAGGATTTCAAAAGTTGTACCTGTTCATAAAAAGGGCTGTATAAATGATGTGTCAAATTTTAGGAGAAATATCAGTGATACCTTACCTTACCTTAATACATTTTCTACTAAACATAATTAACTTAATACTCAAAAGTCCTTTTTTATGTTATTTGGAAATAATCCTAACATTGATTTAATTAAACCTCATTTCAAACCCAGAACTTCTACCTTTCACATATAAGCATAAAAACTTAGGTCTAATAATTGATTCTAAATTAAGATTTGTTGATCATGTTAATTCTCTTATCATAAGATCGTATTGTGTTCTAAAATTACTATACGCTAATAAAAATAGTTTTGATTTTAATGTGAGGAAAAGACTATGCAAGTCCTTGGTATTATCGATATTTAATTATGGCTGTGTTATATATGGCCCATGCCTAGACTCAGTAACTAGTAATCGTATTCAAAAAGTCCAAAACACCTGTTGCAGTTATATATATGGGCTACGGAAATTTGACAGAGTTTCACAACATTTAAAGATTCTTCAGTGGCTACCTATGCATAATGTGTGGGAAATACAACTCATAACTTTTGTTCACCGTTTGATCCAATCAGGTACTCCGAATTATCTCCATGCAAAGCTCTTAGATCGCTCCGACATACATGATGTTGATGTTAAGCTACGCAATCAATTAACTATTCCCAGGCATAGTACCTCAATGTTTCAACGTTCCTTCTCATATGTGGCAGTCAAGAAATATAATAATATTGACAATAATTTAAAACAATATTCTATTGCAGTCTTTAAACGCAAAAATGAAATATCTAAACTAATTGGGTGTTGTTGTTGTTGATATTGAAAGTTTTAATGTTAGGGTTGGTAGAGATAATGGGTGTGGACGGTGTGGTATATAACATTTTTTTTATTATTATTATTATTTTTGTTAAATAACCTAAACGACAAAAATGCATACATGTAGGGTTATGTGTAAGAGTAGCTGTACAGCTAAATATCGCCTTTATTGTATTTGTTTTTTTTTTCCTCTAATAAAGACGTTTATTATTATTATACCTACCTACCTATATTTGCAAAGTTTATAAATTACTTTATTTAGGCTTTATACGAGCATAATAATAACAAACATATCCAATTTGATATAAGTATGTTGATGTTTCATCTCTAAACATACAATCATTAAATTTATTGGACTTTCTTTAATATTTGCAAATCAAGAATTTATTAACTTTGGAAGTTAACGGTCTCTTCAAAAAACAGTAATTTGGATTTAGAAACACTCTCAACTACAGCAGCTGTTAATAAATTAATATCAAAAATTAATTATGGATATGAAAAAGGCAGTTATAAAGCTGCACTGTTTTGCGATTTATCCAAAGCCTTCGATTGTATATAATAATAATAATAAATTGCCTTTATTTCTTCATGCTGTACAAAAAAAAAAAAAGAAGTAAATAATTATAACATAGGTTGGCGCCATTCGGCACTAGCCGCTCTACCATGTAACCAACCTTACCTTAACTAAGAAAACAGTAGACGAGGACTTATTACTACTTTCAACGAATAGACAATAACCAGGATTTGATTCGTTTTCGGAATGTCACAATGTTTGAGGAATTTTTAATGTTTATGGCAATTCCGTTGAATATTTTCATGGCATTATATGTGAAACATCTTTCAAACAGAGTTGTAGTATGTTTAGGCACCGTATACAGATCCCGGGTACGAGTCAAACACTCGTGAACATCACCACCTCTTAGTAACTTATCAAAAAGGTAAGAGGGTAACTGAGCATTTCTAATTTTGAAAATTAAACAAGGCATATGATATACAAATCTTTCCTCCAAGTTGAGCCATTTGGTTTGCAAAAAAGTAGGAGTCAGGTGGTCAAATTTACGTAGGTTACAGGAATATCTGAGGCAACTATTCTGAATTTTTTGAAGAGTGTTTTTGTCATTTACAGTCAGAGCCGGCCAGTACACCACATCGCAATAAACGAGGTGTGAAAATAAGAGAATCGCATAGCAACAATTTGGTCTCCGTGTACAAATACTCCTGCTGCATATATAGTATTTTAAGTTTGCTATAAGACTTTTGCACCAGATTACTGACGTACCTATTGAACCTAAGATTAGTATCCAGAAACAAACCCAAATTTTTACACTGATTAACCGGTCTTAAAGATTTGTCGTTTATTTTTATAGCAAAGTCGGGTTTTTACCAAAAATCAAAATTTCGATCTTCGATTCATTTAAAATTAATTTATGGGATTTTGCAACATCAACCAATTCTTATAAATCGCCATTGATGTAGTTAGCCGCAACAAACATTTCTTCCGCCTTAAAAGAAAAGTATAGTTGCGTGTCATCCGCGTATTGATGAATTTTACAGTGATTTAAAAATGAGTAGAAATCCGCAGTGTAAATAGGAAAAAGAATAGGACCCTACATGCTTCCCTGAGGAACTCCCCGCTTAACAAACCTAATCTTTTTACAAATGGAACACAAATTGATAATATATTTAGTAATATCTCAGAAAATTTAATAAATTGTACCATACTTGAATCAGACATTTCAGATCACTTTAGTCAGATTCTTGACATTGATATTAATATAGAACGTAAACAGTCCTATGTTAGGAAAAGGTGTTATAATGATTCAAATATAGCAAACTTTAAAAACTCTTTGAACTCTGAGATGTGGTACGAAGTATATAGCAGCTCAGATGTAAATACTAAATATAAAGCATTCAATAGTATTTTATTTTATCATTTTGATGTATCATTTCCATTAACCACAGTCAGAGTGGGGAATCATGAGCGTGGTTGGATCACTAATGAAATAAAACATTATTCTGCCTATGTTAGGGATTTATATCAGTTATATAAAAATACCAAATGTAACAACGTACTAATTAAATACAAACAAGAAAAAAAGGCTTACAAGAAGTATTTGTCTGATTATAAAAAATCAATTAACGACAGTAAAATAATGTCATCAAAGAATAAATCAAAGACAGTATGGAGTATCTTTAATAATATGAATAACAACAAAAAATCTAATAATAGTATAACACTTTCTGGAGAAGATGATACAAAGATATCTGATCCAGATGTGATTGCTGAATACTTTAGTCGTCATTTCACAATACCAAGTCAAAACAATAATGTAGAATACCATAATATAGAATGTAGTAACATAGATTCAATTTTTTTACAGCCCGTGACACGAAACGAGGTGCATAATGTAATCACCCAATTACCACCTAAATATTCAACAGGTGTGGACGGTATTCCACCATACATACTTAAGAAAATAGCTGACTATATATGCGATCCGTTGACAGATGTGATTAACGAGTGTTTAACATCGGGAATATTTCCAGACGATCTAAAAACAGCAAAGGTAATCCCAGTGTACAAAAAGGGGTTGAAACTAGATATAAATAATTATAGGCCAGTGTCACTGTTGCCATCACCATCAAAGGTATTTGAAAGGTTAATATACAATAGGTTGGTATCATTTCTCCAACAAAA
Organism: Rhagium mordax; assembly: GCA_963680705.1. NCBI lineage: Eukaryota > Metazoa > Arthropoda > Insecta > Coleoptera > Cerambycidae > Rhagium > Rhagium mordax. The sequence goes on from OY796657.1 coordinate 47,445,411, forward strand.
TAATATATTAGCAAAACAACAGTATGGTTTTAGACAGGGAATGTCTACTGAACTTGCCATTTTTAATGCTATTTCATACATTATTGAAAACATCGATAAAAAGGATTTAGTAGCTGGATTGTATTTTGACCTTTCAAAGGCCTTTGATACAATAAATCACCAACTACTTTTGAGTAAACTGGAGAATTATGGAATCCGAGGAGTTTGCCTCGATCTCATTAGATCATATCTGTCAGGACGATTGCAAACAGTGCACATTAATAAGGAAGGCACGAATTACTGCTCTGAATTAACTGAAGTTAAACAGGGTGTGCCACAGGGGTCCATACTAGGACCAATTCTTTTTCTCCTATATGTGAATGACCTTCATAGGAGCCTGGACGTTGATACGGTTTATCAGTTTGCGGATGACACTTCAGTGATAATTGCGAATCACAGTATTCCAATGCTCTCCACGGGTTTATCAAGAGTCACAGGCAGTATGGTAAACTGGTGCAATGAAAACTTTCTTAAACTCAATGCGACAAAAACTGGATTATTAGTATTCAGTAATCCTAGAAATCAAAATCCAAATGAATCTCTATATGTCAATCTACAAAATAGATCTGTAGAAAATTTAAATTGTATCAAGTTCTTGGGTGTCTATATTGACACTAGTCTATGCTGGGACGTTCACATTGAAAAACTTAGTTCAAAACTTAGCTCAATTTGTGGAGTTATTCGTTGTTTAAGAGATCAGGTTACACAAGATAGTTTAAGAATTTATTACTTTTCTTATGTGCAATCCATTATCTTATATGGTATCATCTTTTGGGGATCATCATCCAAAGCTAACAAAATATTTACCACTCAAAAAAGAATAATAAGATGTATGCAAAAACTCTGTGTTAGAACTTCTTGTAGACCTTTTTTTAAAGTACTTGGAATTTTAACTGTCCCTTCATTATATTTTTTATCACTAGTAACATTTGTTAAAAGACACCAGTCACTATTTCCAACAAATAACGAATTTTATTCGACTGATATGTCAGTGACAACCAGGCAGGGTAATGAAATAAGGATCCCTAATCACAGGACCACTTTTTTTGAAAAAGGACCATGTTATGCTGCAATTAAGGCATACAGGTCCCTTCCAGATGAAATAAGAGATATTGCTGATGCAAAAAAATTTAAAATATCAGTTACTGAGTACTTAAAAAATAAATGTTACTATTCATTTAGCTGCTGGCAGCAATGAAAATACATGTAAGAAAGCTGTAATTGTATATGAGCATGGAAACATTTATGCTTTTTGAATTTTATAATTTGATATTTTTATTATTTGTGTTTATAGGTTTATTGTAATGTAATAATTGTTTGTCTAATATTTATACTTATTGTGATTATTTTAATGCAATTGTTTGTCACTCCTTGACGTTGCTGTGTCCTTGTAGATCTTTAGCAATAAAGTATATTATTATTATTATTATAAACCGATATGTGGAGGATGAATTTTGTAGTGTGACTCTGTCTGCGATTCGTTAAGTAATTAGTGAAACATAAAATCGCATTGTCATCAAGCCCAAAGAATTTTAATTTCTTAAGTAAGATGGTGTGGTCAAGGGTGTCGAACGCTTTACTAAAATCAAGCAATATTAAGCAGGTATTCATGCCTTTGTCGTTCGATCTAAAAATGTCATCTGTAACATGAAGTAGAGCCGCAGTTGTACTGTGCAGTTCTCTAAATCCTGACTGGATTGGGGGCAGTATATTATTTTTCTTTAGATGGTCATTTAATTGTTCGCGTACTATTGTTTCCAATACCTTGGACAAAGTTGGTAGTATGCTAATGGGGCGAGATAATCAGAGAGAACTAAAGGAGTAGTTTTCTTTGGAATTGGTATAACATGGAAATCTTTCCAGACCGCTGGGAAGGATCCAGTAGTTAGACAGCTGTTTATAATATACGTAAAATAGTTTGTTAAATAAGGAAATATGTATAACAATATCTTTTGATTTATTTTGTCAGATCCATCCTTTCGCTTGTGTTTTGATCCCGTAAATAATTTTTTCTACCTTCTAAGGAGTAACGGTAGTAAAGCTAAGCTTACTTTTTAGACCAGGAATTTCGTAGTTATATTTATCTAAGATTAATTCAATATTATCATTATTTGTGGTTTGAGATAAGTTGTTAGTTAAAAAATCATTGAATAAATAAGGGTCGATATCTGCTGCACTATCATTGCTAGCAATGACATTTAAAAATCTTGGCGTTTTCCAAAAAGTTTTCGGGTCAGTTTTAAATTTAAATTGCAAAAATGCTTTTTTTTTCAGCCCTTACAGAATGATTTACCAAATTGCATATTTCCTTATGCTCATTGTGAGACTCAGCAGTTTTTAATTTTTTATATTTGGAAAATGCTTTATTTTTCAGTTTAATCATGAGTTAATATTGGGAGTTAGCCAAGGTGCAGGCTTTTTAGTCACTTTTATTGTTTTTAGTGGAGCATGTATATCATAAATGTCTAATAAGCTGCTATTCCAAAATTACAACATTCATCCACGGTACCGAAAGAATACAGAATTTCCCAATTTACTAGAGTCATCAAATCATTAACAAATGAATCATAATTAAATTTAGAATAATAATAATAATAATAATAATTTATTGGTGTTATCAATACAGAGTATTTCCACACGTCAATATAGTACATGCTCACAAACAATGTCGCAGTCTCCCACAAGTTACATGTCAGAGAAATTGTTTGCAAGATATTCTTCTAAGTTATAAAAAGCCTTTTTTTTTAGGTATGTTTTGACTTTGTATTTAAATTGATTAGCGTTTAGGTTTTTAACATTTGTTGGTAACACATTGAAAAATTTGATGCAGTAGTATCCAGTGCCATTTCTTGCTCTTGTGAGACGTAAGAAATTTTGCTCGATTTTTTCATTGTTTCGAGTGTGGTAATTGTGAGTTTCATTATGGATTGTGTAATTGTTTATATTTTGTTTTATAAAAAGGAGGCATTCAAGGATATAGACACATGGTACCGTGAGTATACCGAGCTTAACGAAATATTCCCGACAATCTGCCTGATATCTGAGTCCTGCAATGATCCTGATACATTTACGTTGTATACCAAAGATTATGGTTGTGTGAGCCGAGTGTCCCCAGTTGAGTATGGCATAGGTCATGGTTGAATGGAAATAACTGTGATATGCAGTCATTAGAATACTCTGAGATACCTCTGAGATACTGAATTCGACAGGTTTCGTATTAAGTAACATTTCTTCGATAGTTGGCTTGACAGATTTTCAACATGCTTGTCCCACTTTAATACTGGATCAAGGTAGACACCCAAGAATTTTATACAATTCACATCATTTGTATTGGCATTTAATTGTCTTAAGGATAAGTTGAGTGATTGCGTCTTGCTATCATTTAGGCTGAGCTTGTTTGTTAAAAACCAGTTCTTGATATTTGATTGGGTTAAATCAGTACTATGCATTAAAGTCTCAAGTGAACTATTGCATTCAAGTATGGTAGCATCATCTGCAAAAAGTATGAAAAGAGCATTCAGGTCACATTTGGCCAAATCGTTTATATAAATAAGGAAAAGAATCGGTCCTAGGACAGATCCCTGAGGTACAGGGTTAGTTTTATAAATGTAAACCCCCCATTTTTATGTTTATTTTTGACCGATTCAAAAAATTTAAAAACTGTCCTTACACGGTTTTTTACGTAGATTTCACTTCTGCTAACGGATTGGCAATAGCGTTTTAAATATACAGGGTACGCAAATAAAATTAGGTTTTTTTAAATGGAACACCCTGTGTATTATGTCAAATTTCAATTCCTCCAATCATTCTGATTACAAATATATACACATATTGTATAATCGCTTTACTGGTTTTTGAGTTATTTTCACTTTATTATGGATACGCTGAAACAATAGCGTTATTTTTTAAACTCATATAATAAATCAATAAATGGAATAAATCAACAAACAAAACAAAATATATGAATTATTAAAACAAATTACGTAACATTTTCAACATAACCACCATTAATTTCGATACATTTCAAACAACGTTTAATAAAATTCGAGCGGAGTCCAGACCTGAATCCATTAGATTATTTTCTTTGGGGAACGCTTAAAGAAAAAATTTATAGTGAGCAAGTGGAAAATTTTAAACAATAAAAAAATTAAATTGTAAAAAATATAACTTTGCTAAATTTGGGTGCAGCACTTTTTCGAAAAATTCGTTCGAATTTAATTAAACGTGGTTTGAAATGTATCGAAATTGATGGTGGTTATGTTGAAAATGTTACGTAATTTGTTTTAATAATTCATATATTTTGTTTTGTTTGTTGATTTATTCCATTTATTGATTTATTATTGGAGTTTAAAAAATAACGCTTTTGTTTCAACGTATCCATAATAAAGTGAAAATAACTCAAAAACCAGTGAAGCGATTATACAATAGGAGTATATATTTGTAATCAGAATGATTGGAGGAATTGAAATTTGACAAAATATACAGGGTGTTCCATTGAAAAAAACCTAACTTTTTTGCGTACCCTGTATATTTAAAACGCTAGTGCCAATCCGTTAGCAGAAGTGAAATCTACGTAAAAAACCGTGTAAGGACAGTTTTTTTATTTTTTGAATCGGTCAAAAATAAAAATAAAAATGGGGGGTTTACATTTATAAAACTAACCCTGTACTCCATGTATGATTTGTCTTTTTTGTGATTTATGCATGTTGTAGGAAACATATTGGCTTCTATCAGAAAAATATGATTGTATCAGTTTGAGGCTGTTGTCAAATTTGTAGTGTTGTAATTTTTAAAAAAGGATATTATGGGATACACAGTCAAATGCTTTCGTTAAATCATAAAAAGTAGCTCTGGTGAAATCTTTACGTTCAAAGTTGCTAAGCACAACCTCTGTAAATTTATTTATTGCAAGAGTGGTGGAGCGCTTGTTACGAAATCCATACTGTCCTGAGTAAAAAAGGTTATTTTCTTCGAAATATTTGTTGATTTGATTTTTGAGGAACGCTTCAAAAATTTTTGCAATGATTGGCACCAATGATATTGGTCGATAATTGGTTGGATCGTCAGTCGAGCCCTTTTTATGTATCGGAACAACCTTGGATAGTTTAAGAATCTTTGGAAAAGTATTGGAGGATATGCATTGGTTAATAAGTTTTGTTAAAGGATAGATGATTAGGTTCGTCAAGGTTTTTATGATTTTAACACTAATGTTATAATAGGCATCTTTACTTTTGCTATTTTTTAGGTTGTTTATGATATCTCTAATTTCATTACATGTTGCTTCTCCGAACTGGAATGATGAGTTAACTTCACTACTATCTAGGTAGTAATTGGGATCATCATTGGTGTCGGTAATTTTAGTGATTATGTTTTCAGCGATGTTGACAAAAAAGTCATTTAAATTATTGGCATCAAGGTTTTCAGAAGGATTAGCTGGATTGGTGGGGTTGTTACTTTTTATTATATCCCACATTGCCATTTGGGGGTTGGGTGAGTTGCGAATGTAATCGTCGTGTGCGGCTTTTTTGGCTTTAGTTAATTCAGTGTGGTATTTGTTGCGGTATGCCTTGAGGCTTTCTTTTGTTACAAGAGGCGGGTTTTGCTTGTTCAGATCATTGAGTAGCTTTAAGCTGTCTCGCATATGTTTTAATGAATCATTGAACCAATTGACTTTTTTTGAATTATTTATTATTTTAGATTTTTCAGGTAGACATGCTTCACTTGCATTAATGATGCAGTCTATGAACTTATCAAATTTGGTCTCAACACTGTACTGAGTGTCATCAATAAAACTCCAGCTTATATTTTCAAAGTAATTGTATAATCTATGTAGTCCAATGTCGGTTATTGGTCTATAATTTACTCTTGTGTGCCTATTAGAATTTCCGTTTATGACATGGAATTGCACTTCTATGCCGAGGTGATCTGATATATTTGTATCAATTATTTTAACATGTACAGAATTTGAGTCAATGTTGGTAAACACATTATCTAAACAGGAGTTTTTTCTCGTGTTCTCGGTTACTAATTTTTGTAATCCATAGCAGCGGAATAGATTACAGATAGCGAGAGCATTTGAATCGCTTGTGTTAAATTTAACATTGAAGTCACCGGTTAAAATGATTCTTTTTTTTGTGGATAATTTGTCTAGCATGAGTGTTAGTTTGTCCATAAAAACATTGAAGTCTTCGGAAGGAGACCGGTAGATGGTTACAACTTGAATATTATCATGTTCAATACCTGACATCTCACAGTGTATTTCTTGAGAAATAGTATCTATATTGAGAGATTGCTGTTTGTGAATATTTTTGCTCAGTATACACACGCCACCATGGCTTTTTTTGGATCTACAGAAGCAAGAAGCGATACTGTAGTCGTTTATGTTTAGTGACTCTATTTCTATGTTAGACAACCAATGTTCATTTAGGAGTATAAAATTATAAGACTTACTGTTTAAAAACGCTTCAAATTCAAGAACCTTATTACGAAGGCATTGTATGTTTAAGTGGAGGAGACTAAGACATTGATCATGCTTCACATTGTTTTGTGATATAGGGTTTGTGGATGATTGTAGGTTTAACTGTGGTTTCTGAATCCTGGTACTTGAGTGGTTTCTGGTTTTGTTCTCGGTTGGTCTAACAAACGTTGACCTTTGCGGAAATTAAAGCGTTCAAAAGCCACTCCTTTGGGCCAGAAATTGTTGTCATAAACGGTGTCCTGTATATCTGGTGGGACACCGAGTAAAAAACTTTTCCTATTCGGTATGTAGTAAGTTGCTTCAATTGGCTTTATGGATATGTGCTCGGGTTTTGTTTTAGCCTTATCTGCAATGAATGATTGTATGTCATCTTCAGTGTCGGTATCTTTACAGCGGGAAAGGAACAGCCAGATCCTCTTTTCTTTTGTGGTCTGTGGATTTCCACCCTGGAAACCTTCATTTGATTCGCTTTCTGCTGGTCCATATTGTATATTTTTCTTTCTATATTTCCTGGAGTTGGAGTTGTTCTCATTTGGTTGTACATGGGTGGACTGTTTACTCATTGCTGGAATGTAATTGGAGTTTTCTTTTTCTTTGGGAGCTCTAATTCTCACTTCTGGTGATAAATTAGGTGTAATGTTAGGAGATGGCAATCTATTTATTTTTGTGGTTCCCCGTGGTACTGCCCCTTTAGACTCAAATTTGGAGGCAACTTCTGCATAGTTGAGTTTCGGGGGGTGCTTCCATGTTTTAGTTGATTTGGCAAGGTAGAGCAGTTTGATAAATTATTACATTTTAATATTTCTAGTATTTTGGAATTTTCACGTGTGATGGTTTCTATTTTCTTTCTTAGTTCTTCTGTTTCACTTTTTACTAGGTCGATTATGGATTTTGATAGATCACCATTAACGTGATCTTTTCCTGGGGGTGCATATTGCGTTGCAACTTGGTTCTGTTGCATGGTATTTTGGAGTTCTTTGATTTTGTTTCTAAGATCCTCATTTTCTTTTAATAGTGCATTATTCATAGAAATAGCTTCATCATATTTTAAAGCTTTGGGGTAGCATAGGGGCAATAAAAACGTAAACGTCTCTGTTGTAATGAGGTGCATTTTTCTTCTGATGAACATATTTCCGCACATATTTTGCAATATTTTTGTAGACAGATATCACATACTGAAGGCTTGGATTCTTTAGGATCCTTTTTACATTTTACACATGTAAAGGACATTGTTTTTGATTACATTCTTTAATAATGCATTTTTATACAATATCACTGCGTGAAAATGCTTAATTTTTTGATATCACAATGCACCAGGTTTCCAGTTTAATATGGATACAAATTTTGGGATTTAAAAACTTTGATTAGCACTATGAAATCACTACTTTTTAGGGAGTACTTGTATTTGAGTATTCTGTATTCACAATAATACAATAATCCCTATATGTAACTAATTTCGGCAAGTGTTTTGGTTTTACAATTATTAATTTTAATAATTAATCCGTTAATAAATTATAGACGGGTCAATTTAGTAAAAAATGCCCCCTAACCTAGGACAAATTCCAACAAAAGGTCTTTTGTCATTGCTAGGTGTACTGATCGACAGAAAAAAAGTCTTCCGAAATCTGATAACCTGAAGTGGGTTATTTTCAAGATGGCCGCCGCTAACCATCAAAATCGGCAAAACTCCTGTAACTTTGTTATTTTTAAGCGTAGAAAAATTGTTTTTCTATCAAACTTACGGTTTTTATGGTCAAGGAATTCATTTCAACCAATAAATTTGGACCACAGGGTCAAAAATGGGGGCCACTTTGGATCTGATGGATGTTTTTTGTATGATGACGTTTTTTGTAATTTGACTTTTATACAGCGTGTCCCACTTTTAATGGCCCCCCCTTCACAACTCAGTTATTAGTTATCCGATTTCAACCAAATTTGGGTTACTATTAACGGCATTTGATTCGATCTTTTTGAATTAAACAAAACTTATTTTTGTCAGTGGCGTGCATTTTTATTAAGAAAAACGGGGTCAATTTTTCTAGAAGTCATATTAGGCATTTTTTTACAGAAAAACTAATGCAATATTATCAATCAGCATGCTTTGGAACTCCCATGTTAAAAATTTTACTACATTTTGATTAAGGGTTTCCGAATAACGGGCCCAGTGAAAACACATTTTTTCAGTCGTAAATAACTGATAACTTGAAAACGGTTTGTGGTTCGAAAAAAAGTCATACGTCATTTTCAATTTAAACTGATTTACTCTATCACATCATGTGCTCAAAAGTTTGAAATGCCGCAGTCGTAAATAATTAACTTGACAACGGTTTATTTTTCGAAAAATAGTTTAATTTAATATCAGAGCAACCTTTTTTCTTTTGGTATAAAATTGATTTATTATCACATAAGATCATTTTTTATCACTTAATGCCCAAATAATACAGGACCGGTTAAAATATTTTTTTATCGTCCAATGAAAAATTTTTGCTTGCAGCTTTTGAAATTTTTGAAGGCATGGGGAGATAGAGTAAATCAATTTAAATTGAAAATGACGTATGACTTTTTTCGAAACACAAATCGTTTTCAAGTTATCAGTTATTTACGATTGAAAAAATGTATTTTTACTGGGCCCGTTATTCGGAAACCCTTAATCAAAATGTTGTGAAATTTTCGGCATGGGGGTTCTAAAGCATGCTGATTAATAATTTTCTATTAGTTTTTCTGTAAAAAAATGCCTAATATGACTTCTCGAAAAAGCGACCCCTTTTTCCTTAATAAAAATGCACGCTACTGACAAAAATAAATTTTATTTAATTCAAAAAGATCACAGCAAAGGTCATTGACACCGATCCAAATTTGGTTAAAATTGGATAACTAATAACTGAGTTGTGAAGGGGGGGCCATTAAAAGTGGGACACGCTGTATATAAAATGAACAAAAACATGTTGCCATCTTATTTTGCAGAATTTTTTCCTTACAATAATAATATACATAATATAAATGTTTCAGGAAACGTAAAACGCTCAGCCATTATAATGGTAAATAAGGGTAGGAAAATTTTTAATTAAGTAACTCACAGCACAACAATCTAACTGGCAAATAAAAATGGTAAACGTCAAAATGTCATTGTTGATGTTTTAATTTGTTCAATTATTTCCATAGCAATTGTGGTAATTTGTAGTTTTGCAGTATTGTAAGTCAGATCATTGAAACAGTTTTTCGCATTTTTCTCGAAATGGGTGCGTGATATGAAAAATAGACAAGAGGACATTTTTTGTGTAAAAATGAATTCTGCATCAGAATAAAAAAAGGAAACATAAAAGATAATTGTATAAAAAAAAATAGAAGCGAGAAACTGCGATATAGTGACTCTATGTAGCGCCCCCTTGCGACAGGTTTAAAATACTTTAAGGGTTCTATTGAAACAGTTATTTTGAGACTACCCTCCAAATTTCATTGAAATCGATCAAGTACTTATGGAGATATTTCAAAAATACTGTTTTCTCAGCGTTCCATTTATGGGCCCGTACGGGCCTTAAAAATCGAAATTGACCAAAACGAAAATACACGTGTCTCTTTATTTTAAGACCTCTATCTGTGATTACTTTTTTGCACCATAATTCTGAATCACCCTGTATAAACTAATCTTGATAACTAATTTTGTTTATTTTAATTTTATTGTAATATTTTAGCTGTTATCTTGTTTCTGATTTATGTAATTTGTTCTATCTACTTATTTGTAAATTGCAAAATGGCTTAGCCGTATAATAAATAAATAAATAAATAAATAAATAAATATGTCCAATAATACAATAATAATACATAAAACAATGATCATTCTTTTTTATATCTTGTAAAATTTTGATTTATCGGGCCGTTCTAGAGTTATAGTAAAAAATGTGTTGTTTTTAAAAGCCGCCCCCATGTTTATTTGCTGGGGGGTCTGAATACTGAAAGACAAAATAAGAATCTTATGCGAAATTGTATGCTCTATCATTCATTCATTTCATTCATTTCATATCGAATAGTATATAGATATATATTCTAGGTTTTTTCTTGACCGTTGATATAAATACAAGTATTATTTTTCTTGGGTATATCGGTCATATATATAAACAAATTTATTTATTTTTTTCTAACGTTTCGGTTTATTTATAACCATCATCAGAGACTACAATAATAATAAAAAGAAAAAAATTTTTTTTAATCAGTTATGGGCACATACTAAAATTAACCTATATGAAGTACTTACATTATTATTTTGTGTTTGCTTGATCTTAATTTAAACTACATTTTTTAATGTGATGTATTGAGTGTCTTAAAGGCAACTAAAATATTTTACTTTCTGAATATATGTGCAAGTGAGAGTTCGTTTGTTTATGTTACAGACAAGATAATGACTAGCAGGTGGGTGTATTTTATAAAATGAATGACAAATATTATAGTTTATATTATTTTAACATTATTTTTGTAAAATTAATTGGAAAGATGTAAAAATTAGTTAATAATTATATTTTACCCCATTTGTTTTATTTTAATAAGCCGAAATAAGTGTTACTTAAATTCTCTATGTCAGTTCGGCTATTTATTGAATTAGAATGTCTTTTTATTTGCAGCATTTCATGTACTATTCTACGGTGATAATTGGGTTCTTTTTCCAGGATGTGAATGTTATTAAAATTAAAGCTATGGTTATTATCCAAAGCATGTTGCGCTAGCGCTGTTGACGTATTTCGATTTTTAATATTATATTTATGTGTGTACATTCTTTTATGCAGATATTGTTTTGATTGACCTATATACGTACTATTGCAGTTGTTGCAGTCTATTTTATATACGGTGTTAGTTTCGTCTTCAATTGGTAGTTTAGGTTTAAGATTTTAGAAAAATGTTTTTGTCGTGTTGTAAGGTTTATGTGCAATTGTTACATTGTGGTTTTTAAATACTTTTGCAATATTTTCGGACACATTTGGAATGTAAGGCATGGAAATATATTTATTTTGATTATTACTAGGTTCAACTGGTGTTTTATTATAAATTTTATGTATTCTTTTTTTGATAATTGGTTCATAAAAGTTTTTAGGGTATGCGTTTGTTTCTAAAGCTGTTTTAATTTTTTTCAAGTCCTGAGGTCTGTGTTTTGGATGGGAAAGTTTAATTGCGCGGTTTGTCAGGCTGTTGACGACACTTTTTTTGTAATTTTTAGGGGTGTGTGATTTAAAATTTAAGTACCTTTGCGACCATATTTCTTTTGTGAACCAATTTGTTTCAATGACTCCTTTTTCATTATATGTTATTGTACGATCTAGGAAGTTTATACTGTTATTTTCTTCTATTTCAGTGGTAAATTGAATTCTTGGATGAAATTTATTAAAACTGTCAACCGTATGCTCTATTTTATTTTTAGGTAAGCAGATGATGCAGTCATCTACGAATCTTTTGTAAAAAATTGGTACGTAATTTAATGATTTAAGGACGTTATTTTCTATTTCTTCCATTACTAAGTTTGCGATAGTAGCAGATATGGGTGAACCCATGGCAGTTCCGAAGATCTGGGAGAAAATTTGATTATTGTAAGAGAAATATGTAGAGTTCAAACATAAAGTTATGGCTTTAATGAATTCATCTTGGTTAATGTCTGAAAATTTACAAATTTTGGACCATTTGTTCTTTATACATACTATTGCCAAATCTATAGGGATATTAGTATATAATGATGTAACATCAAGTGACATGATTATATGGTTTTTGGGTATTGTTTGTGTTTTTATGAAATCGCAGAATTGCCATGAGTCCTTGACATAAGCTTCTGTTTTTCCTAAAGTATTACTTACGCTAACTCACAAAAAAAATTTATTGAACTAGAAATAAATAAAAATAAACCAAAACTAACGACTACTTGTGACTTAACAGAACTAAAAAAATTCAACGAACAACTATATCAAAAAACAGAAACAGTATTCACCAATACAAAGAAAAAACATATAAAAAAGATAAACTGCCTAATGAACGAAAGAATAAACTCAGAACCATTGGTTATTAACAAAAATTGGCTCACAAACTTAACCGATTTAAAAATTCCTAACACTGTAAAATATATCTTAAGTCTCGGACCAAAATTCTCTTTACCATGTAATAGTTTTCCAATAGATAAAATTATCGCAAGTGTAGAACAAGGTTTAAAACATATTAATAATGAAAATAAAATTGAAATCGGGGAAGCGAGCGGAGGACTGACTTCACTCACTTCATAGCGATATTAGGAGTAAAGCAACATTTACCGCGTGTAGTACATGGATGGGGACTATCCATGGAAAGACGCGGTCTCGCTTCCCTACTTCTAGCGGCTTGTATATCAGCTATATCGCAGAAGCAATACAACTGTAGGCGAGAGGTGTATTGAGGATATACCATCCTTCGGAGGGGATGTAAAGCAGTCGGTCCCTTGTCTATTAAATGTTAGGCAAGTAAAAAATCCCTACTCTTAGTAAGATAAGAGGTTCGGCAAAATTTCCAGGTTGGGGGTTGCTCGTCTCCTGGCGTCGGTGATTGGCCTCCGTAGCGGAAATAGGCCGACGTTAAATAAGTGATTAAAAAAAAAAAAAAAAAAAAAAAATTGAAATCAGAAATAAAGTATGCAATATTCTCACGAACTATAAAAATAAAGTAAAAAAAAAAAAAAAAAAAAACGAAGAAAAACTGCATATCAAGAGCGAAACATTTTAGATGTTTGTCCTGGAAAAATAATGGTATAAACCTAGAAACAAAAAGCAAAATCTACAAATTAATTTGTAGACCCATCATAGAATATGGAAATATAATATTTTTAAATCTGAAAAACCCTGCATTACAAAACTTAAAAGTTGCTGAAACTAGTGCCATACGTTCTATCACTAAAATTCGCCATCCTAATAACCCAATTCACCATCCCCCAAATAATCTATTATATCAAGCCACGCATATAGAACCAATTGAAGATAGACTTATTCATCTCGCCCACAAATTCTGCCAAAGACCAGAAAACAAGGAAATGATTGCTCCTTTTTGTATTAGAAGAGACCCCCACGCAAGAAACAATTACAAACATCCAGAAAACACCATCTGGGAAAAAATTGAAATAATCCGAATTCATTGAAATCTTGTTTTTTTTTTTTTTTTATATATATATATATATAAATAATACTTATTTATGTAGTAAAACAAATAGGAATGTACAATGTAAGAACTATGTAACGGGCTGAAGGACTTCGGTCAATTGCCCTTTGATTGTCAATCAATAAAGTTCATTATTATTATTATTATATTAAAGTAAAAAATACAAGCAATAAAGCCAAACAACAACTACATTATTACATTAAAGAAACTAAAAACTTCTTAAATTTAAACTCAAATATTTTCGTATTAACAGCTGACAAATGTAATAAAACTGTCATTATGTACAAAACAGATTATGAAAGAAAAATGAATAGTATGCTTAATGATGAAACTACATATAAAAAAGAAAAGCAAGATCCAACAAAAAAAATTCAAACCAACCTCAATAATCTTATTAATTCATGGCTCAAAAAAGGTCTCATTAACGAACAACAAAAAAATAAATTAATTTGTCACAATGGCCACGCCCCATGTATATATGGCCTACCAAAATTACATAAAGAAAATGTTCCTTTAAGACCAATAGTAAGCAACATAAACAGCCCCACATATAATTTATCACAATTTTTATCAAACATACTAAGTAATACTTTAGGAAAAACAGAAGCTTATGTCAAGGACTCATGGCAATTCTGCGATTTCATAAAAACACAAACAATACCCAAAAACCATATAATCATGTCACTTGATGTTACATCATTATATACTAATATCCCTATAGATTTGGCAATAGTATGTATAAAGAACAAATGGTCCGAAATTTGTAAATTTTCAGACATTAACCAAGATGAATTCATTAAAGCCATAACTTTATGTTTGACCTCTACATATTTCTCTTACAATAATCAAATTTTCTCCCAGATCTTCGGAACTGCCATGGGTTCACCCATATCTGCTACTATCGCAAACTTAGTAATGGAAGAAATAGAAAATAACGTCCTTAAATCATTAAATTACGTACCAATTTTTTACAAAAGATTCGTAGATGACTGCATCATCTGCTTACCTAAAAATAAAATAGAGCATACGGTTGACAGTTTTAATAAATTTCATCCAAGAATTCAATTTACCACTGAAATAGAAGAAAATAACAGTATAAACTTCCTAGATCTTACAATAACATATAATGAAAAAGGCGTCATTGAAACAAATTGGTTCACAAAAGAAATATGGTCGCAAAGGTACTTAAATTTTAAATCACACACCCCTAAAAATTACAAAAAAAGTGTCGTCAACAGTCTGACAGACCGAGCAATTAAACTTTCCCATCCAAAACACAGACCTCAGAACTTGAAAAAAATTAAAACAGCTTTAGAAACAAACGCATACCCCAAAAACTTTTATGAACCAATTATCAAAAAAAGAATACATAAAATTTATAATAAAACGCCAGTTGAACCTAGTAATAATCAAAATAAATATATTTCCATGCCTTACATTCCAAATGTGTCCGAAAATATTGCAAAAGTATTTAAAAACCACAATGTAACAATTGCACATAAACCTTACAACACGACAAAAACATTTTTCACAAATCTTAAACCTAAACTACCAATTGAAGACGAAACTAACACCGTATATAAAATAGACTGCAACAACTGCAATAGTACGTATATAGGTCAATCAAAACAATATCTGCATAAAAGAATGTACACACATAAATATAATATTAAAAATCGAAATACGTCAACAGCGCTAGCGCAACATGCCTTGGATAATAACCATAGCTTTAATTTTAATAACATTCACATCCTGGAAAAAGAACCCAATTATCACCGTAGAATAGTACATGAAATGCTGCAAATAAAAAGACATTCTAATTCAATAAATAGCCGAACTGACATAGAGAATTTAAGTAACACTTATTTCGGCTTATTAAAATAAAACAAATGGGGTAAAATATAATTATTAACTAATTTTTACATCTTTCCAATTAATTTTACAAAAATAATGTTAAAATAATATAAACTATAATATTTGTCATTCATTTTATAAAATACACCCACTTGTAATGTATACCTGCTAGTCCTTATCTTGTCTGTAACATAAACAAACGAACTCTCACTTGCACATATATTCAGAAAGTAAAATATTTTAGTTGCCTTTAAGACACTCAATACATCACATTAAAAAATGTAGTTTAAATTAAGATCAAGCAAACACAAAATAATAATGTAAGTACTTCATATAGGTTAATTTTAGTATGTGCCCATAACTGATTAAAAAAATTTTTTTTCTTTTTATTATTATTGTAGTCTCTGATGATGGTTATAAATAAACCGAAACGTTAGAAAAAAATAAATAAATTTGTTTATATATATGACCGATATACCCAAGAAAAATAATACTTCTATCGAATAGTGATAAGTTCATTACTCGATCTCTTACCGTTTTCGAGAAAAAAAAAATATATAAGCAGATGCAAGTGACCCCTTTGGTAGGGGGCAGGGGAAGCACGCATGATTTCTCGATGTGGGTCTGTTCGAAAATCTACTTATTTTGACTTGTTCTATACATGGTTAAAAGGATTTGGTTTTACTCAAAATTGGAAGTATCAAACACCTAAGTCACTAGGCTATACACAACAATAATAATAAAGCAACACGTAGCTCCCTCCACAACCTGGCATCTGCGCTAGAGGGAAGTACGAGTAATTATTAATTATAAAATATATAGATTCGGAGGGAACTAACAATGAATAATATCTGTAAAATATATAAAATATATACCAATTTTATTGGTACAATTCTTTATCCCTCTCTTGAGAGACGTGTAAAGACTCATCTTCTAAATATGTTTATACAAGGTCATCCATATATATGTAATAAAACTACCGGAGGTTGGTTCGCCTAGTGTTTATCACGGAGAGAACAACGATGTGTTAATACATGTCATTTTCAACCAAGATGTAATTGCTTAATATACCCCTGATTAGTAAGAATTTGTAAGTCTTTTTGGTGAAATAGACAATTTTAATCACTTTAAACATGCATTGTATAGTTATTTAGTCAGTAAGGCATTTTATTCATATATACAGGGTGGTCCGAAATTAGTGGTCATCATTTTACCCGCGTATTCCTCGATCAAAAATAAGACAAAAAGTTCCTACAAACATGGCCCGGAAATGCTTCCTAAGGGAGCTACAACCCTTTAAATGTGCATCCTTGACGATGGTTTTTATTTAATATTTCCGAAACTGGTAAAAATAAAAACATGAAAATTTGGTCAATTACTAATCGTTTTATGGCCAATAAGGTGATGTGATAATGATCCAAAAATTTCACTCAGGGGTGTGTCAAACAGGGAGGGGCAAATTATGGAATACCAGAGTTTTTTATGCAATAAAGGTATTCTAGTTGAACTTTGCACGCACCGTTTTCGAGTTATTTGAGTTTCTGGAAAACATTAATCACAAAAAAATCAAAATGGAATGAGTAAGATGCACAGATTGCACAGTTCTCTAGGTAGGTACTTAGTAAATTAATAATAAAATTATGCTATTATTATTTTTATTATATTATTATTATCATAATAATGTATAAAAATGGTCGCCGATGAGGAGTGTGAATCACTTGATGCTCCTAAAAATAAGTTTAAATGTTGTAAAACAAAAGTTAGTTCTAGTGTAGTATGTGTAAATTGTGGAAACATTTATCATAAGTCATGTCTCAAAAGAGATTTCCCGAATTTAATAAGTGAAACTGGGGACACAAGAATTAAATGTTGTAACATAACACTGGATGAAACTAAAATGACACAGCTGGAAATAGAAAATTTAAAATTAGAAAATGAAATGTTGAAAAAACTACTCAGCGAAAGCGAGGATAAGTATAAATTATTGTTTGAAAATAAAGTTTTATTAGAACAAAACAATTTACTGTTAAATAAAAATAATAAACTATTGGAAGAGAAAACTCAAAACTACAAAAAAGAATCAGATAAAGACAAAAATACCGTAACAAAAAACATAAACAGAGCATATAATTCAGTAGCAAAACAAGGATCACAAAAAGTCACCAACAACACTGATAGTACAATTGGTAATGTATATACAGGGTGTGCCAAAAAAACTCAAGCATCTGATAACTATCAAGAATTAGAACAAGCACAAATAAGCAAAATGAATAATATTATAGATCTGGGAAATGATGACCAAAAAAAATTAGAAAATAACAATGATTTTCAATTAGTTATCAACAAGAAAAAATGGAGAAGACGTGTGAACATTGGTACAGGTGATAATGATGTAGATGATGTAAATAATTTTGAAGGAAGTGCGGTGCTGAAAAACAAAAAACACTGGTTAATTATAAAAAAAGTGAAAGACAATGCAAATACTGAAAAAATAAAAGAATATCTAAAAAATAAACTGAGAGTGGAGGAAGAAGAAGATATCAGTGTCAAATGGTTAGATACATATCATAAAATAAAGGATAACAACTGTTATTTGATAGGATTTGACATAAAGTTGACAGATAGCATATATGACCCAAAACTGTGGCCAAAAGGAGTAATTTTCGATAGGTTTAATTTTCAAAAAGGGGAACGGTTTCTAGATAAACCCAAGTATCCCAGTAATGGAATAGGGGAGAATGTAAATGAACAACAAAATATAGCTACGGATTTTCAATTAGCATAAATGAGAATTGTACGCAAGAGTTAAATGATGATTTACCTTATAATAATGATTATATTCAGGTCACTACACATATTAATTTTAATTCTACTAAATGTAGGTCCAACTCATTTTTATGTTACTATCAAAATTGTCGAAGTGTGCTGGGTAAAACTACTGAGGTGTTTGTTAATTGTGGCTCATTAGATAACCAGTATAACATCATTACACTTACTGAAACGTGGTTAAATGATACAGTGCATGATTCTGAATTATTTGATTTAACTAAATATAACGTCTTTCGTAAAGATCGTGATTTCAATTTTACTAATAAAACCAGAGGTGGTGGAGTTCTCTTGGCAACTAAAAAATATATCAATACTTCTGTGATTGATATTAACTCAGCGTGTGATAATTTTCGTGATATTAATTTTATTGACATTTTGGGTGTCAAGATACGTCTTAAGAAGTCTGTGATATATGTATTTGTTTTATATGTTCCCCCTCAAACTTCTACCACTGACTATGAAATTCTTTTTGATGCACTTGAATCACTTTACTATCTATATGAAGGCCATTTATTGGTTATTGGTGATTTTAACATACCTGAATATGTTAACATGTCTATAGGTATCGGTTATAATCTTACTCAATACAATACTATAACTAATTGCGACAATAAGATCTTAGATCTTGTATTGTCAAATCTAAACTGCAAAGTGTCAAAATCCGCAGATGCTTTTATATCAGAAGATACTTATCATCCATCATTAATGATTCACATATATTGTAACGATAAACTTAATAACTTTCCCATAGTCAGTAATAATGAACATAATTTTAGAAAATCAAATTTTCCTGGTCTATACAATGACTTAATGCTAATCGAATGGAGTTTTCTAAACAATATAGAAGACGTAAACGTTATGGTCGACGAATTCTACTCTAGATTGAACTTTCATATTGATAAACATGTGCCAAAAAAGAGAATATGCTCCCGCAAGTATCCAGTTTGGTTTAATAAACAATTAATAGTTAAACTGAAAATTAAACACAAAGCATATGAAATATACAAAAAATGTAAAAGTAATGAAAATTATAATGCCTTTCAAAAACTTAGAACAGACTTCAAAACTGATAATCAATTAGCCTACAAGCAATATATTTTCAAAATTGAAAATGAATTAAAAGTTAATCCAAACAAATTTTGGACATTTTTAAACTCTAAGAAATCTCTTCCATCTATGCCATTAAACATGAAATACAATGATACTAATATAAACAATCCTTCTGAAATAGTTTCAGCGTTTGCGGACTTTTTTTCGAAATCATTTTCTGAACTCAATGTTAACTTTCATCCAGATCATCTGAATGGAACTACTCCTAACAACGTTTTACACTTAACAGATATTTCTGTTGATAATGTTGTAAAGGCTATTAAGAAGATTAAACCAAATATGACAATGGGGCCAGACAATATACCTGCATTTCTTATTCGCGATTGTGCCACAATACTTGCAATTCCTCTCTGTATTATATATAATATGATTTTGAAGCTCTGTTCTTTTCCAGATATATGGAGATTGTCTAGAATCACGCCAATATTTAAAAAAGGCAGTATTAATGAAATACCTAATTATCGACCAATTACAATAATTTGTAACTTTAGTAAAATTCTCGAAATAATCTTATATGAACATCTATATACTCATGTTAACAACAGTTTACTGTCTGAGCAACATGGCTTTGTCTCTGGGAGATCAACAGTAACTAATTTGGTTATCACAACACAATTTATTAGTGAAGCCTTAGATCAAAGAGGTCAGGTAGATGTCATCTACACTGACTTCTCTAAGGCTTTTGATAAAATAGATCATAACATTTTACTGTATAAGCTTCAACATTTTAATATATCTTCAGATTTCTTAAGGCTAGTAATATCATACTTAACAGATCGATGGCAATATGTTCAAGTTAAAGGTCATAAATCAGACAAATTTTTGCAAACATCCGGTGTACCTCAGGGCTCCACTCTTGGACCCCTATTTTCATAATATTTATTAATGATATTGCTGCTAAAATTGATTTAAAATTCCTGTTATATGCTGACGATCTAAAAATATTCTGTCAAATTAACTCGGTAGCAGACTGCGAACATCTGCAAAATAATTTGAACCATATAAACACTTGGTGCTTTGAGAATAATCTACCTTTGAATGTTAGTAAATGCCATATTGTATCCTATTCAAGAAAACAAAATATTTGCCTATTTGACTATGAAATTTCCCATACACTTCTAACTAGACCTGATAATATTAAAGACCTTGGTATCATCTTTGATCCTAAATTAACGTTTGTTGACCACATTAACTTAACTGTTACATCTTCTTTTAAAACATTAGGATTTGTCTTAAGAAACATAAAGGATTTCAAAAATATTGATTCATGTAAGTTATTGTTTAACTCTTTCGTACGATCAAAATTAGAATACGCTTCAATTATATGGAATCCAATTTACAACTGTCATATCATCGCAATTGAAAACATTCAACGGCGTTTCTTAAAAAATTTATATTTCAAAATGAATGGGCAGTATCCTTATCAAGGATTTTCCCACGATGTTCTTCTGTCCACTTTTAACTCTAACAGTCTCTTAAAGAGAAGGACTACTCAGTCGATAATATTTTTATATAAAATTATCCATAATTATATTAAGTGTGAAGATCTCCACAACAGCATATTTTATGTTGTACCTCGTATTGCTTCAAGGCGTAATGAAACATTTTTACTTCCTACTCCTAGAACAAATATATTAATACAATCTCCTTTCTTCCAAATGTTTTCAAACTATAATAGTATTAATACTGAGATAGACATTTTTAATACTAACATTAACAGCTTAAAAAAATTATGAGTTTTATTTTATTTTTCTACGTTATATATTTATTCGTAATATGCATGCGATGTATATAAGTGTGTATGTTACTGTCAGTTTGTTTATTGTAATTTTATGATTATGTAAGGTCATATATTTTGTATTTCTGCTTATTGTTTTAAATGTTTTATATCTATGTTCCAGTATGTAGGAACTACCTACCCTTATCCTGTAAATGGACCTAGGTCTGTTGGATATTGTAATAAAATAAATAAATAAATAAATAAATTATTATTAGTTTCGGAAATATTAAATAAAAACCATCATCGAGGATGCACCTTTAAGGGGTTGTAGCTCCCTTAGGAAGCATTTCCGGGGCCATGTTTGTAGGAACTTTTTGTCTTATTTTTGATCGAGTAATACGCGGGTAAAATGATGACCACTAATTTCGGACCACCCTGTATATATGAATAAAATGCCTTACTGACTAAATAACTATACAATGCATGTTTAAAGTGATTAAAATTGTCTATTTCACCAAAAAGACTTACAAATTCTTACTAATCAGGGGTATATTAAGGAATTTACATCTTGGTTGAAAATGACAGGATTAAGTAGACGTTAAATCATTGACAGATATTCACAACATAAACATGAAAAAAATGGATATTATTTTGAGCGTTTATTGTAGATTATTAATTATTTATCATTTTAAATAAATATGAATTAAAATAATTCTTTAATTTGTTTAGCAAATAGCCTGTCAATAGAAAGTGCATAGGATACCCCTGGTTAGAAAGAATCTAAATAACTTGAATAGAAAGCCTCCCAATGAATTTAACCAGAAGTACTTTTTTTATAGAAAATACATCAAAGTTTTAAAATTTGTATAAAAATATAATTTCTGATTATTGGCCTAGAAGTTTAGGGGGTTCAAATACGGACTGAACACCATAACTGCGCCATTGCTTTTCTCTGAAAAACTTTTTGCAAGTCAAAAAATTGGTCTTTTATTATGTCTAAAGTGTATAAAGTTTGAATAAAAAATCTTTATTTGTTTAGCAGATAACGAATAAAGAGTAATAATTTTTTAAAAGTTTAACGCCCTGTATCTTGAAAACAAAACGTTTTAGAGAAAAATGTTATAGGAAAGACTCCTATTATTTTGATATGTTCTATCGTTTACAGAAGTTATGAACGAAAAAACTGAAACACCCTATATATTAGCTTTAGTTGCTTGTATCTGATTTATATTGTGTCGTTATTAGTAGATTTGCATATTTTTGACATATCACATAAAATTTGATGAATTTCTTTTAATTCTCTTGTAAACCAAGGGTTTTATAATTATTTATTTTTATTTTTTTATTTGGAAAGGCATTATTGTAATGGAAAATAAATGTAGAGTAAAACGCATTAAATTTATCATCAAAAGTGCAGGATTTGCACATATCTAGGCAGTTTTCATTTTGTAATAAATTTTGGAATGTTATTAAATTGCAATCTGAAAAGTCACGTCTAAAAATGGTCTCACCTTCGCGAGTTATGGATATTAGTATATCAAATTTACATAGTTGAAGTGTATGATCTGACAGGTGTGTATCCTTTACAAGACTTTTTATGGCGAAATTTGAAAATATTGCATCTATACAGGTTTCAGTTGTATGCGTTAATATGATTTATCATGTTAAATTCTGTAAAAAGGTTGATGACATCTTTAGATTCATTACTATCTGAAAAGAAGTTTATGTTCATATCATAATTGGTTTTGTAATTATTATACATCAGTTCATATATTTCATTCATAAATATTTTTAAATTACTGTTTAGTGTTCAGTAAACTGTTATAATAAATAATTTAGATCTACCATTTAAAATATCTAAAGTAGCTATTGTTGCCTAAAAATGTTTTTCAGTACAGCTTTTGTATGCCATTGGTTTAATACTTATATTTCTCTTTGCAAGAATACACACTCCCCCATGAATAAATTCACTACGGCAAAAACTATTCACCAATATATAATCTGTTAATTTAAAGGGAGTGACAAGAGTTCCGAACGGTCGGAACTCGTACAATACTGCAAGAGTTCCGAACGGTCGGAACCGCGTATTTAATAACAAGGATTCCGAACGCGCATGCGCTTTGAAAGTCGCAATAGACCTCATATGTCATGCCTGATGCATTTATTATAATAAAAAAAATTCCTTTAATCTAATAAAAAAAAAATCCTTTATCAGGGGAATAACACACATATCTAACCTGCCTCCGGCTTCTAACTCGCAACAGACCTCATGTCATGCCTGATGCATTTAATAAAAAAAAATTCCTTTAATCTAATTAAAAAAAATTCCTTTATCAGGGGAATAACACACATATCTAACCTGCCTCCGGTTATCGCCTCCCGCTTCTAACCCGCAATAGACCTCATGTCATGTCTGGTGCATTTAATTAAAAAACAAAAACAAGAACACGTGTGGGATTTGAACCGGGAACCTCCTGCTTGCCAAGCCCGGCTCGTTCCAGCTGGGCCATCGCACCACTGACAAAACGCGAGTCAAGCAAGAATAAGTTCAGCGTCGGACAGTCTTTCAAAGCGCATGCGCGTTCGGAAACCTTGTTATTAAATACGCGGTTCCGACCGTTCGGAACTCTTGCAGTATTGTACGAGTTCCGACCGTTCGGAACTCTTGTCACTCCCTAATTTAAAATAGCTTATTTCACATAATTTTAGCCAATGTTCAGTGATGCAAATAATGTCTGTCTTGTGAATATTAAGTAATATTTCTAAGTCTTGCGTCTTTTCATGGATTCCTTGAATATTGAAAGCATTATAACAATGTTGTTCTGTTCATAACTTGCTTGGGACATTCCTTTATTGTTTAAAGTTGGTATAACATGTCCTAAAAAAGAATTGGTTCTCGTGTCATCTTCATTGTTAACAATATCTTGTATCTGATATTTCTCATAGTATAATTTGAAATTAAATCTTTTATGTGCAACCCCCTTTGGCCAAAATGAGGGAGTATAAAATTGATCTTTATACTTAAAATCAGCGGCTACCATATAACAATCAAACCTGTTTTTTTTTCCATTTTATTTAGTTTTCTAACAAAATCTTCATTTTTATTTCCTGTTTTTGTCACAAAATATGCTTTTATGTCTTCCTCTGTTACTTCTTGAGTCACCCTATAGAGATACATCCATACCTTTGCTGTCGCCCCTTTAAATTTTTCGTTAGCATCATCTGATTGATCAATTTTTCGTTTATATGATTATCTTCGATTTATTATTTGCCACTTAGCCCAGGGTCGATCTGAAGATGTATATAGGAAACCTTGAATAAATTAGAGACAAGCTGAAATTTGGTATATAAGTTTGTATTGGGGTCCTTAAAATACCACCAAACCCCACCGGTAATCCGCCGTGCCTGTCACCCCTAAACAACCCCCGAAAGGGGTGAAAATCGGACTTTTTTGAGTTTTTTTGGCAATATCTTAAAAACAAAGCTATATACGAAAAAATATGAAGATAGAAAAATTAAAGAGTATAAAATTTCCTATAAAATTGCGTTTAGCAGATATATTTTGCTTTACCAGTGGCGGAGTTATGATATTTTTAATAACTGGGTATTTTGTAAAAATACTCCCTAGCCATTAATTATTGGATTTTGACATTAAATATACATAATATATCGGGTGGTCCAAAAAAAACCGGAATTTTCATTTTACCTTATAACTTTTTTATCTTTTCAGCGATTTTCAACTTTTTGGATTCGTTCGATAGCTAAAGCTTTCAGCTAAACGATTCTCTGTCAGAAGCTGATATTATGATCATAAATGTCAAGGCAGACGTATTTAAACTTCAGCAATTTTTAATAACTGCTGTAATTTTGTTGAAATGCCGAATTTACAAACGGTTTGTTTCAACATCATGACTGGTCTTGTGGCAATATTTTGATGGGTAGTTTTAAAAAATCGGTCAAAGAACTACGGAGCTGTACCAAAAAATGTAGAGGCGTGTTATCAACGTCTCGGCAACAATGGTAAAAACAGAAATTTTTATTTTCCTTTATAACTTTTTTGTTTCCTTACCGATTTTAATTTTTTTTGAATCATTTAAAATCCAAAGCCTTCCACTTCAATATTGAATGTCAGAAATTGACATGAATCATAAATCCAATATGGCGGAAGTGGTCAAATTTACCCAATATTTAAAAGCCGCTGGGATTTTTTTTAAATGGCGAATTAAATGGCTTTTCTTTTAATCTGGAAGCCTTATCTTCTAAAAACATTTTCACGCATAGAACACGAAAATCGGTTAAAAACTTACAAAGATGTACCTAGTTGATAACGTAATGATGTGCCCCATAACAACAGTATTAAATTAATTCTTAACAGAGTTACCGATACACTTATCGTCATGGTTACAAAACAAATGAACATTGATACTTAACTGTCACTTCGGCTGTTTTTAAAAAGTGTTTTGTGGTACCTAGTTTTGTTAAAATGGTGTTGTCAAATAAAAACAATATTTTCATTAAGAATTTATTGATTCGCGGCTAGACGTTTCAGTTAGTTGAGCAATTTGACTCACACTAAAACTGGAATGCGGTTTCCTTACAGGGCTAATTGCCAAATTGGCGACCTGTTCAATGTTCTCCTAAAAAATATTCAAAAATATTAGAATTAAGTTACTCTATATTTTCTCTACGTTGACACTAATTACACAATGTTACAATAAATACTTACTTCTATTCTTACGGATCTCGGCCTACCACTTCCTCGACGTCTTTAAATCGTTCCAGTTTCTTGAAACTTTCGTGCAGTCATAAATAGTACTTTTTTTAAAGTTATTGCCTGGAAATTGTTGTATTATTTCCGAAACTTTATGGCCGCGAATCAATAAATTCTTAATGAAAATCTTGTCTTCATTTGACAAAACTAGGTACCACAAAACACTTTTTAAAAACAGCCGAAGTGACAGTTAAGCATCAATGTTCATTTGTTTTTGTTTTGTAACCATGACGATAAGTGTATAGGTAACTCTGTCAAGAATTAATTTAATACTGTTGTTATGGGTCACATGATTACGTTATCAACTACATCTTTGTAAGTTCTTAACCGATTTTCGTGATCTATGCGTGAAAATGTTTTTAGAAGATAAGGCTTCCAAATAAAAAGAAAAGCCATTTAATTCGCCATTTAAAAAAACTCCCAGCGGCTTTTAAATATTAGGTAAATTTGACCACTTCCGCCACATTGGATTTATGATTTAAGTCAATTTTTGACATTCAATATTGTAGTGGAAGGCTTTGGATTTGAAATGATCCAAAAAAAATTAAAATCGGTAAGGAAACAAAAAAGTTATAAAGGAAAATAAAAATTTCTGTTTTTACCATTGCTGCCGAGACGTTGATAACACGCCGCTACATTTTTTGATACAGCTCCGTAGTTCTTTGACCGATTTTTTAAAACTACCCATCAAAATATTGCCACAAGACCAGTCATGATGATGAAACAAACCGTTTGTAAATTCGGCATTTCAACAAAATTCCAGCAGTTATTAAAAATTGCTGAAGTTTAAATACGTCTGCCTTGACATTTATGATCATAATATCAGCTTCTGATAGAGAATCGTTTAGCTGAAAGCTTTAGCTGTCGAATGAATCCAAAAAGTTGAAAATCGCTTAAAAAATAAAAAAGTTATAAGGTAAAATGAAAATTCCGGTTTTTTTGGACCACCCGATATATGGGTATTTTGGTAAATACATTTAATACATCCTTACGTCAATAAATTAGAAATAGAAAGCATACCAGTGGAGTATAGGTACTATATTTCTAATTTCATATATTATTTTGTATTAGCTAATAGAACTTTAACATTTTACGTTCCTATTAAATGTAACAAAATAATTATTTTAAATATCCGTGGAATTTCTGTTAGAAATTGAGAGGAATTATTTTTATATTAATAATATTTAGGACATAATACTGCATCCCAGGGTCGATCTGAAGCTTTATATAGGAAATCATGAACAAATTAGAGACAAGCTGAAATTTGGTTATATAAGTTTGTATTGGGGTCCTTAAAATACCACCAAACCCCACCGGTAATCTGCCGTGCCTGTCACCCCTAAACAACCCCCGAAAGGGGTGAAAATCGGACTTTTTTTAGTTTTTTGGCGATATCTTAAAAACAAAGATATACGAAAAATATGAAGACAGAAAAATTAAAGAGCATACAATTTCCTATAAAGTTACGTTTAGCAGATATATTTGCTTTACCAGTGGTGGATTTATCGTATTGTAAATTCCAGTAAATTTTAACAAAACACACATTTCCCACAAAATAATTACGTTACATTAATATATTTTACGTCTTTTACACCAAAACAGATTAAAACTATAATAATACATAAAATATGAGTTTTTTATGTAGTAAGTAGCACAGTTGCTTTTTCCTAAATAAACTAAAATACTTACAGGTTATGTTTAAGTAAATGAATGTAATGTATTTTTTTTTTATTATCCAATATATTTTATCTGCATGTTGAGATGTCGTCTTCCGCCTGTAAATCCTCAACTGCCCTATTAAAACAGGTTACGACATGAGCATGCACTTTTGCAACCACCTGATGAACAGTTGCAAAAAATTAGTTTAAGGAACCCTTTGGGGTCTATATCTTGATCCATCTGGACTGGAGAGATTCCGGAATCACTAGAAATACATCCCCAGTCCTGGAGTGGTAAGCTACTATTCAACCATGCTTGAACCTAAAAGTTAATCATACATGTAAATAAAATATGTATGTAGAGTTACTGGATGAAATGTCCTATATGCATGGTACTGAGCTGCATTTATGATCGGTGGAAGTGAAGCCAGATTAAAATCTTTATTTAAACTTTGCTTTGCTACATACTGCTGGTAGAGAATGTATCTGACGTTATTCAAATCGGTACTTGTTCTATTTTTGACGTATACGGAAATTAAAAATGTCGAAATAAAGGTCCTCAATCTGTCTTTGGATATATTTGGATTGTAAAATTCTTCAAGAAGGTCAACCAACTTCTTCTTTTTCACAGTATTGACCAAATTAATTTTTCCCCTGGTAAACAGGCCAGATGTAGTATCACATCCGGAAATGGCGTGCATGGCAATAATAATAATAATAATAATAATAATAATAATAAACGTCTTTATTGATGGGCGAAGTTTAGTACAAAATACGATTCTTACACTTTATTTATTTATTTATTTATTTAACATTTATTAAAGGTCCCAACTTATGCTGCAACTTTGAAGTATTATTTTATTTGGTTTCGAACTTCTTCCTGGGTGTAGCATATACAAATTTTGTTTAGCGTAATGGAGTCGTATCGAGAATATACAAAGAGAGCATACATACAGGGGCGAATGGCGACGCGGAAAACTACTCAGTTGCTTTGACATGCCCTTAATATTATTAATATAAAAATAATTCCTCTCAATTCGTAACAGATATTCACGGATATTTAAAATAATTATTTTGTTACATTTAATAGGCACGTAAAATGTTAAAGTTCTATTAGCTAATACAAAATAATGTATGAAATTAGAATATAGTACTCCACTAGTATGTTTTTAATTTATTGATGTAAGAATGTATTAAATGTATTTACCAAAATATCCATATACATTGTTATGTATATTTAATGTCAAAATCCAATAAGTAAAGGATAGAGAATATTTTTACAAAATACCCAATTATTAAAAATATCATAACTCCGCCACTGGTAAACCAAAATATATCTGCTAAACGCAATTTTATAGGAAATTTTATGCCCTTTAATTTTTCTATCTTCATATTTTTTCGTATACAGGCTGTCTTCTAAAAAACGGCCAAAGCCGTAACTCAGTGAAAATTTAATTATTATTTTTTTTAATTGGGGAATATATATATTGGCCTACGAAACGCTCTTTTCAGCATATAAAATATGGAGGTACTACTTCCGGTTTTACCGGAAGTGACTTCATTGTCATTTTTTAAATAGCACCCTATATATTTTTTTTAAATCTACTAAGCGTAAAATTTCCTTTCCGATGATGTGTCACAAGTCAATATTTTCCCACTAATAACCCCCTAACAACTTAATTCTTCTCGAGGTAAGACAAATTGCTATTAAATTATCAATTGTGCCGTGAAGAACAAAAACAAACACAAATGTCAACAAATCGACATTTAACATTAGTTTCACAGTTTTTTTGCACTTTGTTTTGTTTTATGATGTTATAACAATAAAATCTCTTTCCATGGCACAACTGATAATTTAATAGCAACTTGCCTTACCTCGGGAAGAATTAAGTTGTTAGGTTATTGGTGGGAAAATATTGACTTGTGATACATCATCAGAAAGGAAATTTTACGCTTAGTAGAGATTTCGAAAAAAATGTATAGGGTGCTATTTAAAAAAATGTTACAATGAAGTTACTTCCGGTAAAACCGGAAGTAGTACCTCCATATTTTATATGCTGAAAAGAGCGTTTCGTGGGCCAATATATATTCCCCGATTAAAAAATAAAGTAATTAAATTTTCACCGAGTTATGGCTTTGGCCGTTTTTTAGAAGACACCCTGTATAGCTTTGTTTTTAAGATATTGCCAAATAACTAGAAAAAGTCCGATTTTCACCCCTTTCGGGGGTTGTTTAGGGGTGACGGGCACGGCGGATTACCGGTGGGGTTTGGTGGTATTTTAAGGACCCCAATGCAAACTTATGTACCAAATTTCAGCTCTTCTCTAATTTGTTCATGGTTTGACTGGATCGACCCTGGGCTAAGTTTTCTGTATTGCCTCTTAATTGTTCTGTAATATTTTCTCCTTTCTCATTTATTTCGACTGGTTCCAAATATATAACATTATTCATAATTTTTCTTTGCCGTTTTTCCAGAGTAGCAAGATTAGTTTGTTTAGGTGTTATTTTTGTTATTTCTGAGTATTGTTTGGGGGTCACTGGATTCTTATTTGTTTTGATATTGTTGCTGTCAGCTATGTATTTTTTGCACAGATTGAGTTTTTGATTATTTATATTATCATTTTTTTTTATCAGATCTATTTTTACACAACTTGTTTATATCACGTTTTAAGTTATTTATATCCTCCCTTATAAACTGATCAACACTCAAAACGTCACACCGTAAATTTTACCCCTTTTCAAATCGGCATAACTCCTGATTGCTTTGGCCGATTCGGAATTTCTTTGCGTTGTTACTTAGCCTTATCTTTCGGCAATACATAACTGTGAATAAGACCTCGAGATAATTCAAGTAACGTTTATACAGGGCGATATATAAAGCGGTGCAAAATGCTATTTTTTCAACATGCTCCCATTTGAAGAAAAATGTTTTTTCTTGGATTCCCATGTCAAAGGTATAAAGAATAACTTCATTCCTCGAGACGTTCCGTGATTTAATCACGCACCCCAGTTATTTACGGGGTGGTATAGAAAAACACAACTTTGTGTTTTTTTAGTGATAACATTTTCAATTCTTTACCGATTTTGAAAATCCAAGGCTCAAATTGAAGCCGAAACGTCAAATATGAACAGCCCAGAATCAGAATCGATTGAAAACATACGGTGAAAATGTAGACTTGCAATCAAAAATGGACCAAAGTTTCATCGGTTTCGGAATCTGGCTTACGGTGAAAATTAATTGAAAATCAACATTTGAACATTTTCCGGTATTTCGGGATTAAACGAGACAAAAACTGTTTACAAAAGGACCAAATTACAACTGCATGTTATCAAGGCAGAATCCGCGTTCTTGCTCGTTTGGAAATGCTTGTAACCAACGTTACGCAAATTGAAACAATTAATGCCCGCAAAAGTGACCAAAAAAGTCAATGTGTTCATTATTCCTATTGTTATCAGTATGCCGCCACTAACACCCTACCAGCTACAGCTCATCCCTACGATGAGAGAACAGGGCTTTCTTGTCCGTCAAATTGCAATTATTCTGGAAACTTTTGTCTGATTTATGTCTGAAAAATATCGTGGTTCCTTACGCCGAGGACATAGGGGACGGCTTCATTTTCGTCGATGATAATGCCAGACCTCATAGTGCAGGCATTGTCAATGACTTCGTAAAGGACCATTAAGGTATTAAGAGAATGGACTGGCCGGCGGCCGCCTATGTCTCCAGATATGAATCCGATAGAGCATATCTGGAGTAGAATGAAACTGAAGTTGAAAGAACGGGAAGGACGAATGATGAGTTGAGGGATGCGGTACAGCAAGAATGGGACGCTATCCCACAGGAATTCATAGACGGTGTGAACCGCAGTATGCCGACAAGGGTAGCAGCAGTGATTACCAGCCAGGGAGGACCCACCAAATATTGACTTTTTTGTAGTTTGTTTGTTTTTTTGTAACAGTTTGTTACATGTTTTTGATTCACAATTTGTTATCGTTCGAGAATAAAATTGAAATTAAAATTTAATTAAAATGGTACCTATGTACCTAATCCGTGTTTTTGTACATTTTATCATCATTGCAATGCAGTTAATTTTTTAAAGCTATAGTCGGCCATTTTTGCCTGACATTAATTGTTTCAATTTGCATAACCTTGGTTACAAAAAAATACCAAGTTGTGTTTTTCTATACCACCCAGTAAATAACTGGGGTACGTGATTAAATCACGGAACGTCTCGAGGAAAGAAGTTATTCTTTATACCTACGATATGGGAATCCAAAAAAATACATTTTTCTTTAAATAGGACCATGTTGAAAAAATAGCATTTTGCACCGCTTTACGTATCGCCCTGTATAAACGTTACTCGGATTATCGCGAGTGTTTTATTCACAGATATGTTTTACCGAAAGATAAGGCTAAGTAACAACGCAAAGAAATTCCAAATCGTCCAAAGCAGTCAGGAGTTATGCCGATTTGAAAAGAGGTAAAATTTACGGTGTGACGTTTTGACTGTTGAGCAGTTAGATTTGAAGCGGTTTTCAACAGCAGATTTTACTATTTCAGTAATATTTTTTGAAATATCTCTCTATATTTTATTTTTCTGTTCTTGTCCTTCATTCGATGTTTTGGTCATGTTAGTATTTTCAATTTCTAATTTTTCAATTTTATCTTTAAGAAGATTGTTACTATCTCTTAATTCATTATTCAATTCTTTTAATATTTTGTTCTCCCATATTATTGACTTATCTGTTGGAGAATCAGTTAGTGCAGCTTCTTCAACTTCTTCGTCCTCTGGCTGGCTTTCTATTAGGTAATTAGGCTTATCACAGCACTTTTTTGGTTTGGATTTTTTGTTGTAGCAGCTTATATGGAATACTGCTGAACAGTTTACACATTTAACTTTTTTATTTACTGCAGATTTCTTGCAAAATCCACAGACCAAAGATCATTTCACATGCATACCAAAGATCATTTCATATACTAGATAGTCAAAGCCACTGTTTATTTCATCGCCCCATCTTCTCTCTCTAACACATGCAAAATTGGATGCCAAATAACAGAGAAGTATTGCCAGTATCATGAGTTAAAGTGAGATGAAGCTTAAGTTGGGGTCCATTTATGAGCGATAAAATTAAACAATAGGTCTGACTATCTAGTGTATACATGATCTTTGTGCATACTAACCTTTTAGTGCTTGTTTCACTTGACTAACGAGCCCGAACGCGGTACCAAACAAGGAGTTGGGCGGGTAGCTCTTACTACTCTGGAAAGAGCGCATGACTTGTACTCGTTACTTCGCAGTCCGCACCTGCGCACCTACATAATTGATTCGGAATAGGTTGAACTTGGAAGAGGTGTTTGTCACAGGTATACGTTTAGAGCAGAAACAGGTCATACCTGTTCCAAAAAAAAGCTGTTCCATAACACCTCTATTCTACACAGACGACATTAAAAAGCACAACACGGCGTTCTCGGTGGGCCAACCACAGACCAGTGGGCGTGTCCTAATTCAAATTTCGGCGGGTTTCATGTTTCTGTGAAAATTAAATTGATGGAAATTACCAACGACATAAGAATTCTTTTGTTGTTGGAAATTACTATTGTTAGTACATATGTATTTATTTTTTCATTTAAAATTTAATGTACCTACCTAACTATAATTATCGAATTGAAAAAGTAAATATATTTTAGGTTTAAAATCCAATGTAGATAGGTAATATTTTGCATTTTAGGTAGGTACCAAAAAAAAATACGTAAATATTTGGAAACATTTTTTTATGTGGAAATGAAATAAGTTTAATCTAGTTTAATTTATTAAGATGTGTATTATTATACACAGGTATAATAGTTTCATTGTTAGCTTCTGAATAAAATAAGACACCAAATAATTATACAAATATCAATAAATTTTATATACATTCTCATTGTACAATAAAAATTTATATTTTCTATTTTATGGTGATGGAAAGTTATAGGCAGTAAGTATCCCAACAAGACTGAACCGTGTGATGTAAACTTACCTGGGCCCTTCGCGAAAAGCTTGTGATTGAACCTACCTATTCATATCAGGAATTTCGTATCCACTAATAATATTATATGTAAGGTCCTTAGTCTCAACATCCTTTCGCGCAAAAATTTAATATTATGGTGAGTATGAAAAACAGAATTTTAAAACTAAGCGATATCAGTTTCCATGAACAAAATATGAAAATGTATAAACAGAAATTACGTAATAATGATTATCCGAATAAATTAACAAATTTAATTATCAATAATAATACTCTAAGCAACACTCATACTTCAAATCTATTAGCTAATAAAAAATATTTTAAGTTACCTTATGTAGAAGGTCTTTCACAACAAATGAAGCGTATTTTAACTAATGAACACTCGAAAATAGTTTTTTATCATATCAAAAAAGTAGGAAATTTATATTCATCTATGAAAGATAAGTTTATGTTGGATGATAAATCACAACTTGTTTATAAAATTCCCTGTAGTTGTGGAGCAGTGTATATTGGGCAAACAAAACAGTTGCTCAAAACTAGAATTAATGAACATAAATGTTCTTGTAATGCAAGACATATTAATAAAAAGGAAAAAACAGCTCTTGCAACGCATCATTTTACTTTAAATCATGAATTTAGATTTGACAATGTAAGTATTTTGGACACTGAACAAAATTACAAGAAAAGAATTATAAGTGAAATGATACTTATTAACAAACATAATAATACGGTTAACAAGAAAACAGACAGAGAAAATTTGAGTAAAATTTATAACAATTTGATATATAAATATGTGAAATTATAGTCCAATTTGTGGTTTCTACTAGTGTATAAATATATATATATATTTTTTTATTAACTTCTCAAATGGAAATAAGAATTGAGTTTTTATGCGCTGTTTTGTTGTTACCTACAGTATTTTTTAATAAGTTTTTCATGGTTTTGATAAAAGACTATTTTATTTATTTGCGTTCATATTTATGGTTATTTCTGTTTTGCCTGCATATCGAATCGCAAGATATTTATTTTCATGAATAATTTAAGTACATACCAAATATTGTTAAAAATTCAAGAACCGTATGTTATAAGTTACGTTTTTATAGTTTTGACGATGATGATTATGTTGACAGAAAACCACATGCCTCATTAGGTAAGCGTAAATTACCTTTTTCAAATTTTATAACGTTTTTATTTATTTTTTATTTTAGTATGTTTGAATGTTAATATTTACAGTTGTTTGTCTTTTTACATATTTTACATTTAATTATACACTGTTTGGCTGATTGTATTATGTTGTAGTCCTGAAGAAGACAATAAATAATTGTCGAAACGTCGACTTAATGAAAATTTGAGGTTTTCTTTTTCTAATACTATCCAATTGCCGACTAAGGACCTACCTATTCATGTTGTGTTTATTTTATTTATACCTATTACGGATGAGTAGGTGTCGGCTGGGGTAACTGGACCGGGGTCTATTGGGGGGTCCGGACACGGAAACAAATTATTCATATTATTACAAAAATGCTGCATATCTTGCTCAAATGTCAACTTTGACTCAGTAATATCTACCTTCGCGGATCGTAAGGCCCACAAAGTTTTTCTTGATTAATCTAATATTATTTGTACTTTATACATATAAAGGTTATCTTCATATTCAGTTAATGATCATATTCTTTTGATACATACTGAATAAAAATGTAAATTAACTTTTGTTACAAAATATTTAAATTATATGATTTATGCTTGTTAAAACTCGCGTGCTAATTCAAGGTATATGCTACTGCTACTTGGCTATTTAAATTCATACTAATGTGTATGTAGTAGGGCCCCAAAAATAACTACCCGGGGCCCGCTGTCGCTCTCGACGGCCCTGAGATTTGAGATTAGCATTAAACACAAATAATACAAGGTTTCGTAAATACCCCTGCTTTATTTAAAAACTAACATTTAATTGAAAAGTATAATAACTTTTAAAGAAATTTGGAGAGTGCCGTACTCAGCCTTGAATTCACGAGGGGAAAGAGTACGAGCAGAGAAACCCTCGATCTCAATTCAAACAAATCTAAATAATTATATGCCTCTTTTAATCTGTTTTACTAAATAATAGGAATGGTTCTCTTCTACCGTCTGTAAAACTATTTAATAAAACCTAGTTAAAAATTCAGTTCCATATTTATATACCTAATTATTTTTTCCACATATTCTACCGTCTTATTAACGAGTATAATTAATAATTAAATACATTAAAAAACTTAATCTTATAATAATCTTAAATTAACTATATGTCAATGTCCACTATTAGTTTCTTCTTTCTTGTAATCCTAGAGCTAAAATGAAAATTCATACGAATGCAAAATACACACATAATAAAATAAGTATTATAGGTGGGATTGTAGGAATGAAAAACTTTGTTGGATAATTTATATTTTACTCACTTTTGGGTGTTTCTTCCCTTGAATATTCCAGTTCTTTACAACATGCCATGTACACAAAAGCCTTTTTGGTTTATTATTCATGATCTTCACCCATGCGTTGTAATTATATTTTGCATAATCGTCACTCATAAAGTATTCTGCTTGAATTTCTGTTTGCATCTTATCCTTGAGAGCAGCTAAAAATGTTTGAAAATTATTCTTCTTACAGGCATAAATAATATAACTACTTAAAGGATATGCATACCTAAAAAAAAACCTCTTGAACTTGTTGATCCAATCTATTTGACAGTAAGAAAGCGACTGGGAATCCTGCATTTCTGTCATCCTTAATAAGCATTATGGTTAGATCCATTCCTCTCTTATTCGTACCATGTGTGCCGTCCATGCAAATAATGTTGGGGAATTGAGTTTATCTTCCATTATTGAATTCATAAATCCTAGGGCAAAATCTTCTTTTTTCAGCACATGTGTATTTCTCCTATTAGAAATAAACCACTTGTTGCATCACTATACTTACAAATAAATTCAAATAATTGTTTTTGTTACGTACCTTCCCTTTTGTTACGTACCTATTGCCATTATAGCATTCCCCTTCTGAACCTTCACTGCTGCTATATATCATTCTCATCTCGTTTCTTCTGGATGTTATATTTTCTCGACAAATTTGTGATGTCTGTTTGTTAAAACGTTCAATCTTCCCAGTTTTGGAACTTCTAATTTTCTTGAACCCTCTAAAATTCTGTTCGGTGGTACCCCAGACTGCAGCTTCTCTGCCACTATTTTTTCTTTTAACTTCGAGAGATATTGGTTCTTAATTCGTTTTTCATGTCCAGCATGTAGAATAGAATAGAATAGAATAGAATAGTCTTTATGTTCCATATAAAACCGGGTACAGAGTACATATAGCATTGGATTCGTCAAAAAAATGGAAATGGTAAAAAGGATCAACGATCCAGAAATATTCACAACTTACTTACTAGAGATTACACATTAAAATCAAACATTAAAAATCACATATTAAAAATTACACATTAAAAAAAAAAAATTACACATTAAAAAAGTAAACACACACAGATGATGTCAAATAAATAAGTATAAACATACCAAGCAAATATTGTCTACTAGACATTATTTAAATATTCTTCCACAGAGTAAAAACAATTTACAGAAAGATATTCTTGAACATGTTTTTTAAAGGATTTTAAATTATTAATATGCTTGTAGCTTTGTGGCAGTGCATTATATAACACGATTCCATTGTAATATGGACTTTTTTTAAAAAGAGTTGAGTTGTGCTTAGGAATTCGCAAATCATTCCCGTATCTAGTGGGATAGTTATGAAAATTATTATTCTGTGTAAAGTTTAAGAAATGTTCTTTAACTTAAAGTAAAATAGCCGAAATATATAGACAAGGAATAGTCATAATTTTTAGATCTTTAAAGTATTGTCGACAAGATGTTCTGTTAGAAATTTGCATGATATTCCCGATAGCTTTTTTTTGCAATCTAAATATACGCAGACTTAGACTAGTGTTTCCCCAAAGTATAATACCGTAAGTGGCTCTAGAAACGAATTGAGCATGATAATAAGCTAACACTATGGACCTACTAACTACTTCCTTTAGTCTGTATATTGCAAAACATACCGATGCCAACTTACTACCTAATGAGTTTATATGTGATTCCCATTCCAAGTCACTGTCAATGTATATTCCTAAAAACTTTGTTGATTGAGTTTGCTCTATTGACTTATTTTCGATCCTAATTAAATAACTCTCATTTATAATTTTCAAATGTGGCGTAAACTTAATGAACATGGTTTTATTACTGTTCAAGAATAATTTATTATTGCTAAAATAGTTTACGAATTTATTTACTAATGACTGAGTAATTTTTATCAAGTCTTCTATATTTTCAGCATCGCAAAGTAAGTTGTTGTCGTCCGCAAACATAATTAAATTGTTATTATCTCGTTGTATATTGGGAAGATCATTCACATATATCAAGAACAGCAGAGGGCCCATAACCGACCCCTGTGGTACGCCGCATTCTAACTTTAGTTTACTTGACTTGAGCCCATTTATATCAACTAACTGTTCTCTGTTTGTTAGATAAGAATTTATCCATCTTAGCAATAAACCTCTAAAGCCAAACACACTTAATTTCTGTAACAGTAATGCATGATTTACCATATCGAAGGCTTTACTTAGATCCATGAATACACCAATGCATTTTTTATTTTCATTAAGGTTCTTATGTAATTTTGATATAAACTCTAATACAGCCGTTTCAGTAGATAGTCCCTTACAAAATCCATGTTGTGCTGGGTTTAGAATTTTATGCTGTGTTATAAATTTTACCATTCTGTTAAATATTACCCGTTCAAATAGTTTAGAAACTACAGACAGGAATGACACAGGGCGATAGTTTTCAACGTTAAAATGATCACCTTTTTTATACAATGGAATTACACGAGCTACTTTAAGTATATCAGGGAACACACCACTCTCAATTGACAAATTTATTATATAAGTTAAAGGTTTTACTAAATACTGTGCTGCATATTTTAACAAATTTGATGTTATCCCATCTAGACCACAAGAATTAGTTTTTTTAAATCGAATATTAAATTATAAATTTCAGCTTCAGAAACCGCTTCTAGAAATATTGTAGGCAATACACTCTCAGAGTGTATCACAAATTCATCATTATTATTTATCAATTTTTCGTTTAAATTTTTAGGTAGGTTAATGTAATAATTATTGAAATGATCAGCTATTTCTTCAGGCTTATGAGTGATAATATTGTCAACTTTTATTTGTGAAATCTTATTATGCATAGTAATTTTTCTTCCCAAAGTGTCATTAATAATATTCCACGATACTTTTGACTTGTTGTCGGCATTCACATATTTATAGTCATTTGCCAGTTTTTTTGCAGCTTTTATTATTTTCCTGTAAATACATTTATATTTTTTGTAATGTTTTACCAAATCAACATTCTCCGTGTTACGTGTTAAAATATAAAGTTGTTTTAAAGTTTGAGCAGATTTGCGAATTCCTTGTGTGATCCATATGTTTCTAGGTGACTGTTTAACTGATACTTTTTTCAATGGAAAAGCAATTTCAATGTAATATTTAATTGTATTAATGAATAACTGACAACCGGTATTAACATCCTTAGTATCATACAGCTCCTGCCAATCTTCTCTACTAATATTATATAAGAACGTGTTATAATTCTCATCGCTATATAATCTTTTTATTATATACTCTGTTTCAGAATTTATATTTAACACAGGTAAAGTTAAAATTTGACATGAGTGATCAGATAAACCATTTTTTCCACGGCCGGGAGTAGAAATCAGTTTCTATGACATCAAAATTAAAACAGAAATAGTCGATTATTCCCAAGGGAGTTTACATTATGGAGAACGGTTTTCATGAAAAAAAAAAAAGATAACATTGAAATTATTTATTGACATTTAAATTAAATGTTACATTCGTACAATTTTCAAAATTAATATTAGAAGGAATATTACTTTCGCTTACATTTACAGTTTTTGTGATTGCGCTAGTGGTGGTACCTACTAAAACCTGATTAGCAATTTTGGTCTTATTTGCAATGGAGTTCTCGACATAACCCTCAGCGACTGTCGTTGATTTCCAACCAGCATGACGCTTTATTGTCGTGATATCCACACCAGCATCTGCCAGTAATGTCGCTGAAGATCTTCGTAAGCAGTGACCAGTATAACATGCAACATCAGGTAATTTTAAATACGAAGCTACTACACTAGGAATTTTTCCCATGGTATTCTTGCCAACTGGCTGCGAACTACATTTTCCTGCTTTGTAATACAAAAAAAGGCGCTTATGCTTGACGTGGGGAGGACGAAGGGACAGGTATTTTCGAAACAATTCAAGCATATTTCCCATATCGGTAACCACAAAGGTTCGTGGAATCTTTGTCTTAGTGTTTGGAATTTTTACAATCAAGGAAGAGCCTACATCCTCAATATCATCTACAGTTAAATTGACTAGTTCATCAGTTCGACAAGCTCCGGCAATCCCCAGAATTATTCCAACCTATAAAAAATCAAAATACTTAATAATTAAAATACCTAACAACAAAAGTAATCTTACCTTAATCATTAAGAATTCTTTGTCACCTGCACTTGATAGAAAACGGTCGATTTCTCCCTTTGTCAATATTTTCGATTTTTCGCTTGATATCCGTCACCGGTTCTTTTCAAAAATGCGATCAGTTTGGGGAATTTGCTTATATCTATGTTGTCGTAAATTATCAAGCATGACTTAACCATAGAATATTGCGCCCATAATGTGGAAGACTTATAATTCTTTGCATTTTCACTGAAGTATGCCAACAAAACATTCTCGCTGTATACTTGAACATTTTTCTCGGCGCACCACTTTTTGAACCGATTGTAGGCTATATCGTATAAAGATCTTGACTTCGTAGGCAGCAAATTGCTTATTGCAATATTTGCAGCCTCCACAATCTCTTCCGACTCACAATTATTCATTGTGCACTAAACAAACTTTAAACTAAACCAAACTAGCACCTTAATTTGACAATTCTTTTTGTTTGTTTATTTTGTAGTTATGACAATAACTCAACGACTACTAAATGAATGCTCAAATCCAAATACAATAATTCTGGTGCTACTTACTTCATAATGACAAAATATGTGTTTTTAAGTTAATGAGACCGTGGAAAAAATAGTATATACCATTCGGGAGAGATGCTATTTTGTCCTCGGCGCATTGTAGCCCTCGGGCTTCAAATTGCACCTCTGCCAAAATAACGCATTTCTCTCCCTTATAGTATAATGTACTATTGTATAATATTACATGTGGTGTCATAGTTACTATTACTGCCAATATAATCAATACAAGTAGCGGAATTGAGCTGATATCTAGTAGGCTTAGTTGTTTTTACTAAAATATTATACATGGAAAATAAATTAAGAAGCTCATGTTTATTAGGCAATTCAGTCAGATAATTTATATTTAAATCACCGCAGAGCACAACAGTGTTATTTTTATTGCGACATAATTTATACAAGACATCATTTAAAACAGAAAAGAACATTGTCAACTGTGTGATTTTAGGCGACCTATACACATTTAATATAATTAATTTACCTGTATCAAGAATTCTTTCTATACCACAAATTTCAATATTTCTTTCCATTGATAATTTTCTTATCTCGGGTAATTCTCTTGCTTTACATTTAAAATAATTTTTTAAATAAATGGCAACACCGCCTTTACTCATTATGTCTCTACAGTAATTAGCAGCAAGAAAATATCCTTCAATTTGGATGCAACATAATTCACTATAACGTAAATGGTGCTCAGTGATACATAAAATATCAAAGTTATATTCTAAGAAAACTTCTAAATGTTCAATTTTATTCTTAATACCATTGACATTTTGGTGAAAAATATTTATACCTAGACGATCACTGTTAATTGGTTGCTATTGATTATCAGAAGTAATTTTAATTTTTCTTTTCTCTGCATCAATTTTTCTCTTAAATACTGTACAACACGTATCAAACATTGAATGATCAA
The DNA here is from genome assembly GCA_963680705.1 of Rhagium mordax. NCBI lineage: Eukaryota > Metazoa > Arthropoda > Insecta > Coleoptera > Cerambycidae > Rhagium > Rhagium mordax. Next base: position 47,487,066 of record OY796657.1, read on the forward strand.
CTGATAGGTTTAAATTTAATTTATTGTTTGTTTCAATGCAGTTGCCACATCTTACCAGTTCTCCATCACAGTCTTCCGTAGAATGATCATTTTTACAACATTTTAAACACATTTTTTCTTTTTTGCATGTGTTTTCCAATAACTAACTGAAACTTGTCCTTCATCACGCAGTTTGCAAATCAACCTGCATGCTGAGGGACATACTCCTTTAATTTTAATTGTCCCACCAGATTTCTCTGTCCTCTTGTAATTGGCTCGTATCCTGAAAATAGATAAGAGTATAACCTATTATTATATGTTGTGTAATAGGCATGTCCACAAAATAATTAATATACATTAATATTAGTTAAAATCGTACATTGGAGCCCCTGGTACCAATATCTGAAATTTTTTTTTGAAAAAAATTAATCCTAACCATAACAGCGACCGAAGAAATCTTTTCCTCCGTTTGAATTAAATAAACGCCTGCTGATTGTTTTGACGTCACAAGCTCGCTAGCCTGGCTGACGCACGGCGCGCGCCGAGCTGTCAGAAGTGTCAGAATGCAGTCTACATTTACAGTAGCTCTATTATTTACAGCGTTGAGGTGTTGGTTTATTGCATCTTCTTATTAGTAAATATGGAAGAAGGTTTCCAGAAAGGAGATTCATATAATTTGGTAATTATGGTATCCGATTTTCTGATAACAGTGATTTTAATCAGCCCCAAAGGAAATCATGAAAAAAAGCTGTGTTTTAATGTAGATCATTTAAATTCGGGTTTAAACTGAGGAGAACTAATCGTATAGTATTTATTATTATAGTAAATAAACCTCGAAATAAACTTGCATTAAAATGATCCTCGCAGCAGTACAAAGTAGATGTCGATGAAATGTTTTTATTTTAATATCACGTCTTACTGCCTCAAACCATTTTTTTTTTTATTGTTGGCTTTGGGACGCTTACAAATATTTTCGTTGGCGTCTTAGAAGTTGTATTATTGTAGCAAGGAACAAAACACCATATTCGTGCCACCATATTTCTTTTATAATACGCACATTTAGTGCGCGTCATATAAGTCATGTAATGTCAAAATTGGATGCAAACAATTTATGAATTTATAACATCTACTGATATAAACACGTGTAATTTTGTAACATTGATCAAATAAACTGTATTTATTTATAAATAACCATTTGTAAGGTATGTACAAGACTATTTTATTTTTGTTTATAAATTTAAATCATTATTATATTACGTTATATTATAACAGCTTATAAAATACTGGTAAATCAATCAGATACATACCTTTTTAGTCCTTAAATATTTTTATTTAATTAAATTATTATCGCTTTTACTAACTTCAAACATTGTTTGCATCCAATTATCTGTCAGATGACGTTTTCACTAAATGAGCGTATACTGCTCATAAACACAGAGAACGCTCACTGCATGACGAACCCGTACAAGCCGGCCGGCGCGCGGCAACGTGCCTGCGAGCATGTGACGTCATGTTACTAGCCTCTATCTTGGGAACGTTTCTTAGCCTCTCTGCTTTTAGGTGATTTCTATTGCGAATAACTGGCAAAATGAAAATATACAAATTTTTTTATTGTTACATTAGTTCATAATACCAATAAATCTATCATTTCCAATTGAAATTAAAATTTTGTGGACATGCCTATTGTTATATACCTAGGTATATATTTAAAATAATTATTGAAGTTAGGTACTTCATACCGTAGGCACTAAGTATCAAACCTACCTTTGTGGTCACTTCGGTTACAGCATTGAGTAAAAATAATAAAGAGGCGCAACTGTCAAGGTTTCGAGATTTTAGTGTTGTATTTTTTCATCAATAGCTTCATGATTGTCTTCAATTTTAAGGGTTATACAGCCACATTACAAATACCTTTCCGTAGCACTAAAAATTGATGAGAATCATGAAGTTATTGGCAAAGAAATACAATACTAAAATCTCGAAACCTTGACAGTTGCAACTCTTTATTATTTTTTACTCAATGGTTACAGTCAAAGTACAATATCTTAAGTTCCTTTCTGTGAATCGATCTGTGCGTTGCATTGTCTCAATTTTTTCTTCACACTTCCATGTGTCGTATTCTTGTTGTTATTAACTCAATACTTACCTGGTGATTTCCGTCAAGATGTTTTCGTAGTCCCTCATGACTTTTCAAATCAGTTTCTTCCTCACATAATGGACAAATAATGTGTGTGTGTGTAATTCTGGGATTCAACACATCTACTTTATGGACTCTTATGATATGACGATTCCTTAATCCCACATTTTAAAATTTTTTACTGCAAAGGTGACACGCTTCTGATGGAATTTCTTCAGATTTTGTTGAATCGGATGTAAAAATAAAGATGAATCCATGATTTCTCGTTAAAATAAACTCTTATTTAGTATTTAAACAATATGTTCTAACGAACAGGTTTGTAAAACAATCTTTTTGAACGGCAAAAATATGTAGGTACACAAAAAACGTTTTAAAGGAAGTTTGTAACAGTGACAACTGACAACATAACATAACATCAAAAAACGATTTATCTTACAACATGAAACCCGCCGAATTTTGAAATAGGACACGCCCACCGGTCTGTGGTTGGCCCACCGAGAACGCTGTGTTGTGCTTTTTAGTGTCGTCTATTCTACACGCTCTCTGTAACTTCGCTTCTTCTTCTTCCTCTTTTTCCCAACTCTCACACCTTTCCCACTCACCGGATCTTAACACTTCAAAGTTCATCGGATAAGTTCCCCCACAAGATGTTGTGATGTATGATTTTAACTAATATTAACGTATATTAATTTTTTTGTGGACATGCCTATAGTGCTAAATTTAACGCTGTAAAATCGATTTATTTATTTATTTATTTATACATAGCAGGTCACCACAACAGACAATCAGTATTGTCCTATTACAGGATGACACAAAATTACAATATAACTTAATCTTCTGCGCAACAAGTTGTGTGAGTGTATCATATTAGAACAAAAAAATAATAATTATAATAATAATAAAAACCATAAGACTAAAGCTTACCTAATTAACTTAATAACTAAAAACTACAAAACAAAACAAGAAGTAAATTAAGAGCAAAAAAGAAAGATAAATAAATTAGCATTCAAATAAACATGTCTTTAGTCTTTTTTTGAAAGATGTTGGATTTGAATTAAAAAAGTTCATATTATCATAAACAGAATTAGATAATTGCATGCATCTTATTAGAGAATTTGAATAATAATTTGTTGTAAAATTTCGGGAGTAAAAAATATATCTGTTTCTAATATAATATGGTCTACAATTTATATTAATAAACTCCGTACAATAAGTAGAATCGACCAGATTGTTAAAAGCTTTAGACAAAATAGATATCGGAGAAACTCCTCCTAGTACTTAAACGTTCCATTCTGTAAAAAGATAAATTACTATCATAGGACAAGTAATTCCGATATCTATGGTATCTAAAGTTGATGGTATTAAATTAATACATTCCTTTGAACAAACTCAGTTCGATTAATGTATTTGTCATACATAGGTTTCCAGACAGTGCTACAATATTCTAGGCTAAGTCTAATTATGGAATTAAACATAGTTAAAAACGAAGAATGATGACGGAAATCCTTCGTCGTTCTTAATATAAAGCCAAGGTTTTTGAGCGACTTTTGAACAATATTTTCAATATGTTTATCGAAGCTGAGTTTTTTATCCAAAGTCACTCCCAAATCCCTGATCTCACTAACAGTATCGATTTCTACTTTATTAATATATAGACTTGCTATAGGGTTTTTTTTAATTAAGGCTGTCACTACCCGAAATTATGGGAACAGGGTACCGGGTTTATTTATTACCCGATACCCGGGTACCCGGTTCCTAAGCGGGTACCCGGAACCGGTTCTACCTGGATCCGGTTTTATCCCGGAACCGTTGCTAACAAGAAACGAGTTCCTATGTAGGTTAACCGTTCCTAACCTAGGTTAATAAATAGGTGTGGAGCACCCATTGGGAACTTGGACGACTAATGATGTGTATTAAAAATCTATTAAGATTACCTTAGTGTCTTTATTGTGAGCTCTGTGAAATTATCAATGTTTTTGAGTGAAAAAGTTTAATTTAAAAGCTGAATCTTTCATAAATTGTGTAATAAAGTGCTATACATCGTTTTGTGTAATAATTCTAATCAAACTCTGAATAAATTGTTATATATAAACTGATTTCCAATATATTTGCATTAAAAATCTGACAAACATTATCAGTTAAAACTGTTTTTGTGGGAACCAAAAAAGCGCAGGAAAAAACTAACAAAATATAAACTTTGTACAGGTCCGGCTCTCACATTTTTAAGTTACATTAGAGATAGATAATAATGGAGTGTTCTGTATGCAAACTTCCACCAGATAAAGAAGAAAAAAGAGAAATTGTGCAGTGTGATCTTTGCAAAAAAAAAACAATTGTAGCGTCTGCACAGGATTGTCTGCATCTGAATTTGAGTATTGCAACTGAAAAGCTCTCGAGTATTAAAATATACATGTGAAAACTGTACGAACATTCTTGAACAACTAAAGATGACTGAAAACTTAGTAAAAGATGAAATTAAAAAAATGCATAAAACTATTGAGGAACAAAACAAAAAAATTACAGATCAGAATGAATTAATAATTAATCTTCTAAAGGAGATAAAAATTATTAGTGAAAATAAAACAGAAAAACTGACATATGCAAATACAGTTAAAAATAAAAATAACAATGAGGTACTCGTGATTAAGCCAAAGGAAAAACAAGAAAGCAGTAAGACAAAATATGACCTGAAAGAAACCGTCGACGCAAAATCTTTAGAAATTGCAGTTGAAAACATTAAAGAAGGGAAGCAAGGAACAGTGATCATAAACTGCAGCAACTCAAGTACTAAAGAAAAAATCAAAGAAAAGGTAGAAAACAATTTAGGAACTCAATACAAGATTTCAGACGGCACAAAAAAAAACCCAAAAGTTATCATCTGTGGAGTAGAAGAAGATTTATTAGAGGCAGCAAACCAATGTATCATTGAAATGGTGAGGGAGCAAAATGAGCTAGAAGTGGAAGACGATCAAAATATACAAGTACTTTCTAAATATAAACAAAAAAATAAAACAAACAAAGGAAACATTATAATGACTGTAACTCCTGAACTCAAAAACAAGATGTGTCATCTTGGCAAACTGAACATCGGTTGGAGAAGATGCATGGTGCAGGAATATTTTAATGTGGTTAGATGCTACAAATGTGCAAGATGTGAACATATATCAGTGAACTGCAAAAATAACACAACTTGTTTTAAATGTGCTGGACCGCATAAAGCTAAGGACTGTAGTTCGGAGTTTTTTAAATGCATAAACTGCTTGGAAACAAATAATAAATTTAAAAAATCACTGAGTGTCAACCACGCTGTTACAGATAATGAATGTGCAAGCTACAAAAGAATTCTTGAACTGGAGGCTAGGAAAACTAAGAATGTATAGCAATTACTACTGAATGAAGATACAGATACACTTGGTATGTTTCATCTCAATGTTCAAGGTATTGATAATTGTATTAATACCTAAATGTGATCCTAAGTGACCTAAATGTTCAGTTCGTTGCAATCACTGAACATTGGCAAACAAAAACGAGTATTGAAGCATTTCAGCTGGATAAATATAATCTAATCTCATATTACTGTAGATCCCGTATTTCGGCTCATGGTGGTGTGGCTCTATACTCTTTGAATATAGCAAATTATGTAGTACGTGAAGACATCAATACACTAAGTCAAGAGTATGTTTTTGAATGTGCTGGAGCAGAGTTTAACATAAACAACATAACTTATGTAATTTGTGTAATTTATAAACCCCCCAAGTACTGATATTGAGTGTTTTATTAACAAATTAGATACATTACTAGAGCTAGCTACTAAAAAGGATGAACTAGTATTAGTTGCGGGTGATTTTAATGTTGACATGTTATCTTCTACAAAATTTCCAAAAAATAAACAACTAGTACAAAATTTATTAAACACATATAACATGCAAGCTACTGTAAATGAACCTACAAGAGTAACAGATACTAGTTCATCCTGTCTAGATAATATTTATATGTCAAATTTTGCCACCTACGGTGTAAATATTCTGAACCCAAATATCTCTGATCACTATGCACAGGTACTGTATGTCATTCATAATAATAGTACTCCTAATGATTTATATGAAGACAATAGAATTTTTAGCAAGACAAATTATGACACTTAAAAATTTTCTAAAAAATGAATCCACAGTAAACAATAAATTTAATAGAGAGAAAGTTTGTGCCATTTACCCCAAGAAAGAAACATGATGCAGCTACGGACACGTGTTTCGGAGTTATTGCTCCTCGTCAGCCGTAGCTTAATGGATCGGTGTGAATAGGATCAGAAACAATAACTATGAACGGTTAGAAAGTAACAGCACATAGTACTCAATTTGTGATTTCGTGCACCATGGACCAATTTATGGCCTCAAATGGTAACAGTCAGCACATAGAGCTCTATGCGTACTGTTCAATTTCTACCTAGGCAATAATATAATCAAGCAAAGAAAGAAGTTTTGTGGGGAAGTTAAATAAAACAGAGAGAAAGTTTGTGCCATTTACCCCAAGAAAGAAACATGATGCAGCTACGGACACGTGTTTCGGAGTTATTGCTCCTCGTCAGCGTAGCTTAACGGATCCGTGTGAATAGGATCAGAAACAATAACTATGAACGGTTAGAAAGTAACAGCACACAGTGCTCAAAATGTGCTTTTGTGCACCACTTTCTAACCGTTCATAGTTATTGTTTCTGATCCTATTCACACCGATCTATTAAGCTACGCTACGCTGACGAGGAGCAATAACTCCGAAACACGTGTCCGTAGCTGCATCATGTTTCTTTCTTGGGGTAAATGGCACAAACTTTCTCTCTGTTTTATTTAACTTCCCCACAAAACTTCTTTCTTTGTTTGAATAAATTTAATACCTTTCTATCCAAATTCACAGAATACTTTAATTCAGCTTTTCCCTTAAGAAAGTGTAGAAAACAACAAAAAAAACAACAAAGTGGCGTGGCTAACAGAGGATTTAAAGAATGCTAAAAAAACATTGAATTTATTAGCAGAACTTTGTTCCCAAAAACAGATTTCCAAACAGACTTACACAAATTATAAAACTTTCTATACCAACCTGTTAGATGAAGGTAAACGTAGTTTCTATGAACAAAAAATTAACCAGTCAGACAACAAATCGAAAACTATATGGGACATCATTAATAAAGAAAAAGGTAAAATAAATAACAATAACTTCTCATTTAAGGGTATAAAGGCAAACTCTGAAATTATAAATTCCGCACAAAAAGCAAGTGATCTTTTTAATAAATTTTACTGTACAATTACCCATAACTTAACAAGCTCTATACCTATAAATTCAAATCTCAATCATATTAGAGAAAACCCCAATACGATCTACCTCACTGAAGTCACAGAGGGTGAAGTCCTAGCTGCTATAAAGAAATTAAAAAATAAAAGCTCGTTTGGTTATGACAATGTTAGTAATATATTAATAAAAGCAGTTAGTCAATACATAGTTGAGCCAATAACTCATATTCTAAATGAATCCCTCATGCAGGGTATTTTCCCTGAAGAATTAAAATTGGCTATTGTCATTCCTATATATAAGAAAGGAGACCACCTCCTGATTGAAAATCATAGGCCAATTAGTCTACTTTCAAGCTTTTCAAAATTATTAGAAGTTCTCATGTGCTACAGATTAACTTCTTTTTTAGAAACTTACCAAATCTTATCAATTAGTCGAACATGGTTTTCAAAAGAATAAGTCAACAACAACAGCAATATACAGTTTTACCGAACAAATTTTAAAATTTCTAGATAATGATAAGCTGGCCTTAGGAGTATTTCTAGACCTGTCGAAAGCTTTTGACTGTGTGAATCACCAGACTCTTTTAAACAAGCTACAGAAAATTGGTTTCAATCGTACCTATCAAATCGATCCCAGCAAGTATGTATTCGCGATAATGGAGTGGACTATCTGTCAGAGTCCAGAGAAATAACAATAGGGGTTCCACAGGGCAGTATACTCGGACCGGTACTTTTTTTGTTATATGTAAATGACTTACCACTTATTTTTAATAACACCGACCTTACAATAAACACTTATGCCGATGATACAAATATTTTAGTAGCGGAAAGAAACTGACATATTAGAACAAAACACAACCTCAATAATCTCAGACATGTCTCACTGGTTTTATGAAAATTCGCTAATATTAAATATAAATCAAACTGTATACTGTTTAGACATTTCAGAAATGAAAACAACTATCCAACCCAGATATCCATAAATGATGAAAATATCTCATTCTCCAACTCAACGAAATTCTTAGGTATAGTAATTGATGAGCACTTAAGCTGGAGAAACCACATTGAACATTTAACCTCTAGACTATAAAGCTTGCTATTCCCTCAAAGAACTCAAAAAAGTAACAAATTTAAACACGCTAAAAATTGCCTATTATGGAAACCTTTATCTGCTGATGTCATATGGAATTTTATTCTGGGGGAGCTCTAGGTACAGTAACGATATTTTCATTGTGCAAAAACGGGCAGTTAGAACAATGGCAAACTTGAAAATAAGTGACACATGTAGAGGCTCTTTTACGAAACTGAATATCCTTACTCTAACTGTTTGATAACTACATCATGAACCACGCTTTTGATACTAGACATAAAGATAATTTCTGTTACCCGCTACATAAAACCACTCTTTTAGAAAAAGGTTGCTGTTATAATTGTTCTCAACTTTTTAATCTCCTACCAAGACAAACTAAGGAAATAAAGTCATTTAGTAAATTTAAATCTACTGTAAAAAATTATTTATTATCAGCTGAACCATACAGGATTAGTGAGGTAACGACTGGTATTTTTAGCTTAAGTTCTAACTTGTAAATTTAATTGACTTTAGTACTTATGTTTTACAATTTTAATTGATTTTAGTATGTTTTTGTAAAGTTTTAATTTAGTTTTTAATTGATTTAGTACCTATGTTTTTTTTGCAATGTCTTTTCTCGTTGTGTTAACCTCTTGAACTCTGACGTGTACTATACAATGTATATTTTTGCCACTAGTACAAATAAATATCTTATCTTATCTTATCTTATAAATTATTATTTTTTTAATTTAGATTTTTCAAACATGTTAATTTTCGAAAAATTTCGTTGGATCATTTAGATATATTCATAAACAATTATATTTTTAATTTCTCCCAATTCTGGAATTTGTCGACAAAACCTCCCTTAATAATACTCTTAATAATAAATTATTGACTCATTACCCAAGTCTCAAAATTTAGGAAAACGTACCCGGGTTAGAACCGAATCCGTGTAGCCAGGTCGGAACCGGATCCGGGTACCCGGGTCGGAACCGGATCCGTGTACCCGATTTTAAATTTTCGGGTAGTAGACGGTCTAAAGAACCGGGTACCCGGTTTTACCTACCAGCCCTATTTTTTATGATATTTATTTATATTTAAAGTCAACTTGTTAAGTTTACAGAATGTCGAAAATGTATCTAAGTCCTTCGGCATATCAATGTAATCAGATAACTATTTATTTCTCTATATATATTTAAGTAATTTATAAATATATATACAGGGTACTGTCATAATTTTCTTATCACGAAATGTGTGTCGACAAGAATGTCTATACGGTAAATTAAAAATAATTCTGATAATCCTCTTTTACATTACAAATACTCTATTAGCTTCCACCGCCTGTCCCCAGATAATAATATTATAATTGAGTATTGCATATACAAGAGAATAGTATGACGTAATCAGACCATTCTCATTGACTTCCTTTTTTATATTTAAGATGGCAAATGTACTTTTAGCTAGCTTTGAGCATAGACTATCTATATGAATGGAGAAATTAAGTGCTGAGTCTACGATTGTTCCTAGAAACTTCGTTTTGTAGCTTGTTTGTACATAATTAATATTAGGTATAGATTTTGGAGTTGAGAAAGAGAAATAAACGAACACAGTCTTATTCGCATTTATTATGAAAGAATTTTTGTCACACCATTTCTTAAATTCATCAGAAATTAAAGATGCTTTGGCTTCCAACTCCTGGATACTATCGAAATTTATGACCACGGATGTATCATCAGCATACATAAAGATATCTCCCTCCGTAATGAAAGAAGGAAGGTCATTTATGAATAATAGGAATAGTAGTGGGCCAATTATTGAGCCTTGTCCAAATCCAATGTTCATGTCATATATATCAGAAGTCACCGAGTCTAGCGAGAGACCAGTATTTTCCTGTTATCTAAATATGACATAATCCAATTGAGTATATTTCCTCTTATTCCCAGAGAAGGCAATTTTAATTTTAGGAAATTCGAATTTACGCAGTCGAAGGCAGAAGTTAAGTCAAAAAACATTCCAGCAACTTTTTTGCCTTTATCGAGGTAACTATATATTGTTTGAATAAATTCCAAGCTAGCTAGTTCTGTCGATTTGTCCGACCTATATCCATACTGACAGTCGGTCAAAAGTTCAATTTTTTCTAAATAACTATAAAGTCTTGTAGTTACAGATTTTTCTGAAATTTTAGAGATTCAAGATTATTATTGGTCGGTAGTTTTCTAATAAGTTTTGATCGTCTTTTTTGTGTAGTGGCACTAATTTACCTAATTTTAAAATATTGGGAAAATGTCCGAGTTCGAACGACTTATTAATTAATAGTGCAATTGTATTGGCTAATGTATATTTACAGAATTTTAAAAGGTGTAGAGGTATCTCATCAACGCCTACGCTATTTTTATTTTTCATTTTGTTAATAATTTCTACAACCTCTATTTCAGTAACCGGTTCTATAAAGATTGAATTAGAGCTAATCTGTTTTGGGAGTGTACACATATTTGACCGATTAATGTTAAAGTGTTTTTGCAGTTTTAGGCCAGTCATTTAATACATTCTAGTTCGCAAAAAATCCGGTAGTTATGAATTTTTGATGTGTTGTTAGGATTCATATTAGCTGTATAAAACCAAGTTTGCAGCTTCGAAAAACTTGTGCTCGCTGCGTGGTGGGGGAAAACCACGATATTTTTGGACTTTTTTTAGTTTTTGGGTTATAACTTGTAAATAATGGATCCTACGTAAAAAAGTAATCTTAGCTTTTTTCAATCCGATAAAATTTCTTTCATTTAGAGACTAAGTGCAGCTTTGTATGACCAATAGGTTTTTGAGATACAGGACTTCAAAAACTTGATTTTTTTCCTTTACAGCAAAACATCAGCTATACAGGGTGTCCCAGTTTTAAGGGACGAAACTACACAGACTTAAAGAAAAAATATTTTTGAGCAGAAAACTTCCTATTCATATGCCCTTTATCTCGCTTAGTTTAGGAGATAGAGGGCGTTATAGTTTTAACTTTTTTCCAAGTTTTTTTCCTATATCTTTTGAAATATATAGTATAATATAAAACGTACACTCATTAATGATCAGAGAACTGTCATTGATTTGTATTCATTTCTTTCAGCCTCCTTCAAAAAATTTAACAAAAAATTTTTAAATCAATAGATTCTATGAGCATATCAAGCTGTAACTCCTGAACCAGACATCGCACAAAAAATTACAACATATCAAAAATTTTGCTAAAAGACCACTCTTTGAAGTGACAGTATCAAAATGAGACAGTGGCGTAGCGCTAAAAAGTTCTGGAAGGATTTGATTCTGGGTGGGCCTAAAAAAAGGTCGCCCCGTATAGCATATTTCATGAAAATGCTGTAAAATCTTCAGCTTGGGGTAGTTAGAAAGTGTACAAAATTTCAAATTGATATCTAACATATTTCAAAAGATATAGGGAAAAAACTTGGAAAAAGTTAAAACTTTAACGCCCTCTATCTCCTAAACTAAGCGAGACAAAGGGCATATGAATAGGAAGTTTTCTGCTCAAAAATATTTTTTCTTTAAGTCTGTCTAGTTTCGTCCCTTAAAACTGGGGCACCCTGTTTGTACAAGGTGTTTCCAAATTGACTACCATAAATTTAAGAGTTTGTAGAGAATTTTTTTTTTTATACACTTATTTAACGTCGGCCTATTTCCGCTACCAGGGCCTATCACCGACGCCAGGAGACGAGCAACCCCCAACCTGGAAATTTTGCCGAACCTCTTATCTTACTAAGATTAGGGATTTTTTACTTGCCTAACATTTAATAGACAAGGGACCGACTGCTTTACATCCTCTCCGAAGGATGGTATATCCTCAATACACCTCTCGCCTACAGTTGTATTGCTTCTGCGATATAGCTGATATACAAGCCGCTAGAAGTAGGGAAACGAGACCGCGTCTTTCCGTGGATAGTCCCCATCCAAGTACTAAACGCGGTAGCTGTTGCTTAACTTCATATCGCTATGAAGTGAGTCAAGTTAGTCCTCCGCTCGCTGCCCAGTTTGTAGAGAACGTTAAAATAAAACTAAAACCTCTATACAGTTTCGTCGAAAAACGCTTTGTTTTCAAAATACAGGGTGTTATAGTGTCGACTGACATCAGTTATTTAGCTATATCTCTAAACAGAGTAGGCAGAGGAATCTAAATTTTTGTAAGCAAGTGTTACTTAAGGCTTCCGATGACTGTATAATATTTTAAATCTGATACCACCATTCAGTGGCGTAGAAAAGGGGGTAGCCTAACACTTTTTTGTTAAAAAAAAATTTGCACGCAGCGAGCACAAGTTTTTCGAAACTGCAAACTTGGTTTTATACAGCTGATATGAATCCTAACAACATATCAAAAATTCATAACTACCGGATTTTTTGCGAACTTTGCCTTTTTTTTTTTGTTTAAGATGACTACACAACTTGAAAAATAATAACCAAATACATTAACTACATCTTGATTGTTACATATTAGTTGGTTATTGACTTTTATGTTTATGTTATTAATTTGTTTTGTGTTTGTGCCTAGTCTATTTTTTATAATTTTCCAAGGAGTTTTATTTTTATTTTGTGAATTATTTATCTCTTCTGTGTTGCGTTCAATTTTTATTTTAGATATGATGCCATTAAGTTCCTTTTTGTGTTTTTTATAGGACTTTAGTAGTTCATTGGAACCAGATTGCTTGGCTATATGGTATAGAAATTTTAAATGATCATATTCTCTGTGTGTTTCTGATTTTGAATTCTTTTTTTGGGCATGTAGCGTCCATACACCATTGAAAGTGTGCAATAAATTCATTGTAATAGTCATCAATATTTTCGAACGTATGTGAGAAAAGGTCGTATTGGTTAATGAATATGTTTTCGAAGTTACGCATATTTTGTTCAGAAAATGTTCTTTCCAATTTTGTATTATTATAAGTTATATTTAGGGTTTCCAATCCCGGGACGGGATTAGGCTTTCGGTATTTTTCGGGATTAGAAAGTCAAATCCCGGGATTTTCCGGGATCCCGGGATCTAAATACATTTGTCGAATATCAACATAAAATTAAAGAAGAAACGATTTATTGAGCAGGAATAATAATAATACATAAAAAAATATATAATAAAACTCTAAAAAAAATTAAAAATTAACAATCTATTGCTACTTTAATCTATTGATTATCTATTCTATAAAAATGAATGCCTAAAATTTACTTTGGAAAAATTACATGAGAATGGCCAGTGTGTCTAGGGTGTCGTTCCCTAATCTGGACCGGATCTTTGTACACAGAATGCATGTGAGATAAAAAGTAATATATATTTTATGTAATTTGCTCATATTATTAATACTCGTGATTGATTTTTGAAATCCCGGGATTTCCGGGAGTGAAAACCTGCCCGGGATCCCGGGATTGGGGATCCCGGGATTGGAAACCCTAGTTATATTGTCATTAGAATTGTTTTGTATATTACATGTAGGTAATCAATTGTCCTTTGTGGTCTGATATATGAGAATCAATTACATGACATTTACTATTCCTTATCCACATCACTTTAAAAAATACTGAATAATAGTGGCCCCAGGTGAGATTCCTGGGGGACTCCTGATGAGACCGGGACGGTATTAGATTTGAAATTATTTAATGCAACAAATTGTGTTCTTCCTGTTAAGTAACAAGAAATTAATTCCAGTAGGTTACCATGCACACCAAAATTCCTCAGCTTATCGACAAGGCTCAAGTGATGGACCTTGTTGAAGGCCGTGTGTACACAGCACATACAGAGGACCCCTCTTCCATAGCATTAAAAATATCTTGCACAAAAAGCACAAGATTAAATGACTGCCTCAAAGACTTTGCCAAAAAGACAGAGAAGTGAAATTGGCCTGTAATTAGTTACATCACTCTTATCTCCAGATTTAAATACTGGCACAATTTGTGCAATTTTCAATTTTTTAGGAAATTTACCCATATTTAAAGATTTATTAAATATAATGTATAAAGGTTCAACTAAATTTAGGAAGATAGCAGGAATTCCGTCAGGCACAGGACCTTTTTTACTGTCCAAGCTACTTAAGATATCAGAAATTTGTTGACGAGTTACTGAGAGCACGTTAAAACTATTATGCACGAGCTAGTCGTTAGGAATATTAGAGGACGTTGTAGCCGGTTCAAAGACACTACCAAAGTAGTCAGAGAAAAGATTGCATATGGATTTACTATCACTTGCAATATTGTCATTATGATCCATTGTCTAAAGGAATTGACCTACTACATTTTTTATTTGCTAAGAATGACCAAAAAAATTTAACATCTTTTTTAATATAACCGTCAGTCTTATTAATATGTTCTTTGTAGTCTTTTTTAATATTATCTTTTAATTTTTTCTCAGGTTAGCACTCCGAACTGCATTATCAACTTTGATGTCAGAAATAAGTATAGATGTGTCGTCTGCAAACATTATAGATTGAGCAACTTTAAAATCATTTACATAAATTAAATATAATAAGGGTCCTAAAACCGATCCTTGTGGAGCACCGTATGGGTTTTCCAGAGTGTTAGATGAACAATTGTTGATTTCAACATAGTGTTTTCTACCCTGGAGGTACGATTTTAGCCAATCTAATGGTTTACCTCTAACGCCATACAATTCAAGTTTATTAAATAGACGTTCATGACACACCACGTCAAAAGCTTTACTAAGATCTAAAAATACACCAATACATTTTTTTTATCATCTAAGTTATTATAAAGAATAGTTAGAAATTTTGTGATTGCACTGGTAGTTGAAAGACCCTTTCGAAAACCAAACTGATTATTATGGAATAATTCATATTTTTCCAAAAATGCAATCAACCTTCCTGCAACAAATTTTTCAAATATTTTTGAGAAACTACTTAATATGCATATGGGCCTATAGTTATCCATTATGTTTTTATCACCTGATTTCAATAAAGGCTTGATTTTAGCTAATTTTAATTTTTCAGGAAATATTCCTTCATTTATTGATGAATTTAATATGTTAGTTAGTGGTAAAGTAAGTAAGTAAGTAAGTAAGTAAGTAAATTTTATTTTCTCTAAAACATATATACATGTATAAGGAAAGTACATCGTAATCACACTTTATCTATTTTTGTAAATTAAGTATAACAGTAATAGTAGTAATATAAACAATATAATTAACAGAACAATAAATAAATATTGTATTATTATTTTAAGTAAATGGTGGATGAGTGATTATTATTATTACCAATTATTATTCAAAAAACAAAAGTAAAATATACCTCTAGCGTATAAAAAACAGTATTTAGCAGGAGCTGCCTCAATTTACTCTTAAGAGAATTTAGACTAGTAACCATTTTTAACTCTGAGGGTAGGTGATTAAATATTTTAACACCATTATAAAATAGGCGTTTCCTCGTAACATTATAATTATATGATGCTATTTGATGCATGCATTTCTTTAATAAATTAACACTAATTTTGTCATTTCCTGATGTGTTGGAATTTTTTAGATTTTTTATAATATCGAGTATTTCTATGTAAGTTGCGGGTTCAAGATAAAAAGAATTTGCATTAATTTCTATGGTTTGTATAGGTGTATTATTAAAATCTCTATCTCCTAACAGTTCCTTAGGAATATTATTAAAAAATGAATTTAAATGATTACTAACTATATTTTGATCGGTTACTAATTCACTATCTACATTTAATTCTATATTTTCTTAATTATTATTTCTCTTGTGATTTATAATTCTCCAAACAGATTTTGATTTATTTTTCGATTTTGCTATTAATTCATTGTTATATAGTAATTTTGCCCTTTTTATTAATTGTCTATATATAACTTTATACTTTTTATAATGTGCTTTAAAATTGTCATCTTGTGTCAAAGATAGTTGGTACAAATCTTTTAATTTTTATTATATATTTTAAGACCCCTTGTCATCCATTTATTATTTCTGACATCAGTATTTTTTATTGATTTTGTTTTAATTGGGAAAGCCAATTCGAAATAGTAATTGAAGATACTACTGAATAAATCAAATTTTGCATTAGCATTGATATCATTATATAATATGCCTTCCCAGTTTTCTTTTGCAAGTAGTGCGCAAAAGTTATATTGTCGGTATTATCTAACTGCCTGTATTTTATGGTAGATTTATTTATTTTATTTATAGCTAATGTAATAGTCAATAGTTGAGCGTGATGATCACTAATACCATTCTTTATTATATTACTAGTATAAGAACTTTTACCCAAATTCACACAAATATTATCAATACAATTATTTATTCTAGTTGGTTCATTAATAGTGGGACTAATAGAATAAGAGTTTAGGATATCAATTAAATCTGTGTGATTCTTTGATGGCATTAGAAAGTTTATATTAAAATCGCCACAAATAATTAGATTTGGTTTTTTCTGTTTTTTTAATACAAGATTTATCGCTGCAGTTAATTTTTGTAAGAAAATAGCCATATCCCCATCTGGACTTCTATGTAGTGTTATAGTGATAATTATCTGTTGGTTAATATTACAATGAATAGCAGCACATTCAAAGTGTTTATCTACAGATAAATCATTCACATAATCTAACTTACAACTGTCTATACCAATTCTAGTGTAAATGCCTACCTCACCATTTTTATATGACGTTCTGCTATAATAACTACTTAAATTATAACTATCCATTTTTAAAGATGATATTTGATCCTCTTTTGCCCAGTGTTCAGTTACACAAAATATGTCACAGTTTTCATTATTAAGAAAAATTTCAAATTGATGAAGCTTATTGCTTAAACACTGAACATTCTGGTGTATTATATTAATGTTTTGTTTTCTAAGCTTACCGTTAAAAAATTTAAGGTTTTATTGTCATCACTATTGGTATTGGTGTTATATCAATGAAGAATGGAGTAATGATAAATTTTATCGGCCTAGGCCGATATTGGTGTCATATCAATGAAGAATAGAGGAATGATAAATCATAATATCAGAATGGTATAATGAAAAAAGTTTTTTTACAGAAATATCAAAGGAAACTTGAAGAGCTTTATGATGTATATTCTCAGGCACCATCAGGCAATCAAAATGTTGAACCTTCATACTTAAATTCGTAGACATTACCAAATCTAACAATTTCCCATTATTGTTGTGAATATTATTAAATTGTTTGAGACCTAGTACAAAGAAATTATTTACAAAATATTCCCTAATAGGAACTACAACACTAGACGGCTGGTAACTTATATTAGAGTGATCGAGGTTCCAATTTATTTTAGACATATTATAGTCGCCAATGACAACAAATGAATGTTGAGAGTTATTAGTGATTATTTCCTCCATTTTATTAAGATGCAAAAATAGTTTCTTATCCCCGTTCAGTAACGTAGATACCCATAAATCTTCAATTAGACCAGTAGTTGACCACTGTGGTATACACTGAGAAACAAACTCTTTATGCGCTGCAATTAACACACCACCACCTTCTGTTTTTCTACTTAAATTAAAGCTCCTAAACAGTGTAGGACTGTGGAAATAATTCTGAAGTCAAAACTCCTTCTTTAAGCCATTTTTCTGTCAAGAAGACAAACTCGTCATTTGAAGCACAAATTGATTGATAAAATTCCAAAGTCTTAGTTCTTAATCCGTGTGTGATTTGACAATATATCCTTAAAAAATTGAATGTAATGTTGAAATTAAACTAATTTTACTTGTGAAAGAGAAAAAAAGCAAAAGAAAAAAACTTAATATAATTTAGTCTACTAATGTTCTCACTGGTTACATGAATAGCTCTGCTGTTCTCGTTTTTCTTAATAAATATCTTGGTATCTTTAACCCAACAGTACTTGTACTTGTACCTATTTGTAAAAATAGGTTACTTAGTGACCAACATCTATTATAATTGGCTTTTAGATATTTATATACACATTTATAATATTTTATATTTGTAAATTTTGGGATGGAGTGAAAAACAGCTCTGCTGATCCCCAGTCCTTTTAAGTCATATCATGTATATTATTTTCAATAAAGATTATTCTATTCTATTCTATTTCGAGATTGGTCGATAATTGTTTGCAATTTCTTTGTCGCCACTTTTAAAGATTGGTGTCACTCTTAGATTACATCATATTTGGAACTTCGCCGCTTTCTAGTTAGCGGTTGATAACCTTGTGCAAGACATTCGCGATTTCAACTTTGCAAATTTTCACAGAACGCACATCCACATTATCATTACCAGTAGCTTTATTGGCGTCTATTTCATCAATTATCCTAAGAATTTCATCAGTAGTAGTTGGCATAAAGAACATGTTTTTGAGTGATATTGTCTCTAGTGAAGAGTCTATTTGAAAATCTGGTATTTTGCTAGCTAGGTCTTCTCCGACAGTTACGAAAAACTTGTTTAAGTGTTCGTTAATTACAAGTGTGTCCGTTATTAGACGGGTCAATATACCATCAGACGTAGGACAAATTCCAACAAAAGGTTTGTGAACGGTTTTTGTCATTACTAGGTGTACTGATACACAGAAAAAAAGTCTACCAAAATCTGATAACCGGAAGTGGGTTATTTTCAAGATGGCCGCCGCTAATCATGAAAATCGGCAAAACTCCTGTAACTTTGTTATTTTTAAGCGTAGAAAAATTATTTTTCTATCAAACTTACGGTTTTTATGGCCAAGGAATTCATTTCAATCAATAAATTTGGTTACGCTTAAAAATAACAAAGTTACAGGAGTTTTGCCTATTTTCATGGTTAGCGGCGGCCATCTTGAAAATAACCCACTTCCGGTTATCAGATTTCGGTAGACTTTTTTTCTGTCGATCAGTACACCTAACAATGACAAAAACCGTTCACAGACCTTTTGTTGGAATTTGTCCTAGGTTAGGGGGCTTTTTTACTAAATTGACCCGTCTATATAATGATTATTTATTTTCATAGACGAGATACAATCCTTCATTTTAGTTTGCTTTGTGCTCTATTGAATGTCTTTTCATAGAAAGACTTTTTGGCTTGTCTAATTGTTAGTTTGACATATTTTATGGCATTTTTGTGCTTTGATTTGAAATAAATATTCTCTGGAAATCATTTTGTTTTAGCAAAATAGTAGTCACGTGTTTTTATTGCTGTGGAGATATCTTCATTGAACCATGATTGTGTGTTATGTTGAATTTTTGTTTTTTTCATGGTCACAGTAGAGTTTTTTGAAAACAGTCAACTATGGATTTGTAGCTTATAACGACATCGCCCTTGTTTATAAATTTGCCTATCTAGATGTACAGGGTGATTGGTAATAAATGCCATCCCTCCTTAACTTCTTTATTTTCGAGTTTAGAAAAAAAGTCTCAAATTAAAGTTGTACAAGCTGATTTGAGGTTTGTAAGGGTGCTACACAAATTTATACAGGGTGTTCGAAGAAAGCGTGACCGACCAATGTTATGTTTTTTATTGGAACACCCTGTATATTATTGGATTTTCTAAATCTACGACTTATTGCGCTTCCAGCAATATAAATATGTTGTATACTGAATCCAAGATATATTGCTATAAATGAGTCATAAGTAGAATTAAGTTAGCCATGAAAAAATAACGATTGTGCATCATTTGCTGTCAGTGCAATGTGTGTCATATTAGGTCTGTTCCAACACCGCCGAAAACCGTTCAAGGAACGGTCCCGGTCATGCGCATATGACCAAAAACGGTCCAATTGGTCTGTTTTTGGTCATATGCGCATGACCGGGACCGTTCCTTGAACGGTTTTCGGCAGTGTTGGAACAGACCTTATAAGTTGAAAATGGGCTTGTCTGACGAAGAGGAACGAAAAACTTATGAAATTTTATAGCCACTTTTACCGATATTTTTCAAGCACTTAGGACAGCATTTTCACACACTTTGATAATTTGATGCGATATACATGAAGAAGTAAACTTTCAAACAAATTGTACGTAATTCCTTAAGTTTTAATATTGTTCTTATGGGGCACATGATTACGTTATCAACTACATCTTTGTAAGTTCTTAACCGATTTTCGTGATCTATGCATGAAAATGTTTTTAGAAGATAATAAGGCTTCTAGATTAAAAGAGAAGCCATTTAATTTTCCATTTAAAAAAAATCCCAGCGGCATTTGAATATTAGGTAAATTTGACCACTTCCGCCATATTGGATTTATGATTCATGTCAATTTCTGACATTGAATATCGTAGTGGAAGGCTTTGGGTTTTAAATCATCCAAAAAAAATTAAAATCGGTAAGGAATCAAAAAAGTTATAAAGGAAAATAAAAATGTCTGTTGTTACCATTGCTGCCGAGACGTTGATAACACGCCTCTACATTTTTTGGTACAGCTCCGTAGTTCTTTGACCGATTTTTTAAAACTACCCATCAAAATATTGCCACTAGACCACTCATGATGATGAAACAAGCCGTTTGTGAATTAGGCATTTCAACAAAATTCCAGCAGTTATTAAAAATTGCTCAAGTTTAAATACGTCTGCCTTGACATTTATGATCATAATATCAGCTTCTGATAGAGAATCGTTTAGCTGAAAGCTTTAGCTGTCGAACGAATCCAAAAAGTTGAAAATCGCTGAAAAAATAAAAAAGTTATAAGGTAAAATGAAAATTCCAGTTTTTTTTGGACCACCCGATACATAAACTAGTGAAATTTGGTAACTGAATATTAAGGGTTGTAAACTTCCCTACCAGTGATGATAGATGACGTATTCGTCAAAGATGACGTCACAAGGATTTAATTCATCACAGCTTTGCGGTTTTTGAAAGCCAGTTGTCAAAACAGACACAATATTAGTATAATTGAATAGGTTTTTTCGATACCTTTTAAAAGAGGTGTCGCTTGCCATAGGGTTCCATTTAAAATTATTGGTCACAATGACCTTGTGACGTCATCTTTGACCAATACGTCATCTATCATCACTAGTAGGGAAGTTTACAACCCTTAATATTCAGTTACCAAATTTCACTAGTTTATGTATAATCGTTCCAAAGATAAGAGGGGGGGAGGGGACTTTTGAATAGCACTGTATATTAAAAAATTGTTAAAGTCAGCGAGTTGAATAACGCCCGTAGTCAACAGTGACGTCAGGCCATCCGTGTATCCGACCACCTGCCTGCAGCTTGCGCCTCGCCGCCGATATGTCGATATGAAAGTCTTTTTTAAATGAACACATAGTTTTTGCGTTTATTAAAATACAACTAGACATAGTGTATAATGTATACTGTTTTCGTAATTTTGTTTGCTATTTTGTGTTAATACGTAAAGATTTGATCTACTTTATTACTTATGCAAAATGGACAATCAAAGAAAATATTATAAATATTGTCCAGTACCTACCCAAATGTAAAAATACTACTGTGCCATCGCCAGATAAGTTTTTCATTTCTTTACCTAAGGATAAAAAACAAGAATTTTATGGCAAAGCGATGCGCAGACTCGATCTTTTAGGAAGTAAAACAACAAAATTTGGTGTGAGGATCATTTTAATGTAATTTTTTTAAATTTTAAATAAAGAAATAATTTCAAATTTTATTATTTTTAGCGTGAGGAAAACAGAAAATGACGTGTATTTTATGTTAATGAAAAATGTAACAATTAAATTAAGATAGTGTTATTCCGCATATTATTATCTTTGATTGCCAAAAAGACCGAAAACAATCGTATAATGCTGTTCGCCGAACATTTTTGAAAAGACAAAGGAAATCATTATTAGATAATCGATCCTTCAGGAAATGCAGAAAAATTCATTTTCAGGTAACGAGATGTCAGAAAACCCTGAATGTGGTTCCGACAATTTGGAAAATAATGAACAGTCTAAAGGCGAGAACAAGAACACAAACAATAAATTAATTCAAGTAAATATAAAACCTACATTGCGGTCGAAGACTAGTCAACACAGAATATTATGGATGCAAAAAAGTGGCAACATATTTATTACTCATCTGATAGTTATCGTGTATTTCTTGCGGGCGAACTTAAATAGTAAGGATATACACGGTGGTGAATTTTTCGATGCCCACCATTGGTATCTCGGAAACTATAAGATATAGAGGATCGGTTAAATTAGACAAAAGTTTTATAAAATAAAAATAGTATTATTTGTTTTCTTGACTCTTAAATAAATTAATTGTTTGTAATATTTAATAGGAGTTTAAATAACCTGGAATTTTTCTGTAATTTTTTTACGAGTGTACAATTTAATAATAGCGTCTGGATTACAATGTTGCTTGCAATTATTTTTCCAAAGCATACTGGATTTTATAAATTATTTTTACATTAATTCGAATATTAACATGTTTTAAAAAAATCAGTCTATTTTGGTGACATAGGTGAAAAGAGAATTATTTTCTCTAACTAATGGTGTAAAAATTCAATATGGCGGCCATAAGAAAAAAAAAGTTGACTATCGTTGCTCAAAATCTAGAAGGCTTAGAAAATTTCTGTCAACGCCATTCAATTGGCAGTGGTCAAAAATATAACCTTACCAAATTTCATTAAGTTCGCATGAATGGTATAGAAGATATTATTATTTTTTTGAAATCACGATTTTCAATTTTTTCAGGATAAACCGCGAACGAATCAAGATATCCAGCATTTCTTGGCAGGAAATTGTAGAGCATAAAATAGCGCAACTTTTGTCTAATTTAACCGATCCTCTATATCTTATAGTTTCCGAGATAGCAATGGTGGGCATCGAAAAATTCACCACCGTGTATATGAGTTAAGATGGCGGAAGATGAAGGTGAAAGTTTAAATGTGCTCTGTAGTTTCTGCAAGAAACCAGCAGTGAATAAAAAAGTAAAGTGTACAAACTGTTCAGCAGTGTTTCATAATAGCTGTTCAAATAAAAAAACAAAAAGGTGCTGCGATAAGCAAGATTATATAGAAGAAAAAACAATAGAAACATTTGAAGATCATGATTTTTTTTTTTTTTATCGTGTCCGTTATATACAATTTTATTTATTATGTTTATTACATTCCGTGCATGTCTATTACTTACCAAATGTACAATTTTGTATCTAATTGGTCAATAAATAAATAAATAAAGATTCACTAGACAACACCAACGCAGACGGAAAATCAATTACATTGGAAAATAAGCTACTAAAGGAAATTAATAAAGATTTACGAGAAAACATTAAGTTACTAAAAGAAAAAATTGAAAATCTGGAAACTGAAAATTCCAACTTAAAAGAATTAGTGGATAAGGGAAACGAAGTAACATTAAATTCAAATGACAAACTTGTTAATAATATTCAAACACTAAAAGAAAAATTTGAATATAATTTTGAATCGTTAGCAGAAAAAATAAATAATCTGGACTTGAAAATAGAAACCATATCTAAAGATAAGGCAGAAAAAGACATTTCTACAAAAAACAAAAAAAACCTTATCAGTAATAAACAACAAACACTGCCTAGAAATAAAAAGGTGATAAGTCTTAAACAATCAAATACAGGGACTCCCAAAAACAATTATATACAGAGGTTATTAAACAATCTAAGTTAAAAATAAAGGATACGACTTCTAATGAAAATAACTTAACTACACTAGAAGACCATCAGAGAAACATAATGAATGACATAATTAATTTAGATGAAAATGAAGAAAATCAAATGGCACAGGTTGAAAATATCACACAAAAACATCAAAATGATAATGAAAATTGGCAGGTGATACAGAGGAAAAAATGGTCAAACAGGAGTGTAGGACAAGCTGAGGATGGAGATGAAAAGTTTAAAGGTACAAAGTCAAAGGTATGGCTTTATCTATACAGGGTGCTCCAGAAAGTAACAGAAGAAGACATAAAAGAGTTTTTAAAAAAGAAAACTGGTGACGAGGTGGAAGAATTTATTGTTAAGGACCTTAAAGAACCAGGAACGTTAAAATCTTACATGGTTGCAGCAGATTTCAAGTATAAGGACAAATTTTACAAACCATCATTTTGGCCAAAAGGTGTATATTATAGAAGATTTGATTTTAAAAAACATTATGAGAAGTACAACACAAGAACTGTTATTGATAATAAAATTGAGGGGAGACCAAACTCTTTTTTAGAAGTGGGGAACTAATAGTAAACCAACCAGATAGAAAGTGTACTGAGTAAATCGCAGAGTGATACTAGTATAGCTGTTTGTCATATAAACGTACAATGGCTAAGGAATAAAATAAACATTCTTGAAATTTACGCTTGTCAAACTAAATTGCAGATTCTTTGCATCACTGAGCATTGGTGTGAGGACTTAGAATTGAATAGGTACCATTAGCATACCTGGTTTTTCTCTGGTGAGTAGCTTTTGCAATATTTGTACTTAATGATTTAAAGGATGATATAAAAGCTAAAAATATAAAATATGTGCATTCCTTTGCATCTGAACTACACATTGAACTTAGTGCTATTGAACTTTACCATAAACAAGTAAAAATAAATATTATTGCAATTTACAGACCTCCAAATGGTGACTATGATATTTTTTATACTAATCTGTCATATAGCTTACAATTTATAAGTAGACTAAATTCAGCAATTATACTATGCGGTGGTCTCAACATAGACTCCATAAAAGATAGTACAAATAAAAATATTTTAATTGACATATTTAATACATTTAATCTCACATATTGCCTTAATGAGTACACGCGCATTTGTACGGATAAAAATAATGTTACAGTAAAATCATCACCCGATTATTTAGCAACAAATATGTCCCAGGTAGTATGGTCAGCTTATGTACATAATGCATGTATTGCTGATCACCTAGCCCAGATCATCTGTTGTAAGAATTTAAATATAACTGTAAAAACCCCCAGCACTATATATCAAACTAGACATTTCTCAGCAGAAAACGTTGGGAAATTTCAATATCTATTGAATCATACAACCTGGGACCATTTATGTATTGAAAACTTTGACCAAGCTTATGAAAAATTCACTGAACTGTTCTTGGAGTGCCTAGATTTATCTTGTCCTTTGGTAACGCATCCCGACAAAAATTTTAATAAAGTGAGCTGCAAGAACTGGTTGACCAGAGAATTAGTAAATGAGGGTAGAAATCTAAAAAATTTACACTGGATAGCAACTCAATTAGGTGATTATAATCTTATCAATGCATATAAAATAAATAAAAAACAATATAACATCAGTCTGAAAAATGCAAAAAAAGAATACTTTTCTAATCGCATTGAAAATGCACAAAACACCACTAAGGAAACATGGTCCCTGGTGAAATCTCAACTAGGTAGTAATGTACAATCCAAAATTACAACTATAAACATTGATAATATACCCCTTTCAAATCCTGCCAAACTTGCGACTCACTTTGGTAACTACTTTTCCAGCGTTACAACTGAGAAAATGGCTGATCACTTCAAGGGTACCTTATCAACCGAAAGCACCTCCTGTGCACCTGTTGCACAGCTAAAGAAGTTATAGATATAATTAAAAATCTTAAAAATAAAGCTAGTGTAGGAGTAGATGGTATATCTACTAAAGCAATAAAGTATGCGTGTGAGGCCATTGCAGAACCTTTTGCTGATCTCATAAACAGGTGCCTACAGGAAGGTCACTTCCCAACAATCTTTAAAATAGCGACTATACTGCCCATATACAAAAAGGGAGATGAACACAACAGCGACAATTATCGTCCCATTTCTATATTATGCATTTTATCCAAGGTAATTGAAAGGATCATACTAAACAGGGTTACAGCTTTCTTAAACAAATTTACTGTAGTGAGTAAGCACCAGCATGGGTTCCAAAAAAGTAAATCTGTGGAAACAGCCACCAATCAGTTTCTACAGTATGTATATGGTGAATTGGATAAAGGAAACCACTTGATAGGGCTATTTTTTGACTTGAGTCGGGCCTTTGATACACTAAACGTAGATTTCATTGTTTACAAACTAAGTATACTGGGTATTAGGGGTTTAGATCTAGAACTCATAAAATCTTTCCTAATAGATCGTAAATTTGGAGTAAAAGTGGCAGATTCCTTGTCGGAGGAATACGAAGTGAAGCACGGAGTTCCTCGGTGCTGGGAGCACTATTGTTTGTGCTGTTTGTGAATGACCTCCCCTCTGTCATTTTGGAGGGCTTAATAGTGATGTTTGCAGATGACACTTCAATGGTGGTCTCTGCCTCGAGTCCTGTAGAACTCCAAGAAAAAGTTGACATAATCTTGAAACTTTACAAAGAGTGGTGTCCCAAGAATACTTTAATTCTGAATATTGACAAAACTGAATGCCTATACTTTGCTAAACGTAGATCGCCTCCAGAAAACTTAGTCAAAACTATACCGAAAGACGCATTTTCTCAATCTGTAAAATTTCTTGGTACCATTGTGGATTGTAATTTATGCTGGGATCAACATATAGAACTTATATGTAATAAATTAAATAAAGCATATTTTGCTATGAGGCAGTTAAGTAGTCTATTAAATATTGAAGCCATAATAAATCTCTATTATTCTCTGGCATTCTCACATCTAACATACAATGTGATAGATTGGGGGTCTTCGCCAAGTGTTAATCGAGTGTTCATCCTGCAAAAACGACTCATTAGACTGATGATCGGATTCAGAGAGTCCTGCAACCTTACTTCATAAGCAAAAGAATTCCTACCATCCACTGTATACAGGGTGTTCCAGTTTTTTGTAGCAGGACTGTAACAGTCGATAGACATTTGAAAATTATTAAAAAAAATTCATATAACATAGGTCGAGAAATGCTTAGTTTTCGAGATACAGGGTGTTAAAGTTTGAAAATAAATATGGATTTATATTTATATTTCCAGAATGCTAAGAAGTATCGAATCCAAACTTACCAATTCTTTACATACAATTTAGAGGCCTATTTTGGTATACCAAACTACTACTTTACTTAACCATGGGCGTAGATATATGGATTTACTAAGGATCTTTTTTACAAAAAAGTAGTACGCCACTGATATTTTCCCAAATTTCCAGTTTAATTCAATAAAGCAAGAAAAAATAAAAATTTAATGTCTCTTGGCACTTTTTGATATGACAAACCGTTGTTCAGAAAATTTACATTTAATCTTTTGATGCACGGATCTGGACGAATTTTAGACAAACCTGAAGTCGCTCAGAATTTCACCAAATTTGATGGTACGAAAAGTCTTTTAAAAAGAAAGCTTGCTTTATTGAATTAAATTGGAAATATGGGAAAATATCAGTGGCGTACTACTTTTTTGTAAAAAAGAGCCTTAGTAAATCCATATATCTATGCCCATGGTTAAGTAAAGTAGTAGTTTGTTATTCTAAAATAGGCCTCTAAATTGTATGTAAAGAATTGGTAAGTTTGGATTCGATACTTCTTAGCATTCTGGAAATATAAATACAAATCCATATTTATTTTCAAACTCTAACACCCTGTATCTCGAAAACTAAGCATTTTTCAACCTATGTTTATATGAACTTTTTTTAATAATTTTGAAATATCTATAAAAAACTGAAACACCCTGTATACATCTTAAACTGTATTAAGTTTGTTAGAATAAACATAGATAGCTTTGAGACAAACTATGCAATCCATTTATACAGGGTGTTTCAAAAGTAAGCGTAAACCTTCTGGGGGCGTAATCCTTGGATAAAAATAAGACAAAAAGTTCTTATCAACATGGGTCCGGAAATGCTTTCTGAGGAAGTTACGGCCCTTTAAATAGCGAATAAAAAACGTTCTCATTTTATTGAATCTTTTAATTTTAATATTTACTAACTAGACTGGACCAAAATTAAATCACATGTCACAAAGACAATCAGTATCAGTAAAACTTCAAATTACTTGAAAACAATGACAAACGTTTGTATGATCGACTATTGTATCTTTTTCATAATCAATTTTCTCGAAAACGGTTCATTCTATCGAGATGAACTAAGAGTACCTTTTTTACGTAGAAAACTTTGAAATTTTATAATTTTCAACGAAATCCTTAATAAACTGAAACGAAAAAAAAAAATGGGGTTATTTTAGCCCTTAACCTTCCCGGTATGTGACGCCCCTGACTAAAATTTTTAAAGTTTGAATTCACCATCGAGTTCTGCGTCAAAAGTTTATACAGTGTATGTATTTTCTAAATTTGATTTGATTTGAAATTATGAAAATCTGATCATAATTGCGAAAAAAATTAATGCACATACTTTTTTCCTTAAATTAAAATTATGTCGACGTGACCACACCGCACGCCACTGGCGCGCCTCAGTTTAACTCTAAACCATAGCAAAGATGGACCCTCATAACCTAACTATGTGTACCAAGTTTGGTTTCCCTATCTTTAATATTGTGGAAGTTATTAAAGAAAAACAAAAAATAAATTGAATTTTCAACACCCTGTATCTCTGTTAGGAGGCTCGATAGAGAAGAAATATTAGAAGGGGTATGTCATAATTTCATGTGAACTTTCTGTACCCGAAGTTTGTTGGTTTAACATCGGGACACCCTGTATACTAGCAATTTTATGATTTTATATCTTTTATCTGTGCCTGACGCTCACACACACACTTGTATGTCTTACGTGAAATAAATATATTCTATTCTATTCTATTCTATTCTATTCTATGCTGACGTCACTCCGGCGTGCTCGCCGTACAGAGCTTTTTATTATTCAAATGCAAATATCACCCTTAATATTAGTTCAATCGACTTGAAATTTTTGTGAGGCAGTTTATACACGAAACAGATTATGATAATTAAAGAAAATCAAAAAAAATTATTTCTACTAAATGAGCCTATTTGGCATCCTCCGTGCATTTCTTTCCTTGGAATCCGAGCTGAAAAGGTGACAATATATTATTTTTATTTAAGTACCTACTTTGTTAGTCTACTTTTTATACATTTTTCTATTATTTTTGATAGGGCACTTTTGCCAGAGAGATGGCTCGATAATTAGATGTAATGATTTTATTACCTGATTTACAAATGGGAACAACTATGCTGTTTTTGAATATTTTTGGATAAACACCTGAACTAATAACTAAATTACTTAGATACACTAATGGTTCATCTAAGAACATATAATGTTTTTTTATTATTTCTGAAGTAATACCATCGTCTCCTGCAGCTGATTTGCTTTTTAACGAGTTAATGTAGCCAGTTATTTTTTCTTTATCAATAGGAACGAAATATAAACTATTGTCAAAGTTAGATATTTTATTTCGTATTCCATCAGTTACTCGAGGTATATATTTTACACAAGCATTCTGCCAACATTAGAGAAGTATTCATTTAACAAATTAGCCGTCTCTAAGCCATCAATAATTCAATAATATTAGTGAATATATTATTGAATTATTGATGACTTAGAGAAGGCTAATTTTTTAAACAATTTATAGGTAGGTTTACCACATTCATCATTAGTAACTTTTTTTATAATTTTCCAAGTCTTTTTTATATCATGATGTCTTGCTTTGTCAAACAGATTTTTATAATAAATAAATTTTGCTTTTTTTATTAATTTTGTCAGTGCATTTCTGTATCTTTTATTATTCATCCGTAGTTATTTTATTATTTTGTGCATCTTTCGTCAGTCAACTAAACACCATTGACAGCACAGAACAAATGACAGCAAAGATAAATGACAGATTTGTTCTGAAAAAAAATGACTGCCGCACCCTGCCCAAAAATAATGCGCATTTGCCTCCAATTGAGACATTCCATTCTGATTGTTTAGTATTCTGTGACTTTGACAAGACGTTCAAAACAACAAGAATTCGGAATAATCATCTCACCATCCTATTTTTTGTTTATTTATTTTTTTTGTAAAAGTATACCTAATATTTGTGTATTATTTTATAGATACAAGTTCAGAGTCTGAAGAAGAAGGGAGGAAATATTCCTTAAGAGACCGACGACCTAAACCTGCTCCAAAAAACAGTAAGTTTATATTAAACTATATGTAGTAATGGTCATAATCGGATGATTTGTAGAATCAGGATGTAAAAACAGGGATGATTTTAATAATCAAAATATCTTTCAAATGATATATTCGGTTGTGTTAATAATATTTGATTCATTGCCGTGATTTCAAATCTTTAGATGTGCGGTGAATGATTGCATCCGAATTCCTATAATAAATTAATACCATGTGAAATATATTTGTACAATCGCCAAACAGTTTCACCATCAACAATATGTTAGTAGAGCGGTCAACCAGAAAAAGCCCTCTAGAAATCATTTTTCGTGCCCCTACGAGTTTATACCCGCCAGTGCCAAGTGTAGTTAGTATCTATATAGACAACTACGAAAATGCCGGTTGTCACTTCGCCAGCCTGTACAAACGTCCTGTATAGAGGTCAAAAGGTCGCCGATGGCAGAACAGACCCAGCCTCGTTTGTAGCCGATTTGCGACACAACGGCAACTCGTAGGCAAAAAGTGCCTCTTACCTTTCTTGTGGACAATTTATTGCTAAATATATTTAGTTAATAACATTTTTCTCTATTGTTCTTCCTTTCAGAGATATTGAAAGTAGCATAAGCAAAATTATATGGCATACTTTAAAGTACTTTCTAATTGATGATGAATGAGTCTTATTTAATAATGATAAACAAATGGCGAACCACTGTAACTGCTATTTCATCAATATTGGTTTAAACATGATCAAAGACAGATACTTCAACATTCAACATCTTTTGCTAAAAATACAACTATTAATCCAAATACTATGTTTCTTAATCCTGTAACAGAAAATGAATAGGGATGTTCACAAAAAAATTAAATCTTGTTTAAACATCATAAAATGATTAAAAATACTCTCATAATCACATCTTCATAGTTTTACAAAAATCGATAAATCCATTCTATGGAAAAAACCCAAAAGAAATATCAATATTCGTTTAAATGCGCAAAACGCTATCTGACATCACTATGCGTAATAGGTAAGCGAGAATGAGTAGTTATAGTCAGGATCCAGTGAACTTCCGCTTATTTCTCTGTTGCTATGTAACGTTTGGACATACTTTTAAAATTAGGTCCATGTTATGTAAAATTTTCTGCCGAATCCATTTCCGGAGGGCGATCTGCGATATGAGCTTGCGTTCATCCCCTATATTAATTTTTCACCCCTTTTCGGCAATACACGATATTTAAAATTTTTCAGATATAACTCGTGCTATCTCCAAAACTATCAAACCTACAGGGATCAAATTTTAGACATAGATTATATGATGTATGGCGACTACGATAGCAGCGTTAAAATAGTATTTTGATTATTGATCTTCCAAGAAAAAAATAAAGTACGCGGGGTGCAGAAATATTGTAGAGAAAAATGTAGCATCGAGGTAATTTTTCTATTTCTAGAGATACTATATCGGTTATGTGAGCGGTATTGTAGTAGGAAGTTCAAATTTAATTTTGGTGAAATAATTTTTACAATCGGAGTATTCTAGCGAAAGATATAAATTATTTAGTATCGGGAACGATACCGCGCGTTTAGATCGCTTAGGCATGAAGTGTTGTTTTGTGAACTGTGGCAGAACTTTAAGATAAAAAAAATTTTAAACAAAAGTTTTAGGGTATTCTATGAATTTTCTTGCTACCATATTCAATAGTATTGGTGCTTCATAAAATTGATTTTTGTAAATTTATTCTTGCACAAGCTATAAACATAATGTAATCAAGTTTTTGAACCAAGTCTAAACTAACAGATATGTATATGGGGACCTAAAATTTTAAAATCTCAGCACGTTTTATAACTCGACTTTAATATGAATCAAAAATTTCAGAAATCTTTCTTTTTCTAGCTCATTTGACACTATTTTGGCATTGGAATTGAAACCTCTTTAAGCCCTCATCTAGCTGCACTAAACCACCACTTTTTTCTTTGCAAATTATTTGGTACACTTATAAAAACCTTTTTCGGGTTATTTATTGATGTATTCGTACATCCAGGAACAAAACACCACTTTCTCCTACTAACTTTCACACTGTTTGAGTCTTCCATTTTAACAAAAACGCATATAAATGAATACTAAAACAAAGAATATAATAGCAAGCAGGTAAACGAGTTTCGCCACCTGTGGTCCCGTACGCATTATGACATCACACGCGCTAGTCTCGCTGCAGGGATCGTTTGCTAGCCTCGTTCGTTTCGGCGATTTTATTTTTAGTTTATTTTTAAGAGAAAAAGATTTTTAGGCGTTTTAATGGTTACTACGTGTTTTTGTGGCCTTAGAACTATCATTTTTTATTACAATTAAAAAATAGTGAACATTCCTATTGATAGAACATACAGGCTGTCTATTTTATGAGGGCCACACCAAATATCTCGCTTAATATCTATTGTTGAAGAATAAAGTTTTAGAAATAGTAATCCCATTTTTTGTGAGCTATATTTCAGTAAAAAGAAATTTGAAATCCATAGCCTACTTTGTGAGATATATTACAAAAACCTGAAAAGTAGGAAAACTACAAACGGTTATAGCTTCCTTATTTGAAGAGATACGAAAAAAGTTGAAGGGATGATAGTTGATGGCAAAGATAATAAGAATAATAATATGTATGAAAAAATTCGAAAAACGCAGTTGGCTTTGACATACGCTCTTGTGAAAAAATTAAAAGAACAAATCACAAAGTAGGCCATGACACCATTAATTCCGTTTATTTTTTCTCTTTCCAACGATATAAAACATGTCACAAAAATTTTAACTGATAGTGCCAATATTTAATATTTTACGAAAACCACAATTCATATCGTTAAATCGTAAAAATCTGCTATGCCATGATAGTAAAAATTCACTTTATAATAATTATAATTCAGTAATTATTTATTACAATTTAATACAAACTAACAAATGTCTCATAAATAAAAATAAAAGTACAAAATGAATATCCAAAAAAACGAAAAATTTTCGAAAATGATCACCACGATAACTTTTTAATTTGTAATTTTAGAAAAAAAAGTTTCAAGTAAAAGTTGTAGGATATGTGAAGGGATTAAAAATCCCATTTTTAGAAAAACAATTGAACATTGTATTTACGATCTACCGATACAAGTTATGTTTTTTTAAATGGAACACCCTGTATTTTCTTATATTTTTGGATTCTATACGTTTTTCTGATTTCAACCATATGAATATGTCATATGTTTGCTCCGGTAGTTTATTTTAAATAATATTTTGCTATCCCTTCGGCATCTTGTAACAAACTGCAACTACGCTGAAAGCTAGTTTTGCTTTCCCAAAAAATTTATATTTTAATAACTAAATAATTTTTCGTTTTTTTGGATATTCATTTTGTACTTTTATTTTTATTTATGAGACATTTGTTAGTTTGTATTAAATTGTAATAAATAATTACTGAATTATAATTATTATAAAGTGAATTTTTACTATCATGGCATAGCTGATTTTTACGATTTAACGATATGAATTGTGGTTTTCGTAAAATAGTAAATATTGGCACTATCAGTTAAAATTTTTGTGACATATTTTATATCGTTGGAAAGAGAAAAAATAAACGGAATTAATGGTGTCATGGCCTACTTTGAGATTTGTTCTTTTAATTTTTGCACAAGAGCGTATGTCAAAGCCAACTGCGTTTTTCGAATTCTTTGATACATATTATTATTCTTATTGTCTTTGCCATCAACTATCATCCCTTCAACTTTTTTCGTATCTCTTCAAATAAGGAAGCTATAACCGTTTGTAGTTTTCCTACTTTTCAGGTTTTTGTAATATATCTCACAAAGTAGGCTATGGATTTCAAATTTCTTTTTACTGAAATATAGCTCACAAAAAATGGGATTACTATTTCTAAAACTTTATTCCTCAACAATAGATATTAAGCGAGATATTTGGTGTGGCCCTCGTAAAATAGACAGCCTGTATATGACTGATGGTTGAGATGGTAGCGTACCTGCCTCTCACTCAAAAGTCGGGCTCGAATCCCGGTCGTGGCAATGGAAAATACTGTGAGAGAGATTTTTCCATTATACACTGATATTAGATGTGTGTCCCTTCTCTTTAAATGTGTAGCTCACTCCCGCACAAGGCTCTTCTAGAGCCTTCTGGGATAAAGGGGGTCGTAATTACATGACGTGGTGTTATTTATTTATTTATTCATGCTAAAATATAATAGTTCACCCTGTATTGATGGAATAACAGTCGACACTATTAGAAAAATTCATCGAGTTATTTTATAGCCACTCAAACACACACTTGAGAAGGATGAAGTGCTTACAACCGTTAAACAGTTAGATGAAAATAAAGGTGCGGGGCGTGATGGTATCCCCTCCTATTTTATTAAAAGATGTGCACATGCACAATCATTACATATTCCACTTACGTTATTGTTCAATAAATCTTTGCGAGAATGTGTATATCCTACTGTATGGAAAAGAGCACACATCATACCGATATATAAAATTTCTGGGGAAAAGTCTTCAGTAACAAATTATCGTGCCATTAGTAAGTTATGCATCATAAAGTTTTTGAAAGCATGGAAATGATATAAACAATTTTCTTTTATGCCGTGTTATTCTACACGGTAAATTAAAAATTCTAAAGAAAAGGAAACAGATATAGTTTCTGAAACGACAGCGCAGTGTTTTTGTATTATTTTAATTCCCATTAGTTGTCAAAAAACACCCTCTCTAACTGTTCCTTTGACATTACGTCAAAGGCATAGAGGTTATTTCCCAGTTTTAAACTGGTTAATTTGAATATTTTTTAGATACTTAATATAAATTGGATATGAATTAAGGAATTTCAAGAGATCTTGACACAAACAATATATTCACTAAATAAACATGTAAACATCCCTAGTTCATTGTTTTCTATAGGCCACTCGATTACATCATGGCTAACTCGTATGCAATTGAGGGTATTTTCCAAACTACTTTACCCTGTATATTTTAAATATAAAAGATACGCAAAAACTTTTTAATTAGAAAATGTTCAGAAAAAATAGCACTTTCCAGGTAGCACAAAAAAAAGTGTATGTTCCTGGGAAAAAAGTTCTGAAGACGTCATTTTCGCCATTTTCCAGATTTCGAAAAAAAAAAAAATTTATAGCGTAAAATGTACCTTAGTGCACCCCAAATTAAACCACGTAAACGGTTTTGTGATAAATTTTTTCATTCTCTAGATATAGTCCCGAGACATCAACTTTGGGACACCCTGTACTCCGAGTAACAGAGGAGGTTAGTTTCAATAGACCTTTGCTTGAAAAAACCGTGTTGTTCCGGAATAATAATTGATTTTAAATTCTTAAATAGGTAACATACACTGACGATCAATTGAAGTGACCCAAGAAAAATTTGCATCAACTTCCAACTCATATATCTTTTGATACAAGAATCGTAGAGCCATAAATCTTTTTGGGTATTATAGATATACGCCTCAAGAATATGTGACACATTTTGCTTGTCCTTGTCTCGTTTATTTTTGGAGATACGGTGATGAAGGTTGAGCTATGTTTTTCTGCCAAAGTTTGAGGTCGTGCATGGAGTGTCCCAAAGCGTTTTCGGATATGACAATATACTCATTTTGTACCCTCATTCATTGCGTTCATTTTCATTTTTGATTGATTGTGCTAACTTAATTGTTGTTGATTTTATGAGGATTTCTATACAACAGGACATTTTTTGACTTTAAATGCTTACTTTTTTAAATGTTTTCAATTAAATCTTACACGTACATAATACACAAATAAAAAATTTTAGCATTAAATGTCAATAACGAGTTGATCCACCTCTTGCTCCTATAACAGCTTGATACCGTCTGGGCATACTGACAATGCAATTATCTATAATTTGCTGATCCACAAGAGGCCATTCCTCTGAAACCGCAACAGCAAGTTCTTCCAAATTGATAGCTGGTACCATTCGTTTGCGAAGGCGTCTTCCAAGTGCGCCCCAGACATGCTCGATAGGGTTAAGATTCGGCGAGCAGGAAGGCCATACCATTCTTGTGATATGTTCTTCGAAAAAATTGTTTACTACTCGAGCACGATGTGGTCTTGCATATATAGAAATTCAGGGTCTCTTTGATTCGCAAAAGGCAATACAATAGGCCGCAAAATGTTATTGATGTACCTATCCTTCGCATTCATAATTTCATTTGCGAAAAATATCAATTCAGTTCTCCCCCTGTCAACAAGTCAAAAAATGTACTGTTGTATAGAAATCCTCATAAAATCAACAACAATTAAGTTAGCACAATCAATCAAAAATGAAAATGAACGCAATGAATGAGGGTACAAAATGAGTATATTGTCATATCCGAAAACGCTTTGGGACACTCCATGCACGACCTCAAACTTTGGCAGAAAAACATAGCTCAACCTTCATCACCGTATCTCCAAAAATAAACGAGACAAGGACAAGCAAAATGTGTCACATATTCTTGAGGCGTATATCTATAATACCCAAAAAGATTTATGGCTCTGCGATTCTTGTATCAAAAGATATATGAGTTGGAAGTTGATGCAAATTTTTCTTGGGTCACTTCAATTGATCGTCAGTGTATTTTGCACCATAAGATACTTACCATTTGAAATTATAAACTTAGGGTGGCTGGGGCTGGAACAAACTAGAACAACTTTGCACCAAGAAATGCAGCATTTTTTACAAAACATTTATTTGGCCAAAAAAGTATGGCTAATGCCTGTATGCACCGTATACCGACAAGCGAAGCTTAAGGTTTAAGCTCGCTTAACGCTACGATTTTGTATGCACCGTAACCACAAATGTGTTTAAGCTCGCTCAAAGTTAAGCGGCCAAATTCGGCGGCTTAAAAATTTAAACCCGGGCTTATTTCAACACAACCTCACTTTTTTCTTGTTTTGCATTTACTGACAGAGCTACGTTCTTAAATTTGCTCGATTGGCTCTTTTAAATCCTGTGTCGTTCTTTTATTACATAGAGAGCAGAAAGAGTAAATCTGTCCGTGTTCTTTTTTAATCTCGGCGATGCTTTCGAGCTAAATCTTTTTGCTCCGAGCAACAATGCCGAGCTCGGAGAGTTCATCGTAAAGAGGACAATCTCATTGGCTACAAGACAAGGATATAATACTCCGTGGCTAACCTCACCTTTGCTGTATTTAGAATTTTCAACTTTCCTACTTAAGGCGACTAGTTTCAAAATCTCTTCGAAGGCATAGAACGGGTAATCGCCATTCGGAGCGTGACAAACTTATATAAATTAAATGGGAGTCGTGTAGAAAACATTATTGTATCAGAATACGTGAATTAGCCGCACATTACGACGGGATAGAGGAAAGCCATAAATCCATTGTTCTCCGGAGGCTTGTACACTAAGGTCAAAAAGTATTTATCTTGACTTTTATTTGGAGAAGAATTACCTATAGGATTTTGTATGCAGAGTGGAATAATAATAATAATAATAATGTGGTTTTTATCACTAATAATTATTATCAAATAATAATTATAATAATAACAAAAAATCTGAATATGAAATATGTATTAATAGGCCAGTAAAATTAAGTGAAATACACCGTGAATTCGGAACAAATTTGTAACAAGCTGTTTTTTGCCTTAAAATGTCGGGGAGGGGCTATTAAATATGTCAACAAAACTCCCAAAAAATCCGAGTATCGGAACACACTAAAAAATCGTCCGCCATTTTGAAATTCGCGATATTTTTCGTTTAAAGTTAAATAACTTTATTATCTTAGCCGTTATCAAAAACTATGAAAATAGGAAAATTCGAGAAAACTTCAAAATCTATAAAATGACGTTTAGAAATTTGTGATAGCTTAAAAATTAAAAGAGTTACAGCTTAAAAATTATAAGATATCAGTTGGAATTTTGCAATTCTTTTCTATAAGAGTTGATTATTCTGTTCTGGTGCCGAGTGAGTCAGGTTGTATGGTGAAAAATTAATATGTGAATAGAGCATGAAAAAATAGTATTGACGTGTCTCAGGATTTTGCTATATAACCTTCAATTTTTTTTATACCGAGTGTTAAAGTTGAAAATGTTTCGTTGAATTTTTTAAATATCCTTTGATTAAAAACAGTCGTTTCAATAAAATGTGGTTGGTTTATATTTTTCATAGGGCGCTATCAACTGGCGATATTAGTTTTTCAAAACTAATCCAGGGGAGTGCGATTACACTTTTTTTTTCTGATAAGAATGCCGATAACTGTGAGCCACTGGATTTTTTCATAAGTTGAAAACCTAATGCAATAATAATAAAATACTCTAAGGAAACAAAATCTTCATTAACGAAAATTTAAAAACAACCGTGACTTAATTACAATTTTTTTAAATAAATTTTCAAAATGAAGACCATTAACCCCAAATGCACTTTCGTGCCCGCAAGGAAATTTCATTTTATATATTCCTTATTAGTTTATACACATTTACCCTTAGTTGACGTGAAAAATGTACTATTCGGTCAACTAGTACTTGTTGGTTGTTAATTGATTAATTTTTAGAGTGCATTGAGGTTAATGTACTTCATTTTGAAAATTTATTGCTAACAGTAGTAATTAAGTCGCTGTTGTTTTTGTTATAAAAGATTTTGTTACCCAAACTTTAGTCGCCATTATCTCAGTTATTTATTAACCGATTTAAAAAAACTGGATTTTTTGGGATTTTTTTCCTGTTAAATAGGTCATCTTCCCCTACATATTCCCCCTAAAATTAGCTTGTTACGAATTTGTTCCGAATTGAATGCTAATTTTACTGGAGTATAAGTTGTCAAGCGTCAAGCGTAATCGATAATTCGATCTTTTTTCCATAATCGCTAGTTATCATCTTCACAGCGTCTCATTTTGTTTGGAAGCAAAAAAGAAAATTTTTAGGTTCGATTTGGACCGAATTTTTTTTAATGGGAAGCCAAATAAAAAACGCACTAGTAGAGTTTATTGGATTTTATAAGAGGCAAAAAACTATGAAATCAAATTAGCGACTTTTTATTTCAAATCTGGGTATGTATGGATATGGCAATAAACAAGACCATTCCAAATACATTTTTGTACTTACATAGTTTCAGAAAAAAAAATCTAATTTTTTTGTTTTTTAAAATTAAATAGACCACAAGCCACAAGTATGCACTTTTCTTTGATTAGTTTATTTATAGTTTTAAAGACAATAGAAGATAAAAAAACAAATAAATTAGGAGTGGATGTGGAAAGGATAAAAATAAAATTTCTGACATTATGCAACGTGTTCAATGTATAATGTTTGAGTGCAAGTAAGCCCGTGGCATGCTTGCGGTCGCGGCTACACGAAGGCCACGTGCCACGAATGCAGAAATGTGTTAAAGTAGACCACATCTTTATAGTGCACATAAAAAATGTTGATGTGTTAAATTCTCATCGGCATCAAACCCGACGATTTTTATGTGCACTATAAAGATGTGGTCTACTTTACAAGGATTCTAATAGCTGGACATACTTGCGACCTGCGACAGCAACAGATTTTACGACAAGCTGTTCGCGGCGTTTGTGTCACTTCGACCAGGTCGCTAGCTTGACCACGGGCTAAGCACTCATGTATTTAATTTTTTCTTCCCACCTTTAGGGTGGGAAGTTCTATAAGATTCAATCCAAAGAAAAATATAAATTTTTAATAGATATTCACGTTTTGTTACGTAAACATAAACACACCACAGAAATTAGACCACCCCCAAATCCAAAACCAAAGGCTATGCGTCAGGGAGGGGCTACACATTTGAAAAACGCAGACATACATCCATACCCACCGACATTGCCATTTGCTGATTCCGGGTCTCGAACCAGGACACGATAGGCGGTGTGACCAGAGCCATGCCTGTCACTCATGCCCTAGCCCACTACGCCACCGAGTCGGTTAAAGATACCACAGGAATTGTTTGTAACTATTTTCAGATTGATGTCCACATGTCGTGTACGGTAAAACAATTTTTCTACTCCCATCTTTAAAATGCCATTTATCGTATGATTCCATGGCGCAAGTGATCTTTTAAATACACCTTGACGACCTTGACAAGCTGTGGCTTCGTGTGTTTTAGTCACAGGGTGAATTTAGTTCTAGATTTTTCAATGGCAAAAATCAAGTTAATTGCCCATGTCCCAAGTCATCAATCTGTCAAAATAACTCGACTGCACTGTTACCATGTTTATTGATATGATAATATAAGGAATAATAAAATAATTTCCAAATTTTTTATTTAGATATTTGCTGTCGTAGAAAAAGTATAGTATGCAACTCATTTTATAAACTTTATTATAGTTAGTCACTCATTTTATTAAACACTCGATCCGCTACGCTTCGCTCGTGATTAATAAAACTCGTGACTAAAATGACGTTATTCCGAATTCAATTAATTATTGTAGAATAACTTAATTGCAGGGGTACAAATACGAACCTAAATGAAGAATCCCCCACTATATACAAAAAGTAACCAACCACTACAATACATTATTATAACACAAAATACTTATATGAGACCTGTCTATCAAATTAAGAATTTCTGCGTATTTAGGTACGTATTCGATTGTAAATCAACCACTAACTTATCAACATAACCAAGCACGGCTACATATTATGCACTATAAAACCGGGACACGACGCGTGTATTAATTTAACGCTCTAGTCTCCCGGACTTTATTACTACTCATTGCATTTCCATTCATAATAATATAATGCTGAAACACGCGTAGGCAACGCGCGTTTAGACGTGAGTTAAATCAACGCTCGTGTGTCTCTACACTAAGCACAGCAATTGTGCGTTTACCTCGTGGCTCCCCAACCAAAGAATACCTAACTGCATGGATTTTTTGCGTCTTTCAGACGGGAATCAGTAAAATTAGGTATACCTACTATATTTCAACTTAAAAAATACACAGAACAGAACATTTATTTCATGTCAGGGATGAGAATGACAATATTTACAAAACAAAAATTTGGCTGATTTACGAAAAAAACGGGAAACCCTCGACGTCCCCTGGATAGCTTTGAAATTTTATATAGGTATTTTAATTCTTTAAAAAATTTCAGCATTATATGATACAATCCGCATTAACGATTTTCTTTTGAGAAAATATTAATTTTTATAATATATAATAATACCATTTTGCTATTATGTGTTTTCATGAAACCAACCAATTAAGTTTTGTGTGAAACATATTTTAAATTAATAATTATTTATAATTTCCTATTATTATTATTATAATTATAAAATGTTAACCAATTTATATGAACAGTTTTTCTAAGGAGTTGGCCGTCGGCCGTATTCTTATCTTATATGTACTGCTCAGCTGATTAATTTTGCACTTGAGTGTACTTGCGGTTTATCGCCGACTTAGTTGATGTTCCTACCACGAGAGGCACCACCTCCTGGTCCAATTTCTATTGCCAAAGGTAAATATTTAAAAAAATCATTTTGATCAAACGGTACGGAATAAAAATTTGAAACTTGTTGAGCATAATCATAAAGGTTCATTCTAGAAGGCTTCTTTTAAATTTTACCAATTTATGTCATAATTAAGGAGCGATAATAGCGGCAACTTTCACACTTGCGATGAAAATTAATTAAATTAATATAGGAAGGCTCCTCTAGTCCACCTTCAACTACCGATGTTTCAAATTTGATTTAATTTGGCTAAGCCGTATGGAAGAAAAACATTTTTACAAATTACCTTACAAACACTGGTTCGAATAGTCCCCTTAAATAAATGATGGATAGATTGGAAATACAATTATTAGTGACCATCATGACCCATCCAAGTGGTGTAGAATAAATAAATTATGGATAATTTTAACGATTTATGAGTTAAATAGGGCTCAAAAAGGTAAGTAAAAGAATTGTTACATTTTTATGTGTAAAACCTCATTGTTTTGATAAAGTGCAAGGTGCAACAAATATACAAAGTTAGGTTAAGTTCAAATTCAAATTCTCATATTCCCAAACAAGTCATCTAGAATCTAGTCTAGTCATCGTTCCCCGTTCTTTTATTTAATCCGCCGATTCGGAACTCGAGTACCACGTAACCCAAAATCTGCTCTCGCTCTGCTCTCATCTCGGAGCGAATTTAAGAACCTAGCTAAAGGCCTGAAGTTAAAATTGTTTCTGTTGAGTTTTGCGGAATTGTCGAATTGTGAAGGGGTATTTAGCGGCGAGTACCTTATTAGTTATTATGGAAATTGAAGATATTATTATGCTGGAAGACGACTTTGGATTTCCACGGAGGGTTTTTAGGAGAATCAATATTTTGAGGAGATGGATGATATGGCCTTTTATAGAAGGTTTAGACTAACGAAGCATACAGCATTGTATGTTCTGGAGCTCATTGAAGATGCTTCTCGGATGTTGTAAAATTTGGAACTCTTAACTTTTCGCTCATTTTGCTAAATAATATGACAATTAAATTCTAGCACAATGATAATATAACCAATATAACACAAACACTTGCAGGCAAGAATCAATTTTATAAATAAAATATTAAATCACGAATCACGATATTAAATATGTTCAAGTTCAGCGAATTACGGATCACGGACGACAACGGACAAATAAACAACTTTGACTTTAAATGACTTAAAACAAACAAAACATTAAAATTCCCTAAATAGATCTACGTTGCCACGTTTTCTTAACGCTTATCTAAGCCACGTTTATTGTTCAGCGGTGCATAACGCAAACATTTAAGCTTAGCTCAAGTTTTAAGCGCGCTTACGTAAGCTTCGCTTATGAAACAAAACGGCGAATACGGGCATAAGAGTTCATCAAAGTGGACTGTAATACATTGCTTAAGTTAAAATTATTATTTTGGCAGTATTTCTGGTAACAGAAAAATATTTAAAAAACCGCTGCCAATTATGGGATCAAAACTTCCTCACCGTGTGGTGGAGTTTATAATAAAAGTAATTTTTGACATAAGTATTTTGATTTTTGACGTATTTTGATTTTTTGACGTATTTTGTTTTTTGGCGTATTCCGTTTATTTATTTCATCTTTCATCACAAATACATTTTTTTGTCAAGTTAAAAATAAAAATGTTGGGTTCCGGTAGAGCCCATTCCAGTGGACCGATTTTGCTCATCTACGAACTCAATCTTTTCCTTGACCTCTAGAACGTGTGTACCAAATTTGAAAGCTTTATCTCATAAACTGTAGCTGCTATCGCGATACACACACACACACACACACCCACCCACACACACAACCACACAGACAGAAAATTTTTTTTGTCTGAAATTTTGTGTATCGTCATAATTCGTCGAGAATCGTCCAGAAATGCAATAAAAATTTTCAAAAATTTTTTCACGGATACATACCTTCCTCACTTTTGGTGAGGAAGTAATATAGTTTAGAATTTATGCTTAAGAACGGTGAAAAATTTTATTTCTCGATTCGAGCAACTAAATTTGATATTTGAATGTATCTTTGCATTATGAACAATTTCTTCAAATAACATTTTTCGATATCTTCAAAAATAATGGCAGTTTACTCTTGAGCCAAATTTGAATAATTTTATTTTCCGATCTAAGCGCCAGGCCTAACACAAACTTGTGTAGACACTTACTCGTTTGAGACCATGCACAAACTTTTATCAAGTATAAAATTTTTCTGAAAGTCAATAACAAAATAATTTCCCATATGGTGCAGACTTTTTGGCAGACACTGTATAACAAGTCTATATTTAGACTATCCGTTCTCCAGTTATTAATTTAAAAATGTATGTAAACACATGATGTTGTCTTAGTAACCCATGGGTTAAAATAGTTAAAAGTATTATATTCTTACCGACTGTTACTAACAACTAGAATGGAAATATAACTTAAATGAGCAGGGCGCTAGGCATCGCAACGCTACAAATTTTTTTTTCCAGCAACATACCACTTTTATTACACCATTGAAAAGGTCTGTTGATTTCCAGTGTTTTTTCTAAATCCTATTTTTCTAGATATTTATTCGTTAAAAAGTTACGATATAATATTTGCTCCCTGAAACGGGTTTTTCGCTCTCTTTAAGAGGCTGTAGCTCCCTTAGGAAGCATATTTGGACATATTATGTTTGTATGAACTTTTATTCTTATTTTTACATGTAGAATTAGCTCCAGAACTTCTGGATAATAATTTAGATACACCCTGTATGGGTGATATATTATTATGGATGATATATCCATGTTATTAAATTGCTATCAAGAAATTCTGGAGCTAATTCTACATGCGAAAGTAAGAATAAAAGTTCATACAAACATAATATGTCCAAATATGCTTCCTATAATAAAATTTGCCATAACAGCAAGTGACAAAAGGGGCAAAAAGATTAATCACAAAAAAGTTAGGACCTAAAATAATATAATAATAATAATAATAATAATAATAATAATAGGCGAGGCAAGGTGCTGATGCAGAATCAGTTACTGAGCTTCCGCC
This sequence comes from Rhagium mordax, assembly GCA_963680705.1. Lineage (NCBI taxonomy): Eukaryota > Metazoa > Arthropoda > Insecta > Coleoptera > Cerambycidae > Rhagium > Rhagium mordax. The sequence goes on from OY796657.1 coordinate 47,531,890, forward strand.
GAATCGTCTGACAGCCCAAATTAAGGCTGCCGAACAGAGGAATCTGTTCAGGCAGCACGTCGATAAGCCCCTGCACGGTGTTTTCTTTAACAACATAGAAGCACTGGGTTTATCGACAGAGCTGACCTTCGCATTCTTAAGGTCAGCGGGGCTGAAGTCGGAGACCGAGGGATTCATTGTGGCCTGCCAAGATGGTGTTATTAACACATTGGTCTATCGGAGTCGCGTGATGGGTGTAGAGGTTCCTGATATCAACTGCAGGACCTGCCGTCAGGCGCCGGAGTCGCTCATGCATCTATTATCTGCATGTCCGATTTATGCGACTTCGGCCTACATCCAACGTCATAACGCGGCTTTACGAGTGCTATACTACCATCTTCGGCACTCGTACAAGATAGACCAAACACCAGTGCTGCCTTATATCCCCGGAGATATCGAGTCCGTTGTCGAGAACGAGAAATGCCGGATTTACTGGAACTACTCGTTCCCGACCGTCAGGCGAATTCAAGCCAATAAGCCTGACATAGTCCTCCTCGACCATCAGACCAAGGTGATGTATGTCATCGAGTTCTCAGCACCTGCTGAGACAAACATCGCCTTGAAGGAGGAGGAGAAACGGACTAAATACAGAGATCTCCGGTACGAGCTCCAAGTGCTATACCCAGGCTACTCTGTCAAGATGGTCGTCCTGATAATCGGTGTACTCGGAGGTATGAAGCCCACGTTGCTCTCCGCATTAAAGACCATGCCTGCCTGCCAAACATCGGAAGAATGGTTGGCTGGTCAAATGCAGAAAGCGGTCATCCTGGGATCCCTCCGTCTACTTAGGGCACACGAGTCTGGAATCTACAGTGACTAACCCTGCGGGATGTGGGGAGTTGCTGTAGATTATTCGCTGGCGCTCTCTCTGTGTGGTGTCGGAGGCCACAGGGAGACTGTCCAGCATTAGGTTCGGGAAACCGAAAAAAAAAAAAAAAAAAAAAAAAAAAAAAAATAATAATAATAATAATAATAAGGGGTGCAAAATTCGGACCGGCAACCTCCTCGCGGTGCACCCTGGGCAGGGAGGGGCAACCCTCTCTGGCTAATGTCGGACGTGGGATTACAGGGCTAACCATCCTTTAATCCCAAGCCCTCTGGTTTTCGACCACAACAGAGGACAGGCCCCTCACAATCGACCCCACTCGGATGGGGGTCAGAGACAGATGGGAGGGGCCATACCAGATGGTCTCGACGATGACGAACCTGCTATTGCACACGGACGCTTTAAGTGGACAGGGGAACTGAGGGATGACTTGCTGACCTGCTATGAGAGCAGCGAGCCTGGGCGTAGGGGATACATGGCGCGATTACGCCGGTTGTGGTGCGATATGCACCCGGAGTATCGCGCCTTCTCTCAACAACAACTGAGAGACCAAGTATCCTTCCTGCGCCGAACAGGTTACGTAAGGGCACCTCGTCAGCGTGAGGAAGTGCCTGCCGCACTTCCACCGCGGCAAATACCTGCTGACGAGGGTCATCCTCCACAGTACACCGATGTCGATTTAAGGACGAGGGTTAACCTTAACACCAGGGTTAACCCTAAGCCACAAGACCTGGCACGAATGGACTCGTTGATCAGTGAGGAGCTTCCAGAAGATGCCAACATCTGGCAGATCAACAGCGCGGTGTACGCTGCCGCCAAGCAACTCGTCCCACAACAGCGCCTGGCAAGCGCAGTTGATAGAGTCGAGAAAGCTAAGCGGCGCGTACAGAAGATCGAAGCTAAAATTCGATCAGCAAGGCAACACGCTTCTCGAATCCAGAGTGTGGTGGATTATATAGTCGCAGGTAGACCATTTACACCGAAGGTCCGGCGAGTGGCAGCCGGACTGAGACGCCAACACCACACTCTAAATCGCACAGTGCTGCAGACCATCAAGCAGCACTGTCTAGATAGGATTCGAGCGCTTATGGCTATTAAGAAAACTTTGGTCAGGCGAATGCGGAGTTTGGAACAAAACAAATTGTTTCAAACAAACCCGTCTCGCCTGTTCCAAGAGCCACAGCGTGTTGTCGAAAATCCGCCAACTGTTGATAATGTCGAAGCCTTCTGGAAAGGAATCTACGAAGTCGCGAGTCCATTCGATAATGACACTCCAGCTATAGCACACTTCGAGGCTCTCTGTCGTAGAGTCTTAGAAGAGCCAGACGAAGTGTGCCCGGCAATCAGTACGGAAGAGGTTCAACAAGCACTTGTTGGAACCAAGAACTTCGCTGCCCCGGGTCCAGATGGTATAAACAACTGGTGGTGGAAGAAGTTCCCTTCCACCCACCGCCATCTGGCCCGAGTTTTCAACTCATGGTTGAACGAGGGGCAGCAAATTCCGGACTGGTTTGTCGAGGGGCGAACTGTGCTAATCCCCAAAAAGGGGGATCTGTCTGACCCAAAAAATTATAGGCCGATTACCTGCCTCAACTCCTGCTACAAGTTATTTACTCGTATCTTGTATACCAGGATGTTGAGGTCTGTTGATCGGGTCTACCAGCAGATAAACGAACAGCGTGGTGCCAAGAAGGGCCTGGCAGGTTGCAAGGAAAACCTGCTGATAGACCGCTGTATTACACAGGATTCTGTGCAGTACAAGCGGAATCTGTCAATGGCCTGGATTGATTATCGCAAGGCATTTGATACAACATCCCACGAGCTTTTGTTACACTTGCTCGGATGTCTTGCGGTACCAGCACCACTAGTGAGATGCATCGAACAACTGTTGCCGCTTTGGAGAACTCGCTTCACCATAACATCCGGTGCCGAGCGAGTTTCGACAGAGTTGGTGACATTTAAGAGAGGAGTGTTTCAGGGTGACTCTTTGAGTCCGCTCCTCTTCTGCATCTCACTGCTGCCGCTATCTGTTGGACTCCGCCAAACCCGCGGGTATCAGTGTGGGCCACCCAGCAACCGGAGGCATAAGGTCACCCATCTATTTTATATGGATGACCTTAAACTCTATACCTCCGGAGAGCGAGAACTTCAAAATGCTCTCAGGGTGGTCGAGGAATACACGCGGGCAATTGGAATGGAGTTTGGGTTGGACAAATGCGCAGTCGTCCACCTCAAGAGAGGACGATGCGGGGAATTCCACGAAGATGCGCAGCTCGCAGACGGAAGCATCCTACGACATTTGGATGCCGGAGAGACCTACACATACCTGGGTGTGGAACAACGCCACATCCAGGATGTGAACCAAATAAAGGATTCTCTCCGTGGCAAGTACAGACACCGACTCCGAAAGATCTGGTCATCAGAACTTTCGGGGAAGAACAAGGTGTCTGCCACTAATATGCTTGCCGTTCCGATTCTGCTCTACTCCTTTGGTGTAGTCAAATGGGGAGTAGATGAGCTGCGTCAATTGGACAGGAATACCCGCAATATGATGAATATTCATAGGAGTATTCATCCTAGATCGTCCGTTCCTCGTGTGTACCTCCCACGTCAACGGGGGGCCGAGGACTCTTGAGTCTGGAGTGCATGCATGGCAGAGTGGCACTGAGTATGGCATGTAATGTCATCAGGAGCTCGGACCCACTCCTACAGTTAGTGAGAGATCATGAAGCTGTGGGAGTTGGCGCTTTATTGTTTAGGGCAGCACAGAGGGCCGCAGATGAACTCGGTCTCGTGTTCGACTACAGGCGAGAAGGCCGGCGAGGTGACTCAGTCACTGAGCTTCCGCCTAATCGTCTGACAGCCCACATCAAAGCTGCCGAACAGAGAAATCTGTTCAGGCAGCACGTCGATAAACCCCTGCACGGTGTTTTCTATAACAACATAGAAGCACTGGGTTTATCGACAGAGCTGACCTTCGCATTTTTAAGGTCAGCGGGGCTGAAGTCGGAGACCGAGGGATACATTGTGGCCTGCCAAGATGGTGTTATTAACACATTGGTCTATCGCAGTCGCGTGATGGGTGTAGAGGTACCTGATATCAACTGCAGGACCTGCGGTCAGGCGCCGGAGTCGCTCATGCATTTATTATCTGCATGCCCGATTTATGCGACTTCGGTCTACATCCAACGACATAACGCGGCTTTACGAGTGCTATACTACCATCTACGGCACTCGTATCAGATAGACCAAACACCAGTGCTGCCTTACGTCCCCGGAGATATCGAGTCCGTTGTCGAGAACGAGAAATGCCGGATTTACTGGAACTACTCGTTCCCGACCGTCAGGCGAATTTACGCCAATAAGCCTGACATAGTCCTCCTCGACCATCAGACCAAGGTGATGTATGTCTTCGAGTTCTCAGCACCTGCTGAGACAAACATCGCCTTGAAGGAGGAGGCGAAACCGACTAAATACAGAGATCTCCGGTACGAGCTCCAAGTGCTATACCCAGGCTACTCTGTCAAAATGGTCGTCCTGATAATTGGTGTACTCGGAGGTATGAAGCCCACGCTGCTCTCCGCATTGAAGACCATGCCTGCCTGCCAAACATCGGCAGAATGGTTGGCTGGTCAAATGCAGAAAGCGGTCATCCTGGGATCCCTTCGTCTACTTAGGGCACATGAGTCTGGAATCTACAGTGACTAACCCTGCGGGATGTGGGGAGTTGCTGTAGATTATTCGCTGGCGCTCTCTCTGTGTGGTGTCGGAGGCCACAGGGAGACTGTCCAGCAATTTCTTCCGGAAACGAAAAAAAAAAAAAAATAAGGGGTGCGAAATGCGGACCGGCAACCTCCTCGCGGTGCACCCTGGACAGGGAGGGGCAACCCTCTCTGACAAATGTCGGACGTGGGATCTCAGGGCTAACCACCCTGTGATCCCAAACCCTCTGGTTCAAGATCATGACAGAGGACAGGCCCCTCACAATCGACCCCAGTCGGATGGGGGTCAGAGACAGGTGGGAGGGGCCTTACCGGACGGTCTCATTAATGACGAACTTGCTATTGTACATGGACGCTTTAGGTGGACGGAGGGATTAAGGGATGACCTGCTTAACTGCTATGAGAGCAGCGAACCTGGGCGCAGGGGATACATGGCGCGATTACACCGGTTGTGGTGCGATATGCACCCGGAGTATCGCGCCTTCTCTCAGCAACATCTGAGAGACCAAGTATCCTTTTTGCGCCGAACAGGTTACGTAAGGGCACCTCGTCGGCGTGAGGAAGTACCAGCCGCACTTCCACCGCGGCAAATTCCAGCTGACGAGGAACTACCGCTTGAGTACACCGACGTCGCTTTAAGGACGAGGGTTAACCTTAACACCAGGGTTAACCCAAAGCCACAAGACCTGGCACGAATGGATTCGTTGATCAGTGAGGCGCTTCCAGAAGATGCCAACATCTGGCAGATCAACAGCGCGGTGTACGCTGCCGCAAAGCAACTCGTCCCACAACAGCGCCTGGCAAGCGCAGTTGATAGGGTCGAGAAAGCTAAGCGGCGCGTACAGAAGATCGAAGTTAAAATTCGATCAGCAAGGCAACACGCTTCTCGAATCCAGAGTGTGGTGGATTATATAGTCGCAGGTAGACCATTTACACCGAAGGTCCGGCGAGTGGCAGCCGGACTGAGACGCCAACACCACACTCTAAATCGCACAGTGCTGCAGACCATCAAGCAGCACTGTCTAGATAGGATTCGAGCGCTTATGGCTATTAAGAAAACTTTGGTCAGGCGAATGCGGAGTTTGGAACAAAACAAATTGTTTCAAACAAACCCGTCTCGCCTGTTCCAAGAGCCACAGCGTGTTGTCGAAAATCCGCCAACTGTTGATAATGTCGAAGCCTTCTGGAAAGGAATCTACGAAGTCGCGAGTCCATTCGATAATGACACTCCAGCTATAGCACACTTCGAGGCTCTCTGTCGTAGAGTCTTAGAAGAGCCAGACGAAGTGTGCCCGGTAATCAGTACGGAAGAGGTTCAACAAGCACTTGTTGGAACCAAGAACTTCGCTGCCCCGGGTCCAGATGGTATAAACAACTGGTGGTGGAAGAAGTTTCCTTCCACCCACCGCCATCTGGCCCGAGTTTTCAACTCATGGTTGAACGAGGGGCAGCAAATTCCGGACTGGTTTGTCGAGGGGCGAACTGTGCTAATCCCCAAAAAGGGGGATCTGTCTGACCCAAAAAATTATAGGCCGATTACCTGCCTCAACTCCTGCTACAAGTTATTTACTCGTATCTTGTATACCAGGATGTTGAGGTCTGTTGATCCGGTCTACCAACAGATAAACGAACAGCGTGGTGCCAAGAAGGGCCTGGCAGGTTGCAAGGAGAACCTGCTGATAGACCGCTGTATTGCACAGGATTCTGTGCAGTACAAGCGGAATCTGTCAATGGCCTTGATTGATTATCGCAAGGCATTTGATACAACATCCCACGAGCTTTTGTTACACTTGCTCGGATGTCTTGCGGTACCAGCACCACTAGTGAGATGCATCGAACAACTGTTGCCGCTTTGGAGAACTCGCTTCACCATAACATCCGGTGCCGAGCGAGTTTCGACAGAGTTGGTGACATTTAAGAGAGGAGTGTTTCAGGGTGACTCTTTGAGTCCGCTCCTCTTCTGCATCTCACTGCTGCCGCTATCTGTTGGACTCCGCCAGACCCGCGGGTATCAGTGTGGGCCACCCAGCAACCGGAGGCATAAGGTCACCCATCTATTTTATATGGATGACCTTAAACTCTATACCTCCGGAGAGCGAGAACTTCAAAATGCTCTCAGGGTGGTCGAGGAATACACGCGGGCAATTGGAATGGAGTTTGGGTTGGACAAATGCGCAGTCGTCCACCTCAAGAGAGGACGATGCGGGGAATTCCACGAAGATGCGCAGCTCGCAGACGGAAGCATCCTACGACATTTGGATGCCGGAGAGACCTACACATACCTGGGTGTGGAACAACGCCACATCCAGGATGTGAACCAAATAAAGGAATCTCTCCGTGGCAAGTACAGACACCGACTCCGAAAGATCTGGTCATCAGAACTTTCGGGGAAGAACAAGGTGTCTGCCACTAATATGCTTGCCGTTCCGATTCTGCTCTACTCCTTTGGCGTAGTCAAATGGGGAGTAGATGAGCTGCGTCAATTGGACAGGAATACCCGCAAGATGATGAATATTCATAGGAGTATTCATCCTAGATCGTCCGTTCCTCGTGTGTACCTCCCACGTCAACGGGGGGGCCGAGGACTCTTGAGTCTGGAGTGCATGCATGGCAGAGTGGCACTGAGTATGGCATGTAATGTCATCAGGAGCTCGGACCCACTCCTACAGTTAGTGAGAGATCATGAAACTGTGGGAGTTGGCGCTTTATTGTTTAGGGCAGCACAGAGGGCCGCAGATGAACTCGGTCTCGTGTTCGACTACAGGCGAGAAGGCCGGCGAGGTGACTCAGTCACTGAGCTTCCGCCTAATCGTCTGACAGCCCACATCAAAGCTGCCGAACAGAGAAATCTGTTCAGGCAGCACGTCGATAAACCCCTGCACGGTGTTTTCTATAACAACATAGAAGCACTGGGTTTATCGACAGAGCTGACCTTCGCATTTTTAAGGTCAGCGGGGCTGAAGTCGGAGACCGAGGGATATATTGTGGCCTGCCAAGATGGTGTTATTAACACATTGGTCTATCGCAGTCGCGTGATGGGTGTAGAGGTACCTGATATCAACTGCAGGACCTGTCGGCAGGCGCCGGAGTCGCTCATGCATTTATTATCTGCATGCCCGATTTATGCGACTTCGGTCTACATCCAACGACATAACGCGGCTTTACGAGTGCTATACTACCATCTACGGCACTCGTACCAGATAGACCAAACACCAGTGCTGCCTTACGTCCCCGGAGATATCGAGTCCGTTGTCGAGAACGAGAAATGCCGGATTTACTGGAACTACTCGTTCCCGACCGTCAGGCGAATTCACGCCAATAAGCCTGACATAGTCCTCCTCGACCATCAGACCAAGGTGATGTATGTCATCGAGTTCTCAGCACCTGCTGAGACAAACATCGCCTTGAAGGAGGAGGAGAAACGGACTAAATACAGAGATCTCCGGTACGAGCTCCAAGTGCTATACCCAGGCTACTCTGTCAAAATGGTCGTCCTGATAATCGGTGTACTCGGAGGTATAAAGCCCACGCTGCTCTCCGCATTGAAGACCATGCCTGTCTACCAAACATCTGCAGAATGGTTGGCTGGTCAAATGCAGAAAGCGGTCATCCTGGGATCCCTTCGTCTACTTAGAGCACACGAGTCTGGAATCTACAGTGACTAACCCTGCGGGATGTGGGGAGTTGCTGTAGATTATTCGCTGGCGCTCTCGCTGTGTGGTGTCGGAGGCCACAGGGAGACTGTCCAGCACTTTCGTTCCGAAACGGGAAAAAAAAAAAAAAATAATAATAATAATAATAATAATAATTTATTTGAAATTATTTACGACCTGTAATTTAGTTATTAGCGGTGGTTAACGGGAATTATGTCTGTTTTAAAGAAAACTAGTTTTTCAAAAAGCCAACGTTTCGACACATTTATTGCATCATCTTCAGGGCGATTAAAATTAAGTTTTCCGTGTTATCAGGTTTAAAAATTCTAAATTGTATAAAGGTTACGTAGATACTTTGGTTAATGGAAATTAAAACGAATGGTAAAATACAATTCAAACTCATGCCTTGATATTTAGCGAACTACTACTCTCAGTAGTAGTTCGCTGTTTGCCCCTCCCTGGACAGGGAGGGGCAACCCTCTCTGACAAATGTCGGACGTGGGATTTCAGGGCTAACCACCCTGTAATCCCAAACCCTCTGGTTCTAGATCGCGACAGAGGACAGGCCCCTCACAATCGACCCCATTCGGATGGGGGTCAAAGACAGGTGGGAGGGGCCTTACCGGACGGTCTTCACAATGACGACCTGGCAATTATACAAGGACGCTTTAGGTGGACGGAAGAACTACGGGATGACCTGCTCAACTGCCAGGAGAGCAGCGAGCCTGAGCGCAGGGGGTACATGGCGCGATTACACCGGTTGTGGTGCGATATGCACCCGGAGTATCGCGCCTTCTCTCAACAACATCTGAGAGATCAAGTATCCTTCCTGCGCAAAACAGGTTATGTAAGGGCACCTCGTCAGCGTGAGGAAGTGCCTGCCGCACTTCCACCGCGGCATATACCAGCTGACGAGGAACATCCTCCTGAGTACACCGATTTCACTTTAAGGACGAGGGTTAACCTTAACACCAGGGTTAACCCAAAGCCACAAGACCTGGCACGAATGGATTCGTTAATTAGTGAGGAGCTTCCAGAAGATGCCAACATCTGGCAGATCAACAGCGCGGTGTACGCTGCCGCCAAGCAACTCGTCCCACAACAGCGCCTGGCAAGCGCAGTTGATAGGGTCGAGAAAGCTAAGCGGCGCGTACAGAAGATCGAAGCGAAAATTCGATCAGCAAGGCAACACGCTTCTCGAATCCAGAGTGGGGTGGATTATGTAACCACAGGTAGGGCATTTACACCGAAGGTCCGGCGAGTGGCAGCCGGACTGAGACGCCAACACCACACTCTAAATCGCACAGTGCTGCAGACCATCAAGCAGCACTGTCTAGATAGGATTCGAGCGCTTATGGCTATTAAGAAAACTTTGGTCAGGCGAATGCGGAGTTTGGAACAAAACAAATTGTTTCAAACAAACCCGTCTCGCCTGTTCCAAGAGCCACAGCGTGTTGTCGAAAATCCGCCAACTGTTGATAATGTCGAAGCCTTCTGGAAAGGAATCTACGAAGTCGCGAGTCCATTCGATAATGACACTCCAGCTATAGCACACTTCGAGGCTCTCTGTCGTAGAGTCTTAGAAGAGCCAGATGAAGTGTGCCCGGCAATCAGTACGGAAGAGGTTCAACAAGCACTTGTTGGAACCAAGAACTTCGCTGCCCCGGGTCCAGATGGTATAAACAACTGGTGTTGGAAGAAGTTTCCTTCCACCCACCGCCATCTGGCCCGAGTTTTCAACTCATGGTTGAACGAGGGGCAGCAAATTCCGGACTGGTTTGTCGAGGGGCGAACTGTGCTAATCCCCAAAAAGGGGGATCTGTCTGACCCAAAAAATTATAGGCCGATTACCTGCCTCAACTCCTGCTACAAGTTATTTACTCGTATCTTGTATACCAGGATGTTGAGGTCTGTTGATCCGGTCTACCAACAGATAAACGAACAGCGTGGTGCCAAGAAGGGCCTGGCAGGTTGCAAGGAAAACCTGCTGATAGACCGCTGTATTGCACAGGATTCTGTGCAGTACAAGCGGAATCTGTCAATGGCCTGGATTGATTATCGCAAGGCATTTGATACAACATCCCACGAGCTTTTGTTACACTTGCTCGGATGTCTTGCGGTACCAGCACCACTAGTGAGATGCATCGAACAACTGTTGCCGCTTTGGAGAACTCGCTTCACCATAACATCCGGTGCCGAGCGAGTTTCGACAGAGTTGGTGACATTTAAGAGAGGAGTGTTTCAGGGTGACTCTTTGAGTCCGCTCCTATTCTGCATCTCACTGCTGCCGCTATCTGTTGGACTCCGCCAAACCCGCGGGTATCAGTGTGGGCCACCCAGCAACCGGAGGCATAAGGTCACCCATCTATTTTATATGGATGACCTTAAACTCTATACCTCCGGAGAGCGAGAACTTCAAAATGCTCTCAGGGTGGTCGAGGAATACACGCGGGCAATTGGAATGGAGTTTGGGTTGGACAAATGCGCAGTCGTCCACCTCAAGAGAGGACGATGCGGGGAATTCCACGAAGATGCGCAGCTCGCAGACGGAAGCATCCTACGACATTTGGTTGCCGGAGAGACTTACACATACCTGGGTGTGGAACAACGCCACATCCAGGATGTGAACCTAATAAAGGATTCTCTCCGTGGCAAGTACAGACACCGACTCCGAAAGATTTGGTCTTCTGAACTTTCGGGGAAGAGCAAGGTGTCTGCCACTAATATGCTTGCCGGTCCGATTCTGCTCTACTCCTTCGGAGTAGTTAAATGGCGAGTAGATGAGCTGCGCCAATTGGACAGGGATACCCGCAAGATGATGAATATTCATAGGAGTATTCATCCTAGGTCGTCCGTTTCTCGTGTGTACCTCCCACGTCAACGGGGGGGCCGAGGACTCTTGAGTCTGGAGTGCATGCATGGCAGAGTGGCACTGAGTATGGCATGTAATGTCATCAGGAGCTCGGACCCACTCCTACAGTTAGTGAGAAATCATGAAACTGTGGGAGTTGGCGCTTTATTATTTAGGGCAGCACAGAGGGCCGCAGATGAACTCGGTCTCGTGTTCGACTACAGACGAGGAGGCCGGCGAGGTGTTGATGTAGAGTCAGTTACTGAGCTTCCGCCGAATCGTCTGACAGCCCGCATTAAAGCTGCCGAACTGAGCATTCTGTTCAGGCAGCACGTCGATAAACCCTGCACGGTGTTTTCTATAACAACATAGAAGCACTGGGTTTATCGACAAAGCTGACCTTCGCATTTTTAAGGTCAGCAGGGCTGAAGTCGGAGACCGAGGGATTCATTGTGGCCTGTCAAGATGGTGTTATTAACAGTAGATAGGCTACGGGGCCAAAACCCCATGTTATTTCTTATGGAGGTTCATCCTGGTCATTTTTGTTCCCATTTACCCCCTCCACTCCTACCTGCTGAAGACCTGGAGGATGTCTTCGTGGAGGTAGAGGTCAAGGCTACGCATGCGCCAGGTGATGATGAGGAGTGTGGCTAGGATGATAGGCCAGGTAAACAATGTAGTAATAGGTATGGATAGGTTACAGAGTGTTTAAGTCCAGCTTTCGATGGCCGGCATAGCCGGTGTAGAGGAGAAATCGGGCGCGCGATACGCGAGTTCCCCACATTAGAATAATAAATTATTGTTTAAGTCATTGTAATAATGTAGGATCAATTAAAAATTAAATAGGAATACTAGCAGTCTAGAATGTAATAATTACAAAAGATCGTACTTGTAACCTAATATCCTAGTAACGTAGGTCAGCATCAATAACAAACGTAAGCAATCTTTGAATTTATTTCATATCATTGAAAACGCTGATGTAGAATAAAACCTATTTTTAAGTTCTGAATATACAGATTGGACATTCTTTTAATGTTTCGCGTGTATGTGTATTTACAGCAGATAGTTCCTTGCGTATGAAGTTTAATATTCTTGGGTTAACTTTATAGACAAAAAATATTCCCTCACAATTAAATTAACAAATATGTAACATTAGAGCAAAAAGCACATAGACACCACAAAAGATATTTATATTTTAAAACTGTGGTGTCAGCAGGAGACTTATACTTTTAACAAAATGTTATCAACTTGATTACAATTTTATTCTTTAGCAAATCATGTTTCAAGTATTTTTCTATTTGAACATATTTATATGGCTCTGTAGCTGCGATAGCGAGGATTATTTAAGTTAATCGATTTAAGAATGTCATAAGAGAACAAAAAGCTAAAAACTTTTATATAAAAATCTATACTGCACGCACATATAATTTTCCGGGGAATTTACAAATCTATACTGCATACACAAAATAATAAAGTTTTCATGAGTAGCTGGAGAGAGTTTAAATTAATAAGCTAATCAAAAAACAGATATAAGGAAATAGAGGAGACAAAATGTAAATAGGCAGAACAAATATTTTTCTACTTCTTTTATTCACAATAAATTCATATTTTTTGAAAAGGTTTTAAATTAATGAATTTTTATCCTCGCTCTTCATTGTAGTAATGGGCTTAACTTTATAGACAAAAAATATCCCTCACAATTAAATTAACAAATAAGTAATAATTTTATATGAATCGCCTATGATTTATGAAGAATTTTAAACATGAATAATATTAGGTACTAAACCTTACGTACTTATTATTGTTAGAACGACGTATTTATTTCGCAAGTAGTTAGCCTTTCAAATACTCTCAAACAAATCAAAGGATTTATTAGACAAATAAGCAAGACAAGCATTTTTCAATTCTTTGTTCATATGTACATATTTAGCTATCCTGAAGATGAAGGTTGCAGAGAGAGCCCCCAAAGCAAATCTGTAAATAACCAAAGAGCATTAGGTAGTAAAAGTTTTAAAATAATATGGCAAAAGATTTAAGTCAATGTATCCAGAAAATATTTTTAAATAAGGAATTAGTCAAAACATGTACACTTTGCACATTTAGCAAAAACGATATTCCAGGAATTTTAGCTCATGCATAATTAAAATTTGGGTTAATATAAACAATTTAGGTCATTTATCATAACACATGTCAATATTAAACAAATCAGCGCCTTTAAGCTTAAATGCCGACCTATGGGAAATAAGTAATTGGCACGTATTTTTCTTAGAAAAAAAGCGTGACGTATCAAGCAGCTGTAATTGTAGAACAAAGGTATACGTAATCAAGATGACGTCACAAATCACATAAATAAGCCGTACGCGTCACTACAAGCGCAATTTTCATATAGCTACGCATCAGTTATCTCGCGTGCTTCTGTGTTCATTAATATTAACTGATAAATGAATTTTATAATACAGACATTTTAAAAAAATACTTTTTATAAATTTACATTGGTGTATGCATTGACAATATTTTAAATAATTCAAACGTGCAGTGTTACAGCGGATATAACACGTAAGTAAACTTATTATTTTGCCTGTTTAGATTTATTCTAATAGTTCAATATTTCATGAAGTCAAGCGAATTTAATTACAATGACCAAATACAGCATGAAACTTATTTTAAAATTATTTGAGGGACTATTAAAGAGTTTTTCTTTAAAGACAGTATCAAAGTAAGTCAGGCACTTAAAGACTGCTATATATTGAAGTAAACCATACACATAAACTTAATTACGTCTAGCAATTATTTAATAATTTCAAAATTATTCGAGATACTATTATTATTATTATTTCTTTTTCATTTAAGACTAATATATTTTAGCAATTCATATTTATTTTTTAATATTAGCCATAGAAGGCTGGAACTTAAAGTTAATCAGCCTAATATTTATTGTACATTTAGGGATAACATAACTGATCAAACAGCCAATATTGGACTCGAGAGTTAATAATGTATTAGAATATTTTATAAAGTAAACCAAATTAATATTTCTTTATCATTTAAGATTTTAGCATTCTCAACGTTTTCATCTAGACATAAAGGCTATTATTTAACCATTTTTATATTTTTAATATTAAGGTAAATCATTTATTAACCCAAAAAATGGCTTGACAGTTTATTAAAGTAATTTAAAACATACACGCATTTAGTATTGGTATTTCAAGCAAAAAAGCACCCAAAGCACTTTAATATTGTAACTCGAAAATTTTTTTATCTGGTAGCTCATTCACAGCAGAATGTAATTTCATACAAATAACATTGATTATAAGTAGATATATTTAGAATAGGTATTTATAATCTTATATAGTTTAAATTTCGCGGCAAATCCTATTGATTAGCTCTATTTAAAATTAATTTCACATCCTAAATTCCAAGATAAAAACCTCTTTTAATTTTAAATTTCGCATCAAAGCCATCATATTTCATAATAAAGAATCTCTTTCAATTTTCAAATTTCCTGCCAAAAACCAATCATATTAGATTTCATAAAAATCGTTCTAGAATATTTCAATTTAGCAATAAAAATTTCTGAACGTACTAAAATTTCTGAACACGCTCTAATCACGTGATCTATTTTCAGGTTATATCTCACCGCTACTCATCGGCTGAACATTAATAAAACCGGAGGAAAGGAAGACTTCTCCTCATTCAGCAGTTTGTCATTGAACAAGCAACATGTCTGCTAAAGATTTTTTTAAATATTTGTGTGCGAGCATTGCTGCTCTGCTTAGTGTTCTGTCCACTACGTATAGTGAAGATACAGCCAAGGACGGTCTTAGGCAATGTGCTAAGGCTGTCCGCAATATAAAAAAACAGATGAAAACGGTCAAGACAATGGGCGAGAAACAGAGTTTGATGTCTTCCCTGGCCCAGATCAAAAGTTTTAGGGCTAAAATTAAGTTTGAGCAGAAACGCGGAGCAGGGATAGAGTCAAGAAAGGAAACTGCAAAACATAGGGTTCATTGGGATGATACAGATGCGGCGTTCACTAGTCGCATCCGTACTGGAGTCATCACCAATTTAAAACATACCGATTCCAAGCTGTTCCTCAAAGACTGTTTTGATTTGTTTAAACGTCGCATCGCCAATGCTTTGAAAAAGGACGAGTCCATTAAGGTTAATGCTGTGTTTGGGGGGCAGTTTATCCTTCAGAAAGCAGATAGGGTCATAGAAGAATTTAAGTATTTTAATACTAAGAATGCCCCAATCTATAGAGACACTGATATAGAACAATGGTTCCAAAAGTATGTTATTGACCCTATTTTAACGCAGCTGGAAGAGTTCCAGGAAAGAGACTCTGGATTTTCGTTGAAGGCCATCATCAATTTAGGCATTAACATAAACAAATTTACACCCCAACTTGGATCATCGTACATTGATTTACCAGAAAAAATTGCTAAAAAGCAGAGGTGTATCAACATCAAAAATGATGACAACGCATGCTTTGCGTGGGCTGTCACCTCTGCTCTTTATCCAGTTGATTGGGGATGCCACCCAGACCGTACTGCCTCCTACCCCCAGTACTCTGAAGTTTTAAACCTAACCGGTATCCAGTTCCCTATGACCTTGAAGCAGATACCACGCTTTGAAAAGCAGAACCAGATATCGGTTAATGTTTATCAGCTGCAGAAGAAGAAGAAAGCATTTGATGTGCACCCAGTTTATCTAACTAAAAATAAGCTGGCTAGACATGTTAATCTTCTATTGGTCCAAGATCGCTATGATGAGGAAGAAGAAGAAGAACATGACATACCCAGCAACCCCCTCCAGTACCACTATGTATGGATTAAGGATCTATCCAGGCTGGTATCCAGGCAGCTAAGCCACCACAAAAGCAAAAAATACTTTTGTGACCGCTGTCTGCACTATTTTTACACGCAACCCAGCTTGGATAAACACACAGAGGACTGTATTAATATGAATGATTGCAAAATCCGGCTGCCCACCGAGGACCAGAAAATGGTAGAATTTAAAAATTTTAAAAACAAAGAAAAGACGCCCTTCATTATTTATGCTGACCTTGAGTGTGTACTGAAGCCAACAGAGGGAGGGGGCAAATATCAAGAGCATGTGCCATGTAGTGTAGGCTACTACGTCAAGTGTTCCTATGATGACTCATTGTCCTTTTATCAATCGTACCGAGGCGAGGACTGCATGTCTTGGTTCGCACGCGAAATGAAGGAATTTGCTGAGGATGTGGAAACCGTTTTCTTATGTCCCTTTGATATGACATTGACAGCTGAACAACAAGCTGAATTTGATAAAGCCACGCATTGCCACATCTGTGAACGGACCTTCAGTCCGGAAGATGTTAAAGTACGGGATCATAACCATTTAATACCTGAAAATAATTATAGGGGTGCAGCACACAATTCTTGTAACATTAATTACAAGGATAAGGTGAATATACCGATTGTCTTTCATAATTTATCAGGATATGACGTACATTTCGTATTGGAAAATATCGCGAATGATATGCCGGGTCGCATTGATTTATTGCCCATAACCAAAGAAAAATATATTTCATTCACAAAAAATTTAGAACAAAATTTAATTAAATTCAGGTTTATAGATTCATATAGATTTTTAGCTTGTGGGTTAGAAACATTAGCCTCATATCTGACCGACTTTCCAATCTTAAAAACAGAATTTTCGACATTGACAGACGAACAATTTGAGTTATTGAAAAAGAAGGGTGTATTCCCATACGATTTCATGGACAGCTTTGAAAAATTCAATTTTGACGCTTTACCGGAACAAAATCAATTTTATAATCGTTTGGAAGATAAAGATATAACAGGCACACAGTATGAACATGCACAACGGGTTTGGAATGCTTTTGACATTAAAAATTTAGGTGAATATTCAGATCTGTACATGAAAACGGACATCATTCTTTTAGCTGAAATTTTTGAGCAATTTAGGGAAACCAGTCTAAAAAATTATGGGTTAGATCCGGCACATTATTATACCTTGCCGGGGTACACTTGGGACTGCATGCTCAAGTATACTCGGGTAAATCTTGAGCTCATAACCGATATCGATGAGGTCATGTTTATCGAAAGGGGTATTCGCGGCGGGCTAAGTCAATGCTCTAAACGCAAAAGCATTGGCAACAACAAGTATTTACAAAATTTTGATTCAAGTAAACCGACTAAATATATATCATATTTCGACATTAACAATCAGTATGGTTGGGCGATGAGTCAGTATTTACCATACGGAGGGTTTGAGTGGGTAGATCCAAACATCGACGTTACAACTGTGTCGGACACATCGAGTGTGGGCTATGTATTGGAGGTGGATCTCGAGTATCCCGAAAATCTCCATGACCTTCATAAAGATCTGCCGTTTTGTCCTGAACATAGGGCTCCTCCCGGATGTAAAAACAATAAACTTTTAGCTACTTTACACAACAAAACGCGTTATGTTATTCATTACATGGCTTTAAAACAAGCATTACAACATGGTCTAAAGATAACAAAAATTCATAGAGTCTTGGCCTTTAAACAGAGTGCCTGGTTGAAGGATTACATTGATTTGAATACATCGCTACGTCAGGCAGCAAAAAATGAATTCGAAAAAAATTTGTTTAAGCTCATGAATAACGCAGCATTCGGAAAAACGATGGAAAACATCCGCAAGCACTCTAATGTAAAGCTTGTTAACAAATGGGAGGGGCGCTATGGGGCAGAGGCTTTAATTGCTAAGCCCGAGTTCAAGGCGGCAACCATTTTTAATGAGAACTTGGTGGCTGTTGAATTAAACAAGACGGAAATTTACTTTAATAAGCCAATATACGTTGGAATGGCGATTTTGGATCTCGCAAAAACCACCATATACGACTTTCATTATGATTACATGAAACCCGAGTTTGGTGACGACTGCGCCGTCCTCTATACTGATACTGACAGCCTTATATATGAAATAGCCGATAAAGATATATATGAAGTCATTCATCGCGATTGTCATTCACGATTCGACACTAGCGATTACCCCAAAGACAATAGGTATAACATCCCCCAAGTCAATAAAAAGGTTTTGGGTATGATGAAGGATGAATTTAATGGTGTACCAATCCAAATTTTCGTGGGGCTCAGGGCGAAAATGTATACCATTAAAAGAGCAGCGAATGATGGCGAGGCTTTATCAAATAATGTCGGGTTAACTAAAAAGATAAAGGGTATTAAGAAATCGGTGATCAAAAATGTCATCACACTCGAAGATTTCATAGAGTGTGTAGATAATTTTAAAAATAAATTTATCACGCAAAATCTAATTAAATCAGAGAAACATCAGGTTTATTCCATCACCCAAGACAAAATAGCTCTCAGCCCTCATGACGATAAGAGGCACTTGATCGAGGGGTCATATGACACTTTGCCTTGGGGACATTATTCCATCATGGCTACATGTAATGATCTTTCTTAAACCTCCGAAGAAGAATAAATAACATACATACAACCATTCATCACCATTTTCAGTCTGACCGCCAAACAGTCAACATGCCTAGGGAGTGCGATTGGGGAAGAGCCTGCAACTGTTCAGAGTGCACTCCTAACCTCAAAGATGCCTGCGAAAAATGCGGCGAAAAAGCTTACGGCGTTACCTCCATATACAGACGCGATAGACGAAACATTGGCTATTACGATTTCACAACATGCTGTTATAATTGCTATCAATTAAATGGGGGAATAAAAGAAGCTTCCAGATTTCGGGATATGTGTAACCAGGTGCAAGGATTACCCCTAATTGAGGAAACGGACTCTTTACCTGAAATACTTAAAAAGCATTTTGTTTTACAAATACCATTGATCGAAGATTTTCGTAAGATTACCAAGGAGATGCTGCGTATAGAGATACGTATGATGCTCTATAGTAATAAGATCAAGTACAGCACTGCATTAGCACCGATGATATTATGTAGTGACACGGATCCAACGCAATGGTTTGAGAGTATTGTATTGAATATGGCCGTTCAAGAGCTGCAGCAATATAGAAGCCCTATCACATTATTATCAATGACTGTGAATGTTTTATAATTTATATACTACTTTTTACATATAATTTATATGTATTTTGTATATTCTCTAATCATATTTTTCAATATTTAATTACTTTGTATTATACGACTTTAATAAATTTAGAGGACTCAACCTTTATTAAAAGGATAATAACCTATATATTTTATATTGTAACCGCTGCATATTTATAGCTTAATATTTATTTTTCTTTATTAAAACCAATATTTTATATTGTATTGTGTAACCTCTATAAATTGAGGTCCTGTATATTTTATTAGCCTAAAGTAAAAATTGAATTATATATATACTTTATATTTATTTATGTTTTATATTACATAAAATTGATATTTTGCAACCTCGCCAAAAAATTTTTAATAAAAAATTATTTATTTACATGTGTGTTTCATTTTGAAAACATTATTACCCATATCATTATAAAATTGTATGTGTGCCTTCTGCTCTTATGATCCGAAACAGAGAGATAGAAAAGGGGAGCCAGATTAATTATAAATCTTAAGTCATTAAATTATAATGGGAAATCTATACAAAATATTTTCATTTTAAAAAACATGCGAAAGAGGAAGATATTTCAAAGAATTTATTGAAGGCCATAAAAGTTTACAATCTTACAAAACATAACCTCAATATCAAACATAAAAAGTTTTTAGAGGATAACGCTAAAAGCGTTCCCCCGTAAACAGTTAGGGATAATAATAATAAACAAAGTCTATAAACCATTCAGGATAATGTTGAACTGATGAAGACCAATGAAATGAAACAGCATAGATGATGACCCTAGGTGGTTTATATGCTGCGAGAGCAAATTTTTTAATAACAGCTATTTTAAACAGCTGTTTACCTGTAAACAGGTAAACAGCTATTTTAAACAGGGTAACAACTATTTTAAACAGGTATCCGTTTACCTGTAAACAGGTTATAAACAGATACAGGGT
This sequence comes from Rhagium mordax, assembly GCA_963680705.1. Taxonomy (NCBI): domain Eukaryota; kingdom Metazoa; phylum Arthropoda; class Insecta; order Coleoptera; family Cerambycidae; genus Rhagium; species Rhagium mordax. Next base: position 47,552,003 of record OY796657.1, read on the forward strand.
TTTTCACAACAGATAACATGTTTTTCAAAACAGGTCTGTACAGTCTGAACGTATTCCGGGGCCCGGAATACGTTCAGATTGTACAGACCTGTTTTGAAAAACAGGTTATCTGTTGTGAAAAACCCTGTATCTGTTTATAACCAGTTTACAGGTAAACGGATACCTGTTTAAAATAGTTGTTACCCTGTTTAAAATAGCTGTTTACTTGTTTACAGGTAAACAGCTGTTTAAAATAGCTGTTATTAAAAAATTTGCTCTCGCAGCATATAAACCACCTAGGGTCATCATCTATGCTGTTTCATTTCATTGGTCTTCATCAGTTCAACATTATCCTGAATGGTTTATAGACTTTGTTTATTATTATTATCCCTAACTGTTTACGGGGGAACGCTTTTAGCGTTATCCTCTAAAAACTTTTTATGTTTGATATTGAGGTTATGTTTTGTAAGATTGTAAACTTTTATGGCCTTCAATAAATTCTTTGAAATATCTTCCTCTTTCGCATGTTTTTTAAAATGAAAATATTTTGTATAGATTTCCCATTATAATTTAATGACTTAAGATTTATAATTAATCTGGCTCCCCTTTTCTATCTCTCTGTTTCGGATCATAAGAGCAGAAGGCACACATACAATTTTATAATGATATGGGTAATAATGTTTTCAAAATGAAACACACATGTAAATAAATAATTTTTTATTAAAAATTTTTTGGCGAGGTTGCAAAATATCAATTTTATGTAATATAAAACATAAATAAATATAAAGTATATATATAATTCAATTTTTACTTTAGGCTAATAAAATATACAGGGTTCCTCAATTTATAGAGGTTACACAATACAATATAAAATATTGGTTTTAATAAAGAAAAATAAATATTAAGCTATAAATATGCAGAGGTTACAATATAAAATATATAGGTTATTATCCTTTTAATAAAGGTTGAGTCCTCTAAATTTATTAAAGTCGTATAATACAAAGTAATTAAATATTGAAAAATATGATTAGAGAATATACAAAATACATATAAATTATATGTAAAAAGTAGTATATAAATTATAAAACATTCACAGTCATTGATAATAATGTGATAGGGCTTCTATATTGCTGCAGCTCTTGAACGGCCATATTCAATACAATACTCTCAAACCATTGCGTTGGATCCGTGTCACTACATAATATCATCGGTGCTAATGCAGTGCTGTACTTGATCTTATTACTATAGAGCATCATACGTATCTCTATACGCAGCATCTCCTTGGTAATCTTACGAAAATCTTCGATCAATGGTATTTGTAAAACAAAATGCTTTTTAAGTATTTCAGGTAAAGAGTCCGTTTCCTCAATTAGGGGTAATCCTTGCACCTGGTTACACATATCCCGAAATCTGGAAGCTTCTTTTATTCCCCCATTTAATTGATAGCAATTATAACAGCATGTTGTGAAATCGTAATAGCCAATGTTTCGTCTATCGCGTCTGTATATGGAGGTAACGCCGTAAGCTTTTTCGCCGCATTTTTCGCAGGCATCTTTGAGGTTAGGAGTGCACTCTGAACAGTTGCAGGCTCTTCCCCAATCGCACTCCCTAGGCATGTTGACTGTTTGGCGGTCAGACTGAAAATGGTGATGAATGGTTGTATGTATGTTATTTATTCTTCTTCGGAGGTTTAAGAAAGATCATTACATGTAGCCATGATGGAATAATGTCCCCAAGGCAAAGTGTCATATGACCCCTCGATCAAGTGCCTCTTATCGTCATGAGGGCTGAGAGCTATTTTGTCTTGGGTGATGGAATAAACCTGATGTTTCTCTGATTTAATTAGATTTTGCGTGATAAATTTATTTTTAAAATTATCTACACACTCTATGAAATCTTCGAGTGTGATGACATTTTTGATCACCGATTTCTTAATACCCTTTATCTTTTTAGTTAACCCGACATTATTTGATAAAGCCTCGCCATCATTCGCTGCTCTTTTAATGGTATACATTTTCGCCCTGAGCCCCACGAAAATTTGGATTGGTACACCATTAAATTCATCCTTCATCATACCCAAAACCTTTTTATTGACTTGGGGGATGTTATACCTATTGTCTTTGGGGTAATCGCTAGTGTCGAATCGTGAATGACAATCGCGATGAATGACTTCATATATATCTTTATCGGCTATTTCATATATAAGGCTGTCAGTATCAGTATAGAGGACGGCGCAGTCGTCACCAAACTCGGGTTTCATGTAATCATAATGAAAGTCGTATATGGTGGTTTTTGCGAGATCCAAAATCGCCATTCCAACGTATATTGGCTTATTAAAGTAAATTTCCGTCTTGTTTAATTCAACAGCCACCAAGTTCTCATTAAAAATGGTTGCCGCCTTGAACTCGGGCTTAGCAATTAAAGCCTCTGCCCCATAGCGCCCCTCCCATTTGTTAACAAGCTTTACATTAGAGTGCTTGCGGATGTTTTCCATCGTTTTTCCGAATGCTGCGTTATTCATGAGCTTAAACAAATTTTTTTCGAATTCATTTTTTGCTGCCTGACGTAGCGATGTATTCAAATCAATGTAATCCTTCAACCAGGCACTCTGTTTAAAGGCCAAGACTCTATGAATTTTTGTTATCTTTAGACCATGTTGTAATGCTTGTTTTAAAGCCATGTAATGAATAACATAACGCGTTTTGTTGTGTAAAGTAGCTAAAAGTTTATTGTTTTTACATCCGGGAGGAGCCCTATGTTCAGGACAAAACGGCAGATCTTTATGAAGGTCATGGAGATTTTCGGGATACTCGAGATCCACCTCCAATACATAGCCCACACTCGATGTGTCCGACACAGTTGTAACGTCGATGTTTGGATCTACCCACTCAAACCCTCCGTATGGTAAATACTGACTCATCGCCCAACCATACTGATTGTTAATGTCGAAATATGATATATATTTAGTCGGTTTACTTGAATCAAAATTTTGTAAATACTTGTTGTTGCCAATGCTTTTGCGTTTAGAGCATTGACTTAGCCCGCCGCGAATACCCCTTTCGATAAACATGACCTCATCGATATCGGTTATGAGCTCAAGATTTACCCGAGTATACTTGAGCATGCAGTCCCAAGTGTACCCCGGCAAGGTATAATAATGTGCCGGATCTAACCCATAATTTTTTAGACTGGTTTCCCTAAATTGCTCAAAAATTTCAGCTAAAAGAATGATGTCCGTTTTCATGTACAGATCTGAATATTCACCTAAATTTTTAATGTCAAAAGCATTCCAAACCCGTTGTGCATGTTCATACTGTGTGCCTGTTATATCTTTATCTTCCAAACGATTATAAAATTGATTTTGTTCCGGTAAAGCGTCAAAATTGAATTTTTCAAAGCTGTCCATGAAATCGTATGGGAATACACCCTTTTTTTTCAATAACTCAAATTGTTCGTCTGTCAATGTCGAAAATTCTGTTTTTAAGATTGGAAAGTCGGTCAGATATGAGGCTAATGTTTCTAACCCACAAGCTAAAAATCTATATGAATCTATAAACCTGAATTTAATTAAATTTTGTTCTAAATTTTTTGTGAATGAAATATATTTTTCTTTGGTTATGGGCAATAAATCAATGCGACCCGGCATATCATTCGCGATATTTTCCAATACGAAATGTACGTCATATCCTGATAAATTATGAAAGACAATCGGTATATTCACCTTATCCTTGTAATTAATGTTACAAGAATTGTGTGCTGCACCCCTATAATTATTTTCAGGTATTAAATGGTTATGATCCCGTACTTTAACATCTTCCGGACTGAAGGTCCGTTCACAGATGTGGCAATGCGTGGCTTTATCAAATTCAGCTTGTTGTTCAGCTGTCAATGTCATATCAAAGGGACATAAGAAAACGGTTTCCACATCCTCAGCAAATTCCTTCATTTCGCGTGCGAACCAAGACATGCAGTCCTCGCCTCGGTACGATTGATAAAAGGACAATGAGTCATCATAGGAACACTTGACGTAGTAGCCTACACTACATGGCACATGCTCTTGATATTTGCCCCCTCCCTCTGTTGGCTTCAGTACACACTCAAGGTCAGCATAAATAATGAAGGGCGTCTTTTCTTTGTTTTTAAAATTTTTAAATTCTACCATTTTCTGGTCCTCGGTGGGCAGCCGGATTTTGCAATCATTCATATTAATACAGTCCTCTGTGTGTTTATCCAAGCTGGGTTGCGTGTAAAAATAGTGCAGACAGCGGTCACAAAAGTATTTTTTGCTTTTGTGGTGGCTTAGCTGCCTGGATACCAGCCTGGATAGATCCTTAATCCATACATAGTGGTACTGGAGGGGGTTGCTGGGTATGTCATGTTCTTCTTCTTCTTCCTCATCATAGCGATCTTGGACCAATAGAAGATTAACATGTCTAGCCAGCTTATTTTTAGTTAGATAAACTGGGTGCACATCAAATGCTTTCTTCTTCTTCTGCAGCTGATAAACATTAACCGATATCTGGTTCTGCTTTTCAAAGCGTGGTATCTGCTTCAAGGTCATAGGGAACTGGATACCGGTTAGGTTTAAAACTTCAGAGTACTGGGGGTAGGAGGCAGTACGGTCTGGGTGGCATCCCCAATCAACTGGATAAAGAGCAGAGGTGACAGCCCACGCAAAGCATGCGTTGTCATCATTTTTGATGTTGATACACCCCTGCTTTTTAGCAATTTTTTCTGGTAAATCAATGTACGATGATCCAAGTTAGGGTGTAAATTTGTTTATGTTAATGCCTAAATTGATGATGGCCTTCAACGAAAATCCAGAGTCTCTTTCCTGGAACTCTTCCAGCTGCGTTAAAATAGGGTCAATAACATACTTTTGGAACCATTGTTCTATATCAGTGTCTCTATAGATTGGGGCATTCTTAGTATTAAAATACTTAAATTCTTCTATGACCCTATCTGCTTTCTGAAGGATAAACTGCCCCCCAAACACAGCATTAACCTTAATGGACTCGTCCTTTTTCAAAGCATTGGCGATGCGACGTTTAAACAAATCAAAACAGTCTTTGAGGAACAGCTTGGAATCGGTATGTTTTAAATTGGTGATGACTCCAGTACGGATGCGACTAGTGAACGCCGCATCTGTATCATCCCAATGAACCCTATGTTTTGCAGTTTCCTTTCTTGACTCTATCCCTGCTCCGCGTTTCTGCTCAAACTTAATTTTAGCCCTAAAACTTTTGATCTGGGCCAGGGAAGACATCAAACTCTGTTTCTCGCCCATTGTCTTGACCGTTTTCATCTGTTTTTTTATATTGCGGACAGCCTTAGCACATTGCCTAAGACCGTCCTTGGCTGTATCTTCACTATACGTAGTGGACAGAACACTAAGCAGAGCAGCAATGCTCGCACACAAATATTTAAAAAAATCTTTAGCAGACATGTTGCTTGTTCAATGACAAACTGCTGAATGAGGAGAAGTCTTCCTTTCCTCCGGTTTTATTAATGTTCAGCCGATGAGTAGCGGTGAGATATAACCTGAAAATAGATCACGTGATTAGAGCGTGTTCAGAAATTTTAGTACGTTCAGAAATTTTTATTGCTAAATTGAAATATTCTAGAACGATTTTTATGAAATCTAATATGATTGGTTTTTGGCAGGAAATTTGAAAATTGAAAGAGATTCTTTATTATGAAATATGATGGCTTTGATGCGAAATTTAAAATTAAAAGAGGTTTTTATCTTGGAATTTAGGATGTGAAATTAATTTTAAATAGAGCTAATCAATAGGATTTGCCGCGAAATTTAAACTATATAAGATTATAAATACCTATTCTAAATATATCTACTTATAATCAATGTTATTTGTATGAAATTACATTCTGCTGTGAATGAGCTACCAGATAAAAAAATTTTCGAGTTACAATATTAAAGTGCTTTGGGTGCTTTTTTGCTTGAAATACCAATACTAAATGCGTGTATGTTTTAAATTACTTTAATAAACTGTCAAGCCATTTTTTGGGTTAATAAATGATTTACCTTAATATTAAAAATATAAAAATGGTTAAATTTTTTTTTTTTTTTTTTTTAATCACTTATTTAACGTCGGCCTATTTCCGCTACGGAGGCCAATCACCGACGCCAGGAGACGAGCAACCCCCAACCTGGAAATTTTGCCGAACCTCTTATCTTACTAAGAGTAGGGATTTTTTACTTGCCTAACATTTAATAGGCAAGGGACCGACTGCTTTACATCCCCTCCGAAGGATGGTATATCCTCAATACACCTCTCGCCTACAGTTGTATTGCTTCTGCGATATAGTTGATATACAAGCCGCTAGAAGTAGGGAAGCGAGACCGCGTCTTTCCATGGATAGTCCCCATCCATGTACTACACGCGGTAAATGTTGCTTTACTCCTAATATCGCTATGAAGTGAGTGAAGTCAGTCCTCCGCTCGCTGCCCAAATGGTTAAATAATAGCCTTTATGTCTAGATGAAAACGTTGAGAATGCTAAAATCTTAAATGATAAAGAAATATTAATTTGGTTTACTTTATAAAATATTCTAATACATTATTAACTCTCGAGTCCAATATTGGCTGTTTGATCAGTTATGTTATCCCTAAATGTACAATAAATAATAGGCTGATTAACTTTAAGTTCCAGCCTTCTATGGCTAATATTAAAAAATAAATATGAATTGCTAAAATATATTAGTCTTAAATGAAAAAGAAATAATAATAATAATAGTATCTCGAATAATTTTGAAATTATTAAATAATTGCTAGACGTAATTAAGTTTATGTGTATGGTTTACTTCAATATATAGCAGTCTTTAAGTGCCTGACTTACTTTGATACTGTCTTTAAAGAAAAACTCTTTAATAGTCCCTCAAATAATTTTAAAATAAGTTTCATGCTGTATTTGGTCATTGTAATTAAATTCGCTTGACTTCATGAAATATTGAACTATTAGAATAAATCTAAACAGGCAAAATAATAAGTTTACTTACGTGTTATATCCGCTGTAACACTGCACGTTTGAATTATTTAAAATATTGTCAATGCATACACCAATGTAAATTTATAAAAAGTATTTTTTTAAAATGTCTGTATTATAAAATTCACTTATCAGTTAATATTAATGAACACAGAAGCACGCGAGATAACTGATGCGTAGCTATATGAAAATTGCGCTTGTAGTGACGCGTACGGCTTATTTATGTGATTTGTGACGTCATCTTGATTACGTATACCTTTGTTCTACAATTACAGCTGCTTGATACGTCACGCTTTTTTTCTAAGAAAAATACGTGCCAATTACTTATTTCCCATAGGTCGGCATTTAAGCTTAAAGGCGCTGATTTGTTTAATATTGACATGTGTTATGATAAATGACCTAAATTGTTTATATTAACCCAAATTTTAATTATGCATGAGCTAAAATTCCTGGAATATCGTTTTTGCTAAATGTGCAAAGTGTACATGTTTTGACTAATTCCTTATTTAAAAATATTTTCTGGATACATTGACTTAAATCTTTTGCCATATTATTTTAAAACTTTTACTACCTAATGCTCTTTGGTTATTTACAGATTTGCTTTGGGGGCTCTCTCTGCAACCTTCATCTTCAGGATAGCTAAATATGTACATATGAACAAAGAATTGAAAAATGCTTGTCTTGCTTATTTGTCTAATAAATCCTTTGATTTGTTTGAGAGTATTTGAAAGGCTAACTACTTGCGAAATAAATACGTCGTTCTAACAATAATAAGTACGTAAGGTTTAGTACCTAATATTATTCATGTTTAAAATTCTTCATAAATCATAGGCGATTCATATAAAATTATTACTTATTTGTTAATTTAATTGTGAGGGATATTTTTTGTCTATAAAGTTAAGCCCATTACTACAATGAAGAGCGAGGATAAAAATTCATTAATTTAAAACCTTTTCAAAAAATATGAATTTATTGTGAATAAAAGAAGTAGAAAAATATTTGTTCTGCTTATTTACATTTTGTCTCCTCTATTTCCTTATATCTGTTTTTTGATTAGCTTATTAATTTAAATTCTCTCCAGCTACTCATGAAAACTTTATTATTTTGTGTATGCAGTATAGATTTGTAAATTCCCCGGAAAATTATATGTGCGTGCAGTATAGATTTTTATATAAAAGTTTTTAGCTTTTTGTTCTCTTATGACATTCTTAAATCGATTAACTTAAATAATCCTCGCTATCGCAGCTACAGAGCCATATAAATATGTTCAAATAGAAAAATACTTGAAACATGATTTGCTAAAGAATAAAATTGTAATCAAGTTGATAACATTTTGTTAAAAGTATAAGTCTCCTGCTGACACCACAGTTTTAAAATATAAATATCTTTTGTGGTGTCTATGTGCTTTTTGCTCTAATGTTACATATTTGTTAATTTAATTGTGAGGGAATATTTTTTGTCTATAAAGTTAACCCAAGAATATTAAACTTCATACGCAAGGAACTATCTGCTGTAAATACACATACACGCGAAACATTAAAAGAATGTCCAATCTGTATATTCAGAACTTAAAAATAGGTTTTATTCTACATCAGCGTTTTCAATGATATGAAATAAATTCAAAGATTGCTTACGTTTGTTATTGATGCTGACCTACGTTACTAGGATATTAGGTTACAAGTACGATCTTTTGTAATTATTACATTCTAGACTGCTAGTATTCCTATTTAATTTTTAATTGATCCTACATTATTACAATGACTTAAACAATAATTTATTATTCTAATGTGGGGAACTCGCGTATCGCGCGCCCGATTTCTCCTCTACACCGGCTATGCCGGCCATCGAAAGCTGGACTTAAACATTCTGTAACCTATCCATACCTATTACTACATTGTTTACCTGGCCTATCATCCTAGCCACACCCCTCATCATCACCTGGCGCATGCGTAGCCTTGACCTCTACCTCCACGAAGACATCCTCCAGGTCTTCAGCAGGTAGGAGTGGAGGGGGTAAATGGGAACAAAAATGACCAGGATGAACCTCCATAAGAAATAACATGGGGTTTTGGCCCCGTAGCCCCATAGCCTATCTACTATTAACACCTTGGTCTATCGGAGTCGCGTGATGGGTGTAGAGGTCCCTGATATCAACTGCAGGACCTGCCGTCAGGCGCCGGAGTCGCTCATGCATTTATTATCTGCATGTCCGATATATGCGACTTCGGTCTACATCCACCGACATAACGCGGCTTTACGAGTGCTATACTACCATCTACGGCACTCGTACGAGATAGACCAAACACCAGTGCTGCCTTGCATTCCCGGAGATATCGAGTCCGTTGTCGAGAACGAGAAATGCCGGATTTACTGGAACTACTCGTTCCCGACCGTCAGGCTAATTCGAGCCAATAAGCCTGACATAGTCCTCCTCGATCATCAGACCAAGGTGATGTATGTCATCGAGTTCTCAGCGCCTGCTGAGACGAACATCGCCTTGAGGGAGGACGAGAAACGGACCAAATACAGAGATCTCCGGTACGAGCTCCAAGTGCTATACCCAGGCTACTCTGTCAAGATGGTCGTCCTGATAATCGGTGTACTCGGAGGTATGAAGCCCACGCTGCTCTCCGCATTGAAGACCATGCCTGCCTGCCAAAAATCGGCAGAGTGGTTGGCTGGTCAAATGCAGAAAGCGGTCATCCTGGGTTCCCTCCGTCTACTTAGGGCACACGAGTCTGGAATCTACAGTCACTAACCCCGCGGGATGTGGGGAGTGGCTGTAGATTATTCGCTGGCGCTTTCTCCGTGTGGTGTCGGAGGCCATGGAGAGACTGTCCAGCATCGGGCAACCGGAAAAAAAAAAAAAAAAAAATAATAATAATAATCAGTACGGAAGAGGTTCAACAAGCACTTGTTGGAACCAAGAACTTTGCTGCCCCGGGTCCAGATGGTATAAACAACTGGTGGTGGAAGAAGTTTCCTTCCACCCACCGCCATCTGGCCCGAGTTTTCAACTTATGGTTGAACGAGGGGCAGCAAATTCCGGACTGGTTTGTCGAGGGGCGAACTGTGCTAATCCCCAAAAAGGGGGATCTGTCTGACCCAAAAAATTATAGACCGATTACCTGCCTCAACTCCTGCTACAAGTTATTTACTCGTATCTTGTATACCAGGATGTTGGGGTCTGTTGATCCGGTCTACCAACAGATAAACGAACAGCGTGGTGCCAAGAAGGGCCTGGCAGGTTGCAAGGAAAACCTGCTGATAGACCGCTGTATTACGCAGGATTCTGTGCAATACAAGCGAGATCTATCAATGGCCTGGATTGATTATCGCAAGGCATTTGATACAACATCCCATGAGCTTTTGTTACACTTGCTCGGATGTCTTGCGGTACCAGCACCACTAGTGAGATGCATTGAACAACTGTTGCCGCTCTGGAGAACTCGCTTCACCATAACATCCGGTGCCGAGCGAGTTTCGACAGAGTTGGTGACATTTAAGAGAGGAGTGTTTCAGGGTGACTCTTTGAGTCCGCTCCTCTTCTGCATCTCACTGCTGCCGCTATCTGTTGGACTCCGCCAAACCCGCGGGTATCAGTGTGGGCCACCCAGCAACCGGAGGCATAAGGTCACCCATCTATTTTATATGGATGACCTTAAACTATATACCTCCGGAGAGCGAGAACTTCAAAATCGAGGAATACACGCGGGCAATTGGAATGGAGTTTGGGTTGGACAAATGCGCAGTAATCCACCTCAAGAGAGGACGATGCGGGGAATTCCACGAAGATGCGCAGCTCGCAGACGGAAGCATCCTACGACATTTGGATGCCGGAGAGACCTACACATACCTGGGTGTGGAACAACGCCACATCCAGGATGTGAACCAAATAAAGGATTCTCTCCGTGGCAAGTACAGACACCGACTCCGAAAGATTTGGTCTTCTGAACTTTCGGGGAAGAACAAGGTGTCTGCCACTAATATGCTTGCCGTTCCGATTCTGCTCTACTCTTTTGGAGTAGTTAAATGGCGAGTAGATGAGCTGCGCCAATTGGACAGGGATACCCGCAAGATGATGAATATTCATAGGAGTATTCATCCTAGGTCGTCCGTTCCTCGTGTGTACCTCCCACGTCAACGGGGGGGCCGAGGACTCTTGAGTCTGGAGTGTATGCATGGCAGAGTAGCAACTGAGTATGGCATGTAACATCCTAAGGAGCTCTGATCCGCTCCTACGGTTAGTGAGAGATCATGAAACCGTGGGAGTTGGCGCTTTATTGTTTAAGGCAGCACAGAGGGCCGCAGATGAACTCGGTCTCGTGTTCGACTACAGGCGAGGAGGCAGGCGAGGTGCTGATGCAGAATCAGTTACTGAGCTTCCGCCGAATCGTCTGACAGCCCAAATTAAAGCTGCCGAACAGAGGAATCTGTTCAGGCAGCACGTCGATAAACCCCTGCACGGTGTTTTCTATAACAACATAGAAGCACTGGGTTTATCGACAGAGCTGACCTTCGCATTTTTAAGGTCAGCGGGGCTGAAGTCGGAGACCGAGGGATTCATTGTGGCCTGCCAAGATGGTGTTATTAACACATTGGTCTATCGGAGTCGCGTGATGGGTGTAGAGGTTCCTGATATCAACTGCAGGACCTGCCGTCAGGCGCCGGAGTCGCTCATGCATCTATTATCTGCATGTCCAATTTATGCGACTTCGGCCTACATCCAACGACATAACGCGGCTTTACGAGTGCTATACTACCATCTTCGGCACTCGTATAAGATAGACCAAACACCAGTGCTGCCTTATATCCCCGGAGATATCGAGTCCGTTGTCGAGAACGAGAAATGCCGGATTTACTGGAACTACTCGTTCCCGACCGTCAGGCGAATTCAAGCCAATAAGCCTGACATAGTCCTCCTCGACCATCAGACCAAGGTGATGTATGTCATCGAGTTCTCAGCACCTGCTGCGACAAACATCGCCTTGAAGGAGGAGGAGAAACGGATTAAATACAGAGATCTCCGGTACGAGCTCCAAGTGCTATACCCAGGCTACTCTGTCAAGATGGTCGTCCTGATAATCGGTGTACTCGGAGGTATGAAGCCCACGCTGCTCTCCGCATTGAAGACCATGCCTGCCTGTCAAACATCGGCAGAATGGTTGGCTGGTCAAATGCAGAAAGCGGTCATCCTGGGATCCCTTCGTCTACTTAGGGCACATGAGTCTGGAATCTACAGTGACTAACCAACCCTGCGGGATGTGGGGAGTTGCTGTAGATTATTTGCTGGCGCTCTCTCTGTGTGGTGTCGGAGGCCACAGGGAGACTGTCCAGCATTATCTTCGGGAAACCGAAAAAAAAAAAAATAAAAAAAAAAATAATAATAATAATAATATTAATAATAATAATAAGGGGTGAGGGGTGCGAAATGCGGACCGGCAACCTCCTCGCGGTGCACCCTGGACAGGGAGGGGCAACCCTCTCTGACAAATGTCGGACGTGGAATTGCAGGGCTAACCACCCTGTAATCTCAAATCTTCTGGTTCTACCAGTCAACAGAAGAAGGGCCCCTCACAATCGACCCCAACCGGATGGGGGTCAGAGACAGGTGGGAGGGGCCTTACCGGACCGTCTCAACAATGATGAACGCTTTGAAAATGGACGCTTTAGGTGGACGGAGGAACTAAGGGATGACCTGCTTAACTGCTATGAGAGCAGCGAACCTGCGCGCAGGGGATACATGGCGCGACTACACCGGTTGTGGTGCGATATGCACCCGGAGTATCGCGCCTTCTCTCAACAACATCTGAGAGATCAAGTATCCTTCCTGCGCAGAACAGGTTTTGTAAGGGCACCTCGTCAGCGTGAGGAACTGCTAGCCGCAATTCCACCGCGGCAAATACCAGCTGACGAGGAACATCCTCTTGAGTATACCGACGTTGATTTAAGGACGAGGGTTAACCTTAATACCAGGGTTAACCCAAAGCCACAAGACCTGGCACGAATGGATTCGTTGATTAGTGAGGAGCTTCCAGAAGATGCCAACATCTGGCAGATCAACAGCGCGGTGTACGCTGCCGCCAAGCAACTCGTTCCACAACAGCGCCTGGCAAGCGCAGTTGATAGGGTCGAGAAAGCTAAGCGGCGCGTACAGAAGATCGAAGCTAAAATTCGATCAGCAAGGCAACACGCTTCTCGAATCCAGAGTGTGGTGGATTATATACTTAGTCGCAGGTAGACCATTTACACCGAAGGTCCGGCGAGTGGCAGCCGGACTGAGACGCCAACACCACACTCTAAATCGCACAGTGCTGCAGACCATCAATCAGCACTGTCTAGATAGGATTCGAGCGCTTATGGCTATTAAGAAAACTTTGGTCAGGCGAATGCGGAGTTTGGAACAAAACAAATTGTTTCAAACAAATCCGTCTCGCCTGTTCCAAGAGCCACAGCGTGTTGTCGAAAATCCGCCAACTGTTGATAATGTCGAAGCCTTCTGGAAAGGAATCTACGAAGTCGCGAGTCCATTCGATAATGACACTCCAGCTATAGCACACTTCGAGGCTCTTTGTCGTAGAGTCTTAGAAGAGCCAGACGAAGTGTGCCCGGGAATCAGTACGGAAGAGGTTCAACAAGCACTTGTTGGAACCAAGAACTTCGCTGCCCCGGGTCCAGATGGTATTAACAAATGGTGGTGGAAGAAGTTTCCTTCCTCCCACCGCCATCTGGCCCGAGTTTTCAACTCATGGTTGAACGAGGGGCAGCAAATTCCGGACTGGTTTGTCGAGGGGCGAACTGTGCTAATCCCCAAAAGGGGGGATCTGTCTGACACGCGGGTATCAGCAACCGGAGGCATAAGGTCACCCATCTATTTTATATGGATGACCTTAAACTCTATACCTCCGGAGAGCGAGAACTTCAAAATGCTCTCAGGGTGGTCGAGGAATACACGCGGGCAATTGGAATGGAGTTTGGGTTGGACAAATGCGCAGTCGTCCACCTCAAGAGAGGACGATGCGGGGAATTCCACGAAGATGCGCAGCTCGCAGATGGAAGCATTCTACGACATTTGGATGCCGGAGAGACCTACACATACCTGGGTGTGGAACAACGCCACATCCAGGATGTGAACCAAATAAAGAATTTTCTCCGTGGCAAGTACAGACACCGACTCCGAAAGATTTGGTCTTCTGAACTTTCGGGGAAGAACAAGGTGTCTGCCACTAATATGCTTGCCGTTCCGATTCTGCTCTACTCCTTTGGAGTAGTTAAATGGCGAGTAGATGAGCTGCGTCAATTTAACAGGGATACCCGCAAGATGATGAATATCCATAGGAGTATTCATCCTAGATCGTCCGTTCCTTGTGTGTACCTCCCACGTCAACGGGAGGGCCGAGGACTCTTGAGTCTGGAGTGTATGCATGGCAGAGTGGCACTGAGTATAGCATGTAATGTCATCAGGAGATCGGACCCACTTCTACAGTTAGTGAGAGATCATGAAGCTGTGGGAGTTGGCGCTTTATTGTTTAGGGCAGCACAGAGGGCCGCAGATGAACTCGGTCTGGTGTTCGACTACAGGCGAGAAGGCCGGCGAGGTGACTCAGTCACTGAGCTTCCGCCTAATCGTCTGACAGCCCACATCAAAGCTGCCGAACAGAGAAATCTGTTCAGGAAGCACGTCGATAAACCCCTGCACGGTGTTTTCTATAACAACATAGAAGCACTGGGTTTATCGACAGAGCTGACCTTCGCATTTTTAAGGTCAGCGGGGCTGAAGTCGGAGACCGAGGGATACATTGTGGCCTACTGGATCTACTCGTTCCCGACCGTCAGGCGAATTCAAGCCAATAAGCCTGACATAGTCCTCCTCGACCATCAGACCAAGATGATGTATGTCATCGAGTTCTCAGCGCCTGCTGAGACAAACATCGCCTTGAAGGAGGAGGAGAAACGGACTAAATACAGAGATCTCCGGTACGAGCTCCAAGTGCTATACCCAGGCTACTCTGTCAAAATGGTCGTCCTGATAATCGGTGTACTCGGAGGTATGAAGCCCACGCTGCTCTCCGCATTGAAGACCATGCCTGCCTGCCAAACATCGGCAGAATGGTTGGCTGGTCAAATGCAGAAAGCGGTCATCCTGGGATCCCTTCGTCTACTTAGGGCACACGAGTCTGGAATCTACAGTGACTAACCCTGCGGGATGTGGGGAGTTGCTGTAGATTATTCGCTGGCGCTCTCTCTGTGTGGTGTCGGAGGCCACAGGGAGATTGTCCAGCATTAGGTTCGGGAAACCGAGAAAAAAAAAAATAAAAAAAAAATAAGTTTATTAGTCAAGCAATAGTAAATACATGGTACAAAGAGGTACACTTAAAAGAATAAACAAGTTAGTCATAATAATATAAAAATAATTAAATAAAAAGGAATAATTGAATAAGACAAGAAATATACATATAATATAAAATTCACTAAACACTAATATAATAATAATTGTAAATGTCTTATTATTATTGTAATAAAGATGAAAAATAAAAACATCAAGAGCTATTAAAACTAGTATTTAAAAATTCCTCAGTGGAATAGAACGAGTGTTCCAATAAAAATTTTTTAACATTGATTTTAAAGTTATATAACGACATTGTTTTATATTTGTTTGGAAGCTGGTTGTAAATTTTAATTGAATTATATTTTGGTCCTTTTTCATATAGGGTAGTTCTGTGATTGGGAATTTTTAGCATTTGCATGTTTCTGGTTTTATATTCGTGAGTATCGCCCAATGTTGTAAACTTGTTAATATTTGTGTGTGTGTATATTAGAACTAGATATATATATAGACAGGGTAAGGGTAATATTTTTTCTCTTTAAATATGGGTTTACAAGATACTCTTGGACCTAATTCGAACATAATTCTTATTGCCTTTTTTTGCATAACAAAGACTTTTGATATCTGCGTTTGTGTTCCCCAACAGATCAGGCCATATGCTAGAACCGACTGGATTTGAGCAAAATAAAAAGATTTTAAAACAAAATCGTTAACAAATTTTTTTAAATGTCTTAACACAGCATAGACTGGATATTTTTGTACACACATTACTAATATGATTATTCCATTTCAGCGAACTATCTATTTCCAAACCAAGAAATCTGTGGGACGACTTTTGCTGTATACTTTTATTATCATATCTTATTAGCAAGCTTTCGTTACAAGTGTGACAAGTTGGTGTAAATTTAATGAAAACGGTTTTATCCCAATTTACCATTAATTTGTTACCATTAAACCATTTACTTAAGCATGAATTTGTTTGCGTGGTTGCATTTTGTAACGTTTTTATGTCGGGTGCTAGTCCTAAAATACCGGTGTCATCAGCAAACATGACAACTTTACCAAAATGTTCCCACGGAGTACTGTACTGAACGCCCTGTATTATATAGCCAAAAATTAATAACACCAGAGCATTTAGCATCCCCAGAAACCCTACACAGCAAAATTTCAGCTCATTTGGTTGAATTTTGTGGAAGATAGGACCGAAACTAGATTTAAAAAAAAAATTTTTAACGCCCTGTATCTTGTAAACGGAAAGAGATACGCCCATGGTTCATAGGAACAAATTGTAATATTTTCTGAAATTCTATCAGCCCCTGAAGTTTTGCTAGTGTTTTTCAGAACACCCTGTATACAGTGTGGTCCGAATTTAAATCGTGAAACTTCGCCAGCGGATACTACGCCTAAAAATAATAACTTTTTGTCATATAAACATATATCGAAAAATGAATGGATTTCAAGATACAAGGTGTTGAAGTTGGCGGGAAAAAATTTTTTTTTTCAATATCTCAATAACGAATAAATATTTTTTATTCAAATTTGACATACAGGTATAATTAGGGCATGCACACCGGCTAAAATAAATTTTGTCCAAAATATTACACTGGGTGATTATTTTTTCCTGATCGATTACCCCTTAAACCACAAGAACTTTTTGTTTGTACGCCACTGGTCAAATTTAATAGAAAAATTTTATTCTACGTTCCTTTTAGAGAAAAAAAGTATTTTTGGCTTTTTTTTTTAATCCTTATGGTTTTTAATAAAATTGACATTTTCTACAACCCATAAACGACAGGACGAAGCAATAATTTTTTTCATCTTACAAAAAAAGAAGTATGGGGACCGACTAAAGTGAACCTCGCGAGTCCGAAAAAAATACTAAAAAAATTCCAAGTCAGTGGCGTCGAAAAAAAGGGGTGCTGCAGAGAAAACGGGGAGAAAATTCGAAAATGTTTTTCACTACTTATCTTCATTTTCCGACAACGTTTACACTTAAGGGGTCGACAAATTTTTTGGGCGCCCGGCCTGACCTCTACACTGACCAAGAGGATCAAAAAAATTTTTTTTATCCAAACCAAAAAAAAGTATGGAACAAGACTAAAGTGAACCTCGCGAGTCCGAAAAAGGTACTACCCTTTTTTTCGACGCCACCGACTTGGAATTTTTTTAGTACCTTTTTCGGGCTCGCGAGGTTCACTTTAGTCTTGTTCCATACTTTTTGTTTGGTTTGGATAAAAAAACTTTTTTGATCTTCTTGTTCAGTGTAGAGGTCAGGCCGGGCGCCCAAAAAATTTTTCGATCCCTTAAGTGTAAACGTCGTCGGAAAATGAAGATAAGTGGTGAAAAAAAAAAATTTTCGAATTTTTTCCCCGTTTTCTCTGCAGCGACACTTTTTTCCGACGCCACTGACTTGGAATTTTTTTAGTATTTTTTTCGGACTCGCGAGGTTCACTTTAGTCGGTCCCCATACTTCTTGTTTTGTAAGATGAAAAAAATTATTGTTTCGTCCCGTCGTTTATGGGTTGTAGAAAATGTCAATTTTATCAAAAACCATAAGGATTTCGAAAAAAAGCCAAAAATACTTTTTTTCTCTAAAAGGAACGTAGAATAAAATTTTTCTATTAAATTTGACCAGTGGCGTACAAACAAAAAGTTCTTGTGGTTTAAGGGGTAATCGATCAGGAAAAAATAATTACCCAGTGTAATATTTTGGACAAAATTTATTTTAGCCGGTGTGCATGCCTTAATTATACCTGTATGTCAAATTTGAATAAAAAATCTTTATTCGTTATTGAGATATTGAAAAAAAAAAAAATTTTTTCCGCCAACTTCAACACCTTGTATTATCTTGAAATCCATTCGTTTTTTGATATATGTTTATATGACAAAAAGTTATTATTTTTAGGCGTAGTATCCGCTGGCGAAGTTTCCCGATTTAAATTGTATATATATCGGGAAACTTCGCCAGCAGATACTACGCCTAAAAATAATAACTTTTTGTCATATAAGCAAATATCGAAAAACGAATGGATTTCAAAATACAAGGTGTTGAAGTTGGCGGGAAAAAAAATTTTATTTCAATATCTCAACGAATAAAGATTTTTTATTGAAATTTGACATACAGGTATAATTAAGGCAAGCACACCAGCTAAAATAAATTTTGTCCAAAATATTACACGGGGTGATTATTTTTTTCTGAACGATTACCCCTTAATCCACAAAAACTTTTTGTTTGTACGCCACTGGTCAAAAATAATAGAAAAATTTTATTTTACGTTCCTTTTAGAGCAAAAAAGTATTTTTTGCTTCCTTTCGAAATTCTTATGGTTTTTAATAAAATTGATATTTTCTACAACTCATAAACGACGGGACGAAGCCATCATTGTTTTCATCTAGACAAAAAAAAAGAAGTATGGAGACCGATCAAAGTGAACCTCGCGAGAAAATTTTTTTTCCGCCAACTTCAACACCTTGTATCTTGAAATCCATTCGTTTTTCGATATATGTTTATATGACAAAAAGATTATTTTTAGGCGTAGTATCCGCTGGCGCAGTTTCCCGATTTAAATTGTATATATATCGGGAAACTTCGCCAGCGGATACTACGCCTAAAAATAATAACTTTTTGTCATATAAACAAATATCGAAAAACGAATGGATTTCAAAATACAAGGTGTTGAAGTTGGCGGAAAAAAATTTTTATTTCAATATCAACGAATAAAGATTTTTTATTGAAATTTGACATACAGGTATAATTAAGGCAAGCACACCAGCTAAAATAAATTTTGTCCAAAATATTACACTGGGTGATTATTTTTTTCTGAACGATTACCCCTTAATCCACAAAAACTTTTTGTTTGTACGCCACTGGTCAAAAATAATAGAAAAATTTTATTTTACGTTCCTTTTAGAGCAAAAAAGTATTTTTGGCTTCCTTTCGAAATTCTTATGGTTTTTAATAAAATTGATATTTTCTACAACTCATAAACGACGGGACGAAGCCATCATTGTTTTCATCTAGACAAAAAAAAGAAGTATGGAGACCGATCAAAGTGAACCTCGCTAGAAAATTTTTTTTCCGCCAACTTCAACACCTTGTATCTTGAAATCCATTCGTTTTTCGATATATGTTTATATGACAAAAAGTTATTATTTTTAGGCGTAGTATCCGCTGGCGCAGTTTCCCGATTTAAATTGTATATATATCGGGAAACTTCGCCAGCGGATACTACGCCTAAAAATAATAACTTTTTGTCATATAAACAAATATCGAAAAACGAAT
Organism: Rhagium mordax; assembly: GCA_963680705.1. Lineage (NCBI taxonomy): Eukaryota > Metazoa > Arthropoda > Insecta > Coleoptera > Cerambycidae > Rhagium > Rhagium mordax. The sequence goes on from OY796657.1 coordinate 47,571,594, forward strand.
GGATTTCAAAATACAAGGTGTTGAAGTTGGCGGAAAAAAAAATTTTATTTCAATATCAACGAATAAAGATTTTTTATTGAAATTTGACATACAGGTATAATTAAGGCAAGCACACCAGCTAAAATAAATTTTGTCCAAAATATTACACTGGGTGATTATTTTTTTCTGAACGATTACCCCTTAATCCACAAAAACTTTTTGTTTGTACGCCACTGGTCAAAAATAATAGAAAAATTTTAATTTACGTTCCTTTTAGAGCAAAAAAGTATTTCTGGCTTCCTTTCGAAATTCTAATGGTTTTTAATAAAATTGATATTTTCTACAACTCGTAAACGACGGGACGAAGCCATCATTTTTTTCATCTAGACAAAAAAAAGAAGTATGGAGACCGATCAAAGTGAACCTCGCGAGTCCGAAAAAAATACTAAAAAAATTCCAAGTCAGTAGTGTCGACAAAAAGAGGCGCTGCAGAGAAAACGGGGGAAAAAATTCGAAAATGTTTTTCGCTATTTATCTTCATTTTTCGACGACGTTTACACTTAGGGGGTCGAAAAATTTTTTGGGCGCCCGGCCTAACCTCTACACTGAACTTAAAATGACCCAAAAAAATTTTTTATCCAAATCAAAAAAAAAGTATGGAACAAGACTAAAGTGAACCTCGCGAGTCCGAAAAAGGTACTAAAAAAATTCCAAGTCAGTGGTGTCGAAAAAAATGCCAGTCCTACCTTTTTCGGACTCGCGAGGTCTTTTTTTTTAGATTTGTCCATCTATTCCTCATTTTAATTTTGAGAGAGGAGAAAGCATCAGTCAGACGTTTTTGGTTCGAGCTTGGCTAAGCAGTCAACGAATTCATTGTATTTATGCCTATGTGGGCTTTTACCCTAGACTGTGGATCTTAGTACTTAATTTTTGATAAATTTCTGAGATTGATATATTACAATTAGAAATATTCAAAGTATTATTAGTAGATGGTGGATTTATGAGGATATTATCAGATATATAACTACTCGAGTAGTTATTGTAGGATAACTCATTAGGGAAGATATTAGTTTTGCGTTGGGAATTAACGACATTTCAAAAGTTTTTTATATTAAAAAAGATTCAGTCAAACGAACATATTCATTGTAACAATTTCTAGTTAACAATTTACATGATGATCTTAGACTGGCAAAAATGTTATAGTCCACTAGAGAAAGTGTTATTTTATAATGTTTATGTGCAATCTTCTTTTGAAAAATGCAACTTTTAAGTTCAGAACTATACCTATGTTAGGTGATTTATTATGAAATAACACATTAACACATCCCAGGGAACTTGTCCTAGATAATCATTGATTGCCTTATAATCTGCTAATTTAAGTCTCTGTGAGTGAGAAGTAAAGTTATTATTAGACGCGTTAACAAAAAAGTTGTTGATAGTATCAACATCGGTTAAATAATGTTAAGGTATTTCAATATTCCAGTTTTTAGTTATGTTTTTTAATTCTTTCCATTATTTTTTTATATTAGAATTATCAAATTTATGTTCTAAATAAGCCTTTTTTCAACATTAATGACAATGTTGGTTACATTTCTTAACTGTTTGTAATAAGACCAATGTTCACGTTGCTCAGTTCGTTTAAATTTCGCCAATACTTTATTATGCCATTTCTGCATAAACTTTATATTATCCGTATTCCACGGAGCATAACTTCTCTTCAAATGTTTTATGGATTTCATGTAATAAATTACACTATATATTTCAGTGCAAACATCAGTATTAAGAACATGTGATCTAAGGACAAGAAGACATTTCACCAGAAGACGAAATAGAACCGTTTCATCTTCAAGCTCTAGTGATTCTTCTTCGGATGTCAGACATAGGTAATTTTTCATAATACTGTATTTAAAAATTAATAATATCTATTTAGATATAGTAAAAACCATATAGACATATTATGGGCGTGAGAAGGAGCAATACACTTTTGTTCACTGCATATTCTTTAGATATTAATATTACCGACGGACCTGTGATCGTCGCAGATGCTTGACGGATTTGTCCTCATTATTTCATTTCTTTTTAAAACATATGTTATAAAAAAAATTTGATTTTGATTATTTATATCAATATTAATATATTGAACTTAAACAATACCTACTACTTTAATAAATGCATGCATATTAAATAAATACTAAAATCGAATTCATCCAGACAAGAATAATTTTTTATTCTTTTGATAACTTTATTTTTGAGTTTACGTAAAAATGTCATTCTATATAATTTATTTTTGATAATTACCCGCTTAAAATTTCAGTCAGTTATACAGGGTGTGGAGAAAAATATATATAAATAAAAAAATCGAAAATAGAAGAAGCAAGAGATGATTCACACTGAAGCTCAGAAAGTAAATTTTAAATATAATTTTGAATTACTGACAGATGAGGTAAACAGGCTGGACTTAAAAATAGAAACATTATCTATAGACAAAAACCTCCTTATATATGACCAAGAAACCTTCTCAATGGAAAAATAACAAACACTCGGGCTATGGCGATCTTCCACCAAACGGACAGAACAGAAAAAAAAACAGAAACTCGTGTCTGAAAAAACAAAACTGCAACTTTTACAAACTTTTTCAAGACTCGGGTTTTCGGCAATTGTTTCTGTTTTGTTTTTGGTATCTCGATCGAAAGCGGTAACATCAAAAGGTTTCGACGTGTTTGCGAACTCAAGTCATCTTTGTAAAAAAGGGTTGTGTTGTGTTTACTACTTTCGACCGCCATTTTCGCTGTGCTAGTCTCAATAGTGATATACAGATTTTGCATTAAATTGTTCGGCATCCAAGAATAAAATAAAATGAAATCGTCTTCTCTAAACCTGATGATCTGTGGTCATCATGGCTGACTCAGATGACGCGGAAAATAATGTGAGTAAAATTTTCGTGAAAAAAGTGTTGTAATAAACAATTTTGTATTTTTTGTGTCGACTATATTTATATACTTTTGTAGAGTCTATGAAATTAAAACAGTTATTTATTTAATGTATAAAATGTTTCAAATGCGAAAATATTTCCATAAGTTTATCACAACTAATACCGACATTAATACCAACATAAAACACGACATAGTTACCAAAACTGAGTTTCTGAAAACAAAATAGGTACCTACTTAAAGTTTACAACTCAACACAAGCTCTATCCCAGTAAACACATGCACGTTCTAGGTACATCCCAGTGAGTACTCTCATAGAATATTACATCGTGACAGTACTGGTATATAACTTAACTTTATCTCTATAATATAACTTAACTTTATCTCTATAAAAACTGTGAAACCTTCAAACGACCAAGAAATATGTTGGTAATCGTTGTTTCAATAATTTCAAAAATACCAACATAATCCGTGATGTGATAATACATGGCTCCCTTTCTTTAGTTTGAAAATTTTTGGAAATACGGCATTTGAAATTTCTTGAGACCAAAATATGTAGTAAAGTTTTAAATGGCTATACTTTCACAAAAATTAATAATTTTTAAAAGAAAAAAGGGAGGACATATTTTATCGTAGATTATGCTGGCATTAGAGAAATAATTAAAACAACGATTTTCAACACTTTCCAGGGTCGACACGGGGTTTTCCCAACTTTTCTTTTGTAAACTGATATTGAAATAATTTTTTCACCAAATCTTAATTATTTCGATTCTGGGTGAAATCTCTTACGATTTGGTGTAGGCCTTACATATCCTTAAAACTTAAAATACAGTATCCCGAAAGTCCATGATTGAGCATAGCCCCCTATAGTTACAAGCCATGAAGTAACAATGGCAACATCGCATTTCCTGTCAATGGTAGTCCTGTAATTCAGCCATCCCTTACTTTCATGCACTGATTTAAGGATTTTTTTTAGGAAATAAAGTATAAAGATCCCAAAACTTGTGCGATAAATTTATTTCGCCAAGAATGAATAATTCACAAATATATAATTCTAGAATATACACTATTAATAGGGTAAAATCCACTCAAATTGTTTGATGTCATTTCATGACTATTTACAAAAACGCTAACATTTAAACTTGATTTACGCTAATACTTAAAACTACTTTTACTTCGCTACTATCAGTATCAGATTCTTCACACTGTCGTAGTCAATATTTAAAATGTAAAAATACAAGACATTGTTCTCACACTTGTAATTCCACTTATTGAGGCATCGTTTTTTTGGCACAGACTGCACAAAATATTCAAAGCTTGATATGAACATCGGCAAGAAACTGCTCAATATCATTATTTTGCCTTTGTAAAGCATCTTGTCTTCTTTCTTCAGGTTTACTTCGAGATACATACTCATCTAAACGAGGATAATAATATGTTAGTTTAGTTTCGTGCGTATTTTACCTATCTTTATAAAGCGCCATGGTTGTAATTTCTCTGTGTGTATAGCTCTAAGCCACTTTTTTGCGGCACTGGATCCTTTGGGAAATGATAAGTACTATTTACAGCAATGTCGAGGCATCTACAATATAAAAAATAAATAAATAAACGCACATTTAGTCATGATACAACAACACAAGATATGATATCAAAGCGTTCAAATTTCGTCCGGTTTGCGCATGACGTCACACAGTCAGTAATTTTTAAAATCTATGTCGCGTATCGAATTTAATATCAAATTTTGTTAGTTAGGAACTCTGTTTTATGGCTTTTATTCATAATATAGGTTCACTGATTATAGTGTAATACTAAGTTAATGACGGCTATTTAAATTATTACATTTTAGATGAAATTTATTAGAGCCCAGATATAACACTGATTATTACATTTGATATATTTTATGCAGAAATTTCTATATTATACGTGAATATAAGTATTAATAATACGAAATTAACTCCCAATTTATATTTTTCGTAGGCATGTATTTCGATTTGTAATTGTTGAATATGTCTGGCCTACAAATTAATAATTTTGGGGTTAATTGCTATTCGAAGTTTTCAAAATTAAAAAAATGGCGTCAAATGTAAAAAAGGATAAATTAACCAGATATACATTCAATATATTTGATATTTGAGAATATTGAAGAATGTTTTTACGTAAAAATACAGTGCGATCGCCAGACAGTAGGCAGCATAATAGAAAACTTATTTATAATTAATTTCTCAAAAACTGTTTCTTGCCGAAAGTTAAGTATATTAAGAAAAACCAGTTTTGACGTCAAATTTTACCTTTAATATGTAGGAAGTTAAAAAAATATAAAAATGTTAATAATTAAGGTAAAAAATGATAAACTTTCTCTAAAAATTTTCTAGTTACTAAGAAAATTGATGCTAAATAGTACATTGTGTGCTTAGTAGGAGAAATTTAACTTTCCCGGGCAACCGTGCAGATTGCTTGTCGAGGCGCAAGCAACACGGAGTTCGGAAATATGCTTTTACTACGATGGTACACATACTATTTTTTCTGAAACTGCGTTTCCATATACCCTGCATTTTTTTTATTTCAGGGAAATAAAAAAAGTTATATCGTGCGTAGAATCTCTTGATTGATTATCAACATCACAATCGTACACAGCACATCTCATTTTCGACGATTTTTTAACTTTTAAACCCAAAAATATCCGCAACAACTTGACAATTCTACCTGACACTCCTGACAGCCGGGCGTTTAATGGCGTCCTAGCTCACCGACTGACGTCACGAGCTGCGCGATATCTTATCTCTTATTTATTGTATCATGCATTTAGTGCGCGTCATATCAGTCATGTAATGTCAAAAAATTGGATACAAACAATTTATAAATTTATAACATCCACTGATAGAAACATGTGTAATTTTGTAACATTTGTCAAATAAACTGTATTTATTTATAAATGACAATTTGCAAGGTGTACAATACTATTTTATTTTTGTTTTATAAGTTTATATCATTATTATATTATGTTATATTTATAACAGGTTATAAAATACTGGTAAGTCAATCATATACATACCTTTTTAGTGCTTAAATATTTTTATATAAATAAATTATTATCACTTTTCCTAACTTCAAACATTGTTTGCATCCATTATCTGACAGATGACGTTTTCACTAAAAGATCGTATATAATTCTTTCTTACCTTTATCCAGTTTAAAAACTTTACTGGAGTGTCATAAAAATACAATTTCAAATGAACAGATTTGAAGTAGTTGATAAATTTGGAATAACTACTACCTATGTATTAATTAATTTTTCTCCAATATTTATAAAATGGGGTTTGACGAATGTGTGCTACAACTGCTACCATAGATAAAACCCTCTTTATCTATGACTGCTACCATTGAGTAAAAAATAATAAAGAGTTGCAACTGTCAAGGTTTCGAGATTTTAGTATTGTATTTCTTTGCCAATAAGTTCATGATTGTCATCAATTTTTAGTGCTACGGGAAGGTATTTGTAATGTGGCTGTATAGCCCTTAAAATTCAAGACAATCATGAAGCTATTGGTGAAAAAATACAACACTAAAATCTCGAAACCTTGACAGTTGCGCCTCTTTATTATTTTTACTCAATGCTGCTACACAATTTTAAAAGTTTCCATGACTATACCCAACAACAGTTTTAAGCTTTTAATTCTCATCGTAAGAAGCAAAATTAATCTAAGAATTATTTGATTGTAATAAAAAATGGGTGACGATAACTACAAATAAGCAATCTAATAATATATAACTATGATTGTTCTTTCTTAAACAGATCCTATTATGATTTTATACTTAAGTCTTACAATAAGTAATATTTATTAAAAATCTACACTAATTTACTTACAATGCACTATTTTTATTAAAATACTAGACGACATTCATGATACTACAAATGTAATTTGTGTCTTGAGTCATTCTGCACTTGAATATAAATGCATTATTTTCGTTGTCTTACTAACAACTTTAATGAAGGTTGTACATGATTGTAGCACAGAACAAATAACAATTCTATTCTGTGATTGTAATTTGTAGATCATCAAGTTCATTAATGCGGTTAATTCTTCGTCGTTGATGACGCCTAGAAAATAAAAATGTTTTATTTGGTTCACATTAAATAAAGGTCACAGCCAAGTTTCTTAACTACCTGTAAGTACTTCACGTCTTTATTTACACCATAATCACTTTAACTGCACAAAATACACCAGAAACAACAAAACTTCTACAATACATCACTTCACAAGAATAAAATCTCTCCAAAATGCTACAGAGGCTTTATAGAGACAGAGACGACAATAAGGCCACGCCCACCAAAATGAGGCTAAATTTTAAGAAAAATGAATGGCGCTTTTAAATTTATAAGATGATGCAAGCATATTTTAATAGTTTAATTTTAGATTGGTTTTTTTTAGTTCACTATTGAAACATTCGTATTATAATGTTATAATTATTAATGTAATTTAATGAAAGTCTAGAATATTTTAATTTATTATAATAACGAAGAAAATTAATTATGTATTTAACATTCATAACTAACCTCAAAAATATGCATTTTCTAAAATTTTCAGATGTTATGTTAATTTTTCTAAAGTTTCTGCTTGATTCCTGTACTATCAACTAAAATTTTGTTCAGTGCATACTAATGAAGTTTTAATTGCATTAATCTAATATAATAAGATGCTTTTTGTTGGTTAGAAATCCAACCTATAATTAATAGTCTATTTTCAATAATCTACGATATTGAAACTTTATATATAGGTATCTACTATCTGAGTGAGTTTTTAAATGTTATAAGGGATCCATACTAAAACTGCCGAATTTAAAATTGTAAATAAATCTACAAAAACTAAAAATTTAAGGTTATGTTAGGAATATGATGCCCATGATCCGTACGTAAGCACATTAATTTGAAAAGATTAATAATTTTCTTAACTGAATAGAAGGAATGAAGGATTTGTTCTTACGCTTAATACCTAAATATGATTGTATAAATTATGCCGACATAAAATAAAGATATCAGTTAAAAATTTTTCTTAATTTGAAGCAAAACTAATCAAAATTTAGTTTATAAAAATATGTACTCTTTCCTATCTGATGGTTCTCATCTACAGAATAACAAATAAACAATAAGCGAAAGACACAGACAGTTTTTAACATCTATTAATTTATTTATTAATATAAACAAAATTCCATTACATGGGGTACAGTAAATATATAAGAAATATTATTATATTATATAGAAATATATTACATATATAAGAAAAATTATCATTATAATCACATGCAGTATATGCACGATTGTATACAAAACAATACAAAATGTAGGTGTGAGGGAGGCACTTCAAATAATGGCAATAAATGCTTTCTAAAAATGTTTTTCATTTACCTTTCTGTCTAAATTTTGTAATTTATTACGGTATGATGATGTCTTTCTTTTCCACAAATTTTTCTACCTTTCTATCTAATTTTAGTTTTACAATGTTGTAATTTATTACGATAAGATTTGAATGAGCATAATATCTTTCTTTTGTACAATTTTTCTCACTTTTCTAATTTCTGTTTCTTTTTTAATTTCTGAAAAATCACTGGATTTGATTCTTTAGGTATTGTATCATAACTTGAAGGTCGTGACAATTCCAACGGTGATTGTGAAGTTAAAGCTTAATTCGATGCATATTAACGAAACCTTCATTTCTAAAACTGAATAAGCTTGTTGAGAGTGATACTTTTGTTATTTGCATTGCTGAAGTTATTCAGGAACCACGTCTGAATGATATCTACGTATTATTTAATGGTAATTCCATAAAGGATAAAGTTATGTGCGATTACCAACTGATTTACTAGCAAATTTGTTCTCTTTTTGCTTTTTGTTGGCTATTTTTAATCGAAATCCATCACATACGAAACTATTTTATCACAATCACTAATCACAAATAGTTTTCATACGTTTAATAAATCCCAATAAATTGAAAGATGCACAAGAATACTCCAGTATGACAGCACAAAATAATCAGGAATATCTAATTATGACAGGACAATTAGTGCCCTGCACGTGATATTACAACTAACCTCAAAAATGTGCAATTTCTAAGTTTTTGGAGTATTATGTCGTTTTATCAAAATTTCTGCTTGGTTGCTGTACTATCAACTAAAATCTTGTTCAGTGCATTATTACTGAAGACTTAATTACTTTGATCTAATAAAATAAGATGCTTTTTGTTGGTTGGAAATCCAACCTATAATTAGCAGTCTATTTTCAATAATCTACAATATTGAAACTTTATATATCCACTGTCTGAAACAGTTTTTAAATGTTATAATGGTTCCAAGCTGAAACTACAAAAATTAAAATTAAAATTGAAAATTAATTTACAAAAACTAAAAATGTAAGGTTATGTTAGTAATATGATATGCACATGATCTGTTTAAAAATTTTAGCCTCATTTTATACCACGTGACCTCTACTACCAATCAAAATGCTGACAACCTATTGTCGCCTCTGTCTCTATAAAGCCTCTGTACAAAATGCTGTCTGTGCTGAGTGTCAAAGGTCAATCTGTTATTTCAATATGGCTACGGCATAGAGGCATTGGCGTCGTAATATATGTGTATCAAACTGACTGTAGCTAGTGCGGCAGTTTAGCTAGGATATTTCAACATATTGTGCACTTTTTGATAAAAGCACCAAATTTGGCACAGAGGTAGGCCGATGTAATATGAACAATTTTGGATGTGGAGCCATCGGCCAACTGCCCCTGGCGGCCATTTTCCAAAATGGCTGCCAGTGGACACCCGAAAGACAACAGAAGTTAGATAAAATTTGCTGCTGAAGGTTTTAATGAATGTTTATTGAATGTTTTGAATGAGAGATAGTTTGTAAGTTATATACAGGGTGAGTCAATAGTGCGTATTTCTTCTGTATCTCCTGTCTCGTTAGAGATAGAGGAATGGTTCAAAATTTTAATTGAATCGTGAGAAAAAGTACATTTTTTTAAATTATTATCAATTATACAGGGCGATCCGTTAAAGTGGTAGATGAAAGAATATATATTTTTTAAACGGAATGACCAAATTTTTTTTATTATGTTTTACCTGTTTCTTCAAATTTGTTTTTAAACTTTTGGAAGATGCTTCTTGTGGATGGGTTCTGTGAGAATACTTTTGAGCGTAAGTTCTGGAGGCCAAAAAACAATTTCTGTCATTAATTCATGTTTCGTAAAATTCATTTTTTAGCGAAAACTATGAAGTTTGCAACAAAATTGAAAGTAACTGAACAACTTAAGAATAAGGAAGGAAGAAGATACAGAGCGCGCGCAAAGAAAACTTTGTAATACGCAATACCGCCAAAAAGAAAGGAGGGAGAAGTAATAAAGCGAGAAAAAGTTTATTCGCTATGCTCTGTACCACCAACAAAAAGCAGTAGACTCCTCCCCAAAAATGCCCACTAAATTTGAATGGAATTTCTCTATTGGTCGAATTTATAGAACCCGAATTACAAAGCAACTGCTAAATTTGACTGACTAAGGCCGACTCTACAAGTACTCGCGTAACGCTTTAAACTTTTACACATTTTGCAACAGACCAATCAAAACGCATAAACGCTAAACTTATTAAAAACGCGAATAAATGGGGAGCCGGGGCGTTACTGGTGACTGTCAATTGTGGTATTCGATTCGTATTCGTTTTTGTGACATTTCACATTTTATCTGCGTAGCAAAGTATTAAGGTTTATATATTCTGTGTAATAAGATATGGCTGAAGGAGGTAGAGTGTCTCCACCGAAAAAACGATTATCCAGACATTTTTCGGTGGAAAATAAGGAAAATGTGCTGATCATTTATAAGGCCTACGATGGGGAGAATCCGGAGAAAACTAAGACGGAATGCAAGGAGTTCGCTGCAAAGGCAGCAGGTGTGAGTGTTTCAAGTGTTTCTAAAATTCTTCGTGAATACCAACAAACACACCAACTTCAGCCACCAAAAGTGTACCATCGACAAAGGGCAGTTTTGGACAATATTGATGAAGGAACTAAAAGTGCTCTCAAGCGTATAATACATTCCTTTTTTGAAACCAACTCTAAACAAAATTTTAGCAGTGGTGCATGAAGATGATTATTTACCTCATCTTAAACGGAGTACTTTATGGAGACTGATAAGAGAAATTGGGTTTCGGTGAGCAAACGGACTTTTTATTTCTTCGTGTTGTAATGTAATTGTGTTTGGCATTATAGGTTCTCAAAATGGTCACGTAATAGTGCCCTAAGGGAAAAAAACGAGATTATCGTTTGGAGGCGAAGATTCCTGCGAGACATCAGGAAATGCCGGGAAGAACATAAGAAGTTGTACTTTTTAGATGAGACTTGGGTGAACGCAGGCCACACTGTAAGTAAAGTATGGAAGGACACGACAATCCTGACTCCAAGGCAGGCTTTCATCCAAGGTTTAACGACGGGGTTAAAAGATCCATCGGGCAAGGGAAGTCCCCCACATAGGATCCGAGGACGGTTTCATTGAGAATGGTTTGTTATGCTTCGAATCAAAGAAAACTGGAGACTACCATGAAGAAATGAATGGTGAGGTTTTCGAGAACTGGTTCAGACAAATTATTGGAGGCTTAGAAGAAAACTCTGTGGTTGTGATCGACAATGCTTCCTATCACAGCCGAAAAACTGAGAAGATGCCAAATACTGGCACGAAGAAGGCTGAGATACAAGACTGGTTGACAAGTAAGTCGATTATTTATGAAGCAGACAAGGTGAAAGCCGAACTTCTGCATTTGGTCAAACAGGCTGCTGTTACTCCGAAATATGTGGTCGATGAGATAGCAAAAGAACATAATATTATGGTTTTGCGATTGCCCCCATATCATTGTGAATTCAATCCCATTGAATTAATATGGGGACAAATAAAAGGGGAAGTTGCGAGGAAAAATACTACATTTAAAATGAGAGACCTTCACCCATTATTTGAGCAAGCCATCTCAAATGTTTCTGCTGAAAATTGGAAGAACGCCATTCGTCATGCGCAAAGCGAAGAGGAAAAAATGTGGCAGATTGACATTGTAATGGACACTGTAGTGGAGCCCCTGGTCATTCATGTTGGGAGTGACTCTTCGTCGTCTGAATCAGAGTCAGACTAAGGGCTGAGAAGCAGGAATTGATTTAATTGGACAACGATAATGCTGTAGCAGGTATTATAAATTTGATTAGAATTTTATTTTTCATATAAAATGTTTATTTTAAATATAAATTTTTTTATTTTAATTTCAGAACCAATTCAAATACTGGTGGCTCAATGGAGATTCAACTGAATTGAGTTCAAATTACACTGGTGCAATATGAACTACGTTAACCAGGAACCTGCTGTTCAATTGATCCACTCGTGGATGCCATACAAGCGGCTCTTAGTCTGACTCTGATTCAGACGACGAAGAGTCACTCCCAACATGAATGATCAGGGGCTCCACTACAGTTTCCATTGCAATGTCAATCTGCCACATTTTTTCCTCTTCGCTTTGCGAATGACGAATGGCGTTCTTCCAATTTTCAGCAGAAACATTTGAGATGCCTTGAGGTATCTCATTTTGAATGTGGTATTTTTCCTCGCAACTTCCCCTTTTATTTGTCCCTATATTAATTCAATGGGATTGAATTCACAATGATATGGGGGCAATCGCAATACCATAATATTATGTTCTTTTGCTATCTCATCGACCACATATTTCGGAATAACAGCAGCCTGTTTGACCAGATGCAGAAGTTCGGCTTTCACCATGTCTACTTCATAAACAATCGACTTACTTGTCAACCAGTCTTGTATCTCAGCCTTCTTCGTGCCAGTATTTGACATCTTCTCAGTTTTTCGGCTGTGATAGGAAGCATTGTCCATCACAACCACAGAGTTTTCTTCTAAGCCTCCAATAATTTGTCTGAACCAGTTCTCGAAAACCTCACCATTCATTTCTTCATGGTAGTCTCCAGTTTTCTTTGATTCGAAGCATAACAAACCATTCTCAACGAAACCGTCCTCGGATCCTATGTGGGGGACTATAAGACGACTTCCCTTGCCCGATGGATCTTTTAACCCCGTCGTTAAACCTTGGATGAAAGCCTGCCTTGGAGTCAGGATTGTCGTGTCCTTCCATACTTTACTTACAGTGTGGCCAGCGTTCACCCAAGTCTCATCTAAAAAGTACAACTTCTTATGTTCTTCCCGGCATTTCCTGATGTCTCGCAGGAATCTTCGCCTCCAAACGATAATCTCGTTTTTTTCACTTGGGGCACTATTACGTGACCTTGTACCAGTTACTCACTGATGGCCAATTTCTCTTATTAGCCACAAAGTACTCCGTTTAAGATGAGGTAAATAATCATCTTCATGCACCGCTGCTAAAATTTTGTTTAGAGTTGGTGGTTCATTTCTTTCAAAAAAGGAATGGATTATACGCTTGAGAGCACTTTTAGTTCCTTCATCAATATTGTCCAAAACTGCCCTTTGTCGATGGTACATTTTTGGTGGCTGAAGTTGGTGTGTTTGTTGGTATTCACGAAGAATTTTAGAAACACTTGAAACACTCACACCTGCTGCCTTTGCAGTGAACTCCATGCATTCCATCTTTGGCTTCTACGGATTCTCCCCATCGTAGGAAGATGTTCAGCGCCTTTTCCTTACCCTTCACCGAAGAATGTCTGGCCAATCCTTTTTTTCCAATGGAGAAATAGGAACTGCTCACCGGTTCTGACTGTTCAGTGTAAAAAATAAAAGTGATATATTATGTTTCCAATTATATTATATACGTTTATCTTATTAGTTATCGTTGTTTTAATATTATTTACAAATTTATGTATAAGTAGGGCTTTTAAAGTCTATATTTTTTTCTACTGACTTAAGTATCTAAATGTATTGTAATGATGAATAAAGCCATTTTATTATTATATTATATTGAAATCTTTCATAACTTTCTTATACTTACGAGCTGTAATAGATATAGATAGAACCTTCGAACCTTGTAAAAATTAAGAAGAAATAGACAGGTATGTGTTTATTTATTTGGACATGTTAAAACTTATAAGTAGTTAAGTTCTTGCCTTCTAGCAAACGATAGGCTTTTTAAAGGTTTTTGTTAATATGTAAAAATAAAACAAGATATAAATACCTATATAATATATAGTTGGTATAGTTTTTATTGCTTGAACATTCCACGACTATTCGTAAAAAGAACCGAAAGTAATCTTACGATAGATATTAATAAATAAACATGTACAGTGATGGAAACCAAGAAGTAAACGATTCAGCAGATTTGGCTATTTTTGAGTAGTGTGCATTGGGGTCATTGGGGTTTATCCAGTAGAGTAACCTATGTGAAATTGTTGCAGTAAATCACAAACTAATCTTTTTTGCCTGAAATAACCACATACTTTCTTTTAAATATGTGGAAATAACTCGCGAAAGCACCTAACCTAAAAACTACAAATGTCAACAACAGACCATCAATCAGATCAGCTGGTCTAGACATCCGGAAATCGGAAATAAATGTCTCTGATAATGTAACTTGAGTTTGCGCAATGCGGACGAACTTCGTTTAAATTTTTGCGGGATTAAGTATTATTTTTTAAAATCCAAAATTGAAAATGTATAATAGAAAATTTAATGGGAATAAACATTATAAAAATACAGTATAGCTGTAGTATAAAATATAACACGTATAATAAACAAATTTTGTTGAAGCTATCTCAACTTCTCTCTTTAATTTCATCGTGTAAAACTGACTATTGCGCACACCGTTCTGCGCAACCATAAAATTAATGGGGAGGAGTCTACTGTTTTATGTTGATGGTATGGAGTATAGTACTATTTTCATTTATATTCACGTCATGTCGGGAATTTTTATAACTTAATTTTTGTAACTTAATTTCTTAAATCATCTTTATTCGTACATGATAAATAGAACTTTTTACTTTATTACCGAGTTCTACTTGAGACGTTTGCATGTAGAGACCTGGCAGCCATTTTGGATGTGGACAGAGGGCTTAGGAATTTAAAGTTTTAGTTTCCATATGATTGACTTACTTACCCAAAAACATATAAAACCATACCAATCTAGTCAAAATCAACAAGGTATGATGGTCGAGATGGTAGAGTACCTGCCTCTCACCCAAAAGTCCCGGGTTCGAATCCCGGTCGTGGCAATGGAAAATACTGTGAGAGGGATTTTTCCATTATACACGGATATTGGATGTGTGTCCCTTGTCTTTAAATGTATAGCCCCCTCCCGCACAAGGCTCAGCCTTCTGGGATAAAGGGGGTCGTAATTACATGTGGTGTATTTATTTATTTATTTTTATACTAATTTTTAAATTAGTACGTATCTTGGATTTGAATATTAATACCTAAAAATTTTTATTGTTAACAACCACACACACATATTTAGCTTACTCAGAAACATATTAAAACAAACATCTTTTAAAATATTGGATATGTATGCGCTTGTTTTTAGTTATTTTAAAATTATAACGAGCCGCCATCTTGGATTTAACACACAAGGATTGGGAATTTGAGGTTTTAACAGACATAGGCGTGTTCAGCATACCCAAAAACATATATATCGACATCGATCTTGTCACAATCGCCTAATAAATATTTATTTTGTAATTAAAGGCCAAGAATTTGGCCGCCATCTTGAGTTTGAGGCATAAGAACTAAAAATTTGGATTGTTAACACCCCTAGGCGTATTCAGCGACCCTAAAAACTTAAAGATTCACCTGTTAATCAATCGTTACACGATTTGCCGTTAGAAGTGATTTGTAGGCCTCTTACGAGATTTTATGCCTAGTCTATCTTACATTTCTTGTAAAAGAGCAGTCTAATATTATAAATCAACAAACGATAATTATTGACGATTTAAATAATAAACTAAATACTCAGAATAATTAGAAAACCGCTGGTGAAACAAAAAAAACCTAATCTCCCCTCTAACAAATACTCCCAATACCGTGAATAGCAACACAGGAGAAAATATGGTATCTCAAAACTTCGATAATATAAATAAAATCGCAAGGCTCTGCTGACAACGACGCCGACGGCCCGAAACCATTCAAGATGCAAGCGTCCGCTAACAATGACAGGCCAAAACCATTCAAGCGCACTGAATTGAAAATTGGAACTGGCAAAGATGAAACAAACTCATCCTGTAATGTCTTTAATAAAACTCTAGACTGAGACATGAATCTATATTTTGCATGATATCAATACGTTCACAATAATATAACTTCAGTGATGTCCGCGTGCAATGTCTTATCGTCTCGTGGACTTGTGCATAGCGTCTTGCCTGGCTGCCGGATCAGAACTGCTCTGTAGCCGTGTGGCTTTGGGTGGGCGGTCCCTCGGGGCGACTTCCTGGCGGGAGCATTTGAATTCTAGCCTCACTACATTTCACCTCCCTTTCTGGAACTTATATACGATTTATTTAACTATATTTTCATAAATTATTATTCTTTAAAAACATGAAACATGAGACAGCGTATTTATGTAATTACCAAGTACAATTTGTATTTTATTTTAGTATAGAATTTTGTAATTTCTACAGCTTTGTTCACTTTCAACATTGTGTTGTTAGAGCTACGGAGAATCTGAACCCATGACATAATCTCTGAATTTATTAGGCAATTTTTCACTTCGTTTTGATCTTGGGTTTGTCAGATTTTCCTTAGAACTATCGTTAGTAGGTAATCTACTAGTGTTATTTGTATGACAACCTACTTCCTCTACAATTACATTATTTTTATTTACATTTTCAACATGTTCGTTATTGTTAACATTATCTAAATCTATATCTACATTGTCTACATTAATATTTTGAGATGGTGGACCTAAAGGCAGTTCCGTGGTGAATTTTGAGCTAGATGCCTGATGTGTGTTTTCTTTGGCCGTATTATTGTCACTTTTTGAGACACTCTCCTTGCCTCTCTCTCCGCTTTCCATGTAATGCTTGTGCATTTGATTTGCATGTCTTTTCCAGGTCATACCTCCGCTGACTTGACATAAATAAAGTGTTTTTCCCAGTTTTCGTGAAATTGTCGCTGTGGTCCATGTTTTTCCTTCACGATAGTCTTTGACATATACGTTTTCGCCTATTTTAAAGCTGCGTGTCATGCCTCCATGATTTTTTACTTGTCTATTTTGTGCTTTCCTCATTTCCTCTTGTACTTTGGTATCGCCTGTTTCCTTGTTGTCTTCTCGCAACCGTGTTAATCTTGTTCGTAATTCTCTGCCGAGTATGAGGTTTGCTGGCGTCTCTTTGGTTGATTCGTGCAATGTTGTTCTATAGTGAAATAAGAAACGAGAAATTAGCGTCTGCATATGTACCTTTGCATTGCCTGCCTCTGTGATGTAAGGTTTCAACTTGTTTTTGAATAGTTTAACGCCTATTTCAGCTAATCCGTTGGATTGGCTGTTGAATGGTGGTGGTGCAGTGTTTTATATCATTCGACTTTAGAAAGTTTTCCATTTCCTGTGATTTCAGTGATGGTCCATTGTCCGACATTAACGTTGACGGCAAGCTCCATCTTGCAAATGCTTCTCTGAGTTTTTCTATTGTTTGGGTAGTCGTTATGTTCTTCATGGTGAATACTTCGATCCATTTTGTGTAAGCGTCTACTATGATTAAAAACATGGTGTTATGGCATGGTCCTAAAAAATCTATGTGTATTCTATTCCATGGTTTCGTTTCCAACGGCCATGGCGTTAAATGGTGTTTTGGTGGCATTTGTTTGTTTAAAATACATGGTGCACATGATTTTGCTATGGTTTCTATGTCCTGATCTAGATTGGGCCAATAAAATAATCCTCTTGCTATGGTTTTCATCTTTACGATGCCAAAATGTCCGTTATGAAGTTCATCCAACATTTTTCTTCTTATTGATGTTAGAATTATTATTCTTGTGCCCCACAACAGTATTCCATTGTCTACTGACAGTTCTTTGCTTCTGTAAGCATATGGCTTTAAAAGATCCGGTACTTTGCTGGGCCAGTTGTCGTTTTTACATAATTTATTACAATGTTTAGTAGTTTGTCCGCCTCTGTCTTATCCCGGACCATGGAATATGTTGCTACAGGCCAATCTGATATGTTTGCAGTAAAATTTATGTAACTTACAATTTTCTCCATATCCTTGTCTGCTTTTACAGGTGCTCTAGATAGATAGTCTGCTACAGCGTTTTCTTTTCCTTTGATATATTCTATGTTGTAGTTGAATCCAGCGAGGAAAGCAGCCCATCTTTGTAACCGATTCTCATACATCTTAGGGATGTTCTGGAGAAACAATTTATGGATCTTTCTTTCCCGTTAGTCATTTTGTGAGATAGTACTGCTGAAATACCGTGCATCGAAGCATCGGTAGTTAGTATCAAAAGTAAATCGGGATTAAAATGAGTTAAAACGAGGTCGTTTGCGGTTTAATTTTGTTAAATATATCGACACATTTGTCGTTCCAATTAAATTTCGTGTTATTTTTGAGCAGATCATAAATTGGTTTTATTATACTTGAAAAATTTTAGATAAATTTACTGTGATAATTTATCATACCTATCAGTGACCTTGTTTCAGATACATTCTTCGGGGTGGGAGCTTCTAGTATAGCGTTTACCTTCTTTTTTGACTTACTTAATCCATGTTTGCTTATCCTATGTCCCAGATATTCGACTTCTTCCTTGAAAAAGCTGCATTTTGTTTCTTTACCGTTAGACCGGCATCCCTCAACTTTTCCAGTACTCGCTGCAAATTTTCCAGATGTTCCTTCCTGTCCTTGCCCGTCACAAGGATATCGTCTAAATAACTGACTACGTTTTTCATACCCATGAATAGTTGTTCGATGTGTTTTTGGAATATGTTGCTAGCAGGAGAAATACCAAAAGGCATTCTGTTCATGAGGTACAATCCCCGATGTGTGCTCCATGTCAATATTTCTTTACTTCTGTCGCACAGCAAAAATTGGTGGAAAGCCCTGCACAGGTCTAGTTTGCTGAAATGTTCTCCGTCATGCAGTTTGGCAAATAATTCCTCTACTCGGGGTAGTGGATACTGTTTTTGCTGGAGATACGGGTTGAAGGTTACCTTATAATCGCCGCATAGTCTCAACGTTCCATTTGGTTTCATTACTGATACGATCGTAGTCGCCCAGGTGCTCGTCTCAATGGGTGTTAGGATGCCGTCTCTCACCATCTTTTGCAATTCCTCATCTATGGTCTGCCTATGTGCCAGCAGTACTGATCTAGGTTTAAGAAAAACTGGTTTACTATCGTGTTTCAAATTTAACTATATAAGAGCATGATTGAAAGTGCCTAATTTATCTGAAAACACTTCAGGGTATCTATCTATTAAAACATTTATATCATTTTTGGGACTTGTTGCAGTTATAATATTATTAACCATGTCAAATTTTATATTAAAAGTTTTTAACCAATTTCTGCCTAATATGTTTGGTCCACCATTCTCAATTACATACAGTTTTATACATTTTACAACATTTTGATACATTACTAACACATTAAAATATCCGGTTGGTTTAAATATTGTCCCGTTATAACTTTTTAGTAAGAGTTCATCTTTTGACATTTTATGATGTTTAAAATGAGTTTTATAAAATTCGTAATTACAAACACTTATGGCTGAGCCTGAGTCAATTTCAAAAATTAAAGATTTGTTTTCTATCACTACACTGACTTTAAACGAATTGACTGCACTATAGTACAGCGGATTAGCTAACCTATTGTGCATTTTTTGATAAAAGCACCAAATTTGGCACAGAGCTAGACCGATGTAATATGAACAATTTTGGATGTGGAGCCATCTGCCAACTGCCCCCTGGCGGCCGTGGCGGCCATTTTCCAAGATGGCTGCCAGTGGACACCCGAAAGACCACAGCAGTCAGATAAAATTTGCTGCTGAAGATTTTAGTGAATGTTTATTGAATGTTTTGAATGAGAGATAGTTTGTAAGTTATATACAGGGTGGGTCAATAGTGCGTGCGTGGGGAGATACAGAAGAAATCTGTATCTCCTGTCTCGTTAGAGATAGAGGCATGGTTCAAAATTTTAATTCAATTGTGAGAAAAAGTACATTTTTTAATATTATTATCCATTATACAGAGCGATCCGTTAAAGTGGTAGATGAAAGAATATATATTTTTTAAATGGAATGACCCAATTTTCTTTATTATGTTTGAATACCACTATGATGGCCTATTCAGCGGTAAAATATTTTTAAAATTTGTTTGATGGTTAATGAATTAAAAAATATTTTTATTGAAAACTGCCGTTTGCAGGTATCATTTTGAAAATTGATTTTGGACTTATTTTTGGAGAATAATTTTTTTTCTTTGACATTTTAGTAGTGTATGCCTTACTTTAACTATTAGCTGATGTGGAAAATATTTTTTTCATACAAGGTGTTCATAAGCGCACTGCTAAATAAATATTCAAACTACCAAAACTCAACTTTTTTAAATGGAACACCCTATATATTTTTGTAAAAATTGTGTAATTTTTATTTCTCTGCAACTTTGATATGATATGTCTCATACCTAAAACATTGAGTAAAAAATAATAAAGAGTTGCAACTGTCAAGGTTTCGAGATTTTAGTATTGTATTTCTTTGCCAATAACTTCATGATTCTCATCAATTTTTAGTGCTACGGAAAGGTATTTGTAATGTGGCTGTATAGCCCTTAAAATTAAAGACAATCATGAAGCAATTGTTGAAAAAATACAACACTAAAATCTCGAAACCTTGACAGTTGCGCCTCTTTATTATTTTTACTCAATGCCTAAAATGAATAATTTTCTAGATGTAGTTGTTTATGTGTAAATAGGTATGTTTTATTCAGAAAAGTCAATGTACCTTTGAAATTATTTCATAGAAACAAAGACATTTAATTCAGTTACTTTCAATTTTGTTAACTCCAGAACTTACGCTAAAAAGTATTCTCACAGAACCCATCCACAAGAAGCATCTTCCAAAAGTTTAAAAACAGATTTGAAGAAACAGGTGGCATTTCTTATAAAAAAGTCAATCGTAGAAAAAGGACTACAAATGAACATAACGACAGTTTTCCATAAAAATATTTTTTATTTCATTAACCATCCAAGAAATTTTAAAAATATTTTAGCGCTGAATAGGCCATCATAGTGGTATTCAAACATAATAAAAAAAATTGGTCATTCTATTTAAATAATATATATATATTCTTTCATCTACCACTTTAACGGATCGCCCTGTATAATTGATAATAATTTTAAAAAATGTACTTTTTCTCACAAATTAATTAAAATTTTGAACCATGCCTCTATCTCTACCGAGACAGGAGATACACAATAAATACGCACTATTGACCCACCCTGTATATAACTTACAAACTGTCTCTCATTCAAAACATTCAATAAACATTCACTAAAACCTTCAGCAGCAAATTTTATCTAACTTCTGTTGTCTTTCGGGTGTCCACTGGCAGCCATTTTGGAAAATGGCCACCAGGGGGCAGTTAGTTGGCCGATGGCTCCACATCCAAAATTGTTCATACACTTCGCACATAAATTATGGAATAGGTAAAAAAATGAGTCAAGTTTATACATTCATATTTTTGTTAATATTGAAGCAATCTTAATAATTTTTTTATTGCGGATAGGTCATTTCTTCTGCAGTTTAATACCGCATGTTCGATTTAACTCCGAGTTTTGTTATACAGGGAAACGCGAAAAGTATGAGGGCATGTAAATTCTCTAAAATTTCAATTTGATCTGTGGCAATTAGGAGCCTATGAAAATTTATTTTTATAAGTGTTTCAGTTACGGCCTATCCTATTGTACTCACTGCGCCAAGCAAATTGCCATACGGTTCTTGGTAAATAAAAAATTGGCAATTCTTTGAAAATTGTTCTGTTGCCAATAACTGTTAAAAAAACAATAATTTTAGTGGATTTCCTTCCATTTTCCTCTCACTAAAGAGTTATGAAACCAATATCGAGGTTATTAATACAAGTTGGAATAAAAATAACTTAATAAATTTGTTTAACAGGAAAAAGAACGATAACAATAACAAAAAACTAAGCAATAATGCAAACTAATAACGGGTATTACCTTCCCTGGCATTTACTACAGTTTGGCATCGATTGAACATACTTAAAATTAAATCTCGAATGAACATTTGATCCACATTTTGTCAGGCTTCCAACAAAATAGTCTTAACAGGCAACAGAAAATTTTTTAAAGAATTGCCATTTTTTTATTTACCAAGAACCGTAGGGCAAATTGCTTGGTGCAGTGTGTACAATAGGAGAGGCCGTAACCGAAACACTTATAAAAATAAATTTTCATAGGCTCCTAATTGCCACAGATCAAATTGAAATTTTATGGAATTTACATGCCCTCATACTTTTCACGTTTCCCTGTATAACAAAACTCGTAGTTAAATCGAACATACGGTATTAAACTGCAGAAGAAATGACCTATCCGCAATAAAAAAATTATTGAAATTGCTTCAATATTAACAAAAATATGAATGTATAAACTTGACTCATTTTTTTACCTATTCCATAATTTATGTGCGAAGTGTATTATATCGGTCTACCTCTGTGCCAAATTTATTTATTTGGTGCTTTTATCAAAAAGTGCACAATATGTTGAAATATCCTAGCTAAACTGCCGCACTACTATTGTCTGTTATGGAAAATAATGGCTCTGTGTGAAGTGAGCAATTTTCAATAACTTCATCGCTATTAGTATTACCATTGTTTATAATATTATATTATTCAACGACCGTATAATGATGGGTATTAATCACGAGGTGAAGTTTACGGCCACGAGCCGCAGGCGAGTGGCCTAAATCACCGAGTGGATAATAGCCATTATACGGGAGTAGAATACTATACTTTATCCACGACTACTAAATATTTTTGTCGTTTGTAGCAGAACAATATAATATTATAGCTAAATCAAGGAAGCATCTGACAGTAGTGATTAATGACTCATTAATCACTGCCGTGATTAATGGGTAGACGTATAATGGGTACATTATACAATAGTCGTGGATAAAATCAAGGAAGCATCTGACAGTAGTGATTAATGACTCATTAATCACTGCCGTGATTAATGGGTATTATTAAGGTCGAGCAAACAGACGTATAATGGGTACATTATACAATAGTCGTGGATAAAGTATATAGTTATTCAACCTCTTGTTAGTACCGGTGGATCATTGGTAGATGGCGTGTTGGATGATGTGTGCCCATTATTACGACCGTAGCCCCCGGTGTCGTTTACGTTACGACCATTGTTTATTATAAACAATGCCACGACGCATGCAAGAATTTCGTACATCCGGTGCTATCCGGTGCATCTACGTCACATGACATTCGACGAGGAACTAAAGTCATAGATCGAAACTCAACTGTAATTATTAATAACTTTTGAAAGTTTGTCAGTTTTTCTATTTTTAAACTATTGGATTTTTTGTTCTAAAATGAATCATTATACATCATATGTCTAACATAACCTAAAATTTTTAGTTTTTGTAAATTTATTTTTACTTTAATTATAATTTTGTAGCTTCAGCTTGGATCCATAATAATAACATTTAAAAACTCTCTAATAAGACAGTAGATATATAAAGTTTCAATATTGTGCCTACGTAGAAAATGAATTGCTATTTATAGGTTGGATTTTTAGTCAACAAAAGACAACCTATTTCATTAGATTAGGATAATTAAAACTTCATTAGTAATGCACCGAACAAGATTTTAGATGATAGTACAGGAACCAAGCAGAAATTTTGATAAAAATGATATAATATTCAAAAAATTTAAAAAGTGCATATTTTTGAGGTTAGTTGTAAAGCTTGATTTTCATAGTCGCGAAATTGTGAAAAGCGAAATGCGAAACGAGTTGTTACTGGTTCATTTCACATTAAAATTTGGAATTGACCAATAGCAACACGTCTCGCATTTCACTTTTCGCAATTTCGCGACTATAAAAATCATGCTTAATGTGTTTAAATTAATGTTCTTTTTTATATGTATTTGTTATTTGACTGTTTATAATTTATAATGGCGAATTGTGCTGTAGCTATGTGCAAAAATTATAACCAAAGTACAAAAAGATATTGATATAAAATATTTCAGTTTTCCGAAGAACGAAGATTTGGCAAAACAGCTTGGCTACAGAAAAGATAAAATAAATTTGAAGAATGGCAAGTGGAGGAACATGTTATGTATATTGTATTTGAAACCTAATTTTTAGCGATCAAATTTATGTTCAACGTTAATTATAATTTTGTAGTTTCAGCTTGGATCCTTAATAACATTGAAAACTCTCACAGACAGTAGATATATAAAGTTTCAATATTGTAGATTATTTAAATTCATTAGTTAATGCACCGAACAAGATTTTAGTTGATAGTATAGGAACCAAGCAGAAATTTTAATAAAAATGACATAATATTCAAAAATATTAAAAAGTGCATATTTTTTAGGTTAGTTCTGATGTCGCGTGCACGACACTTTAGCACAGATTAACTATATCAGATGCGAATGCTTCGCGCGGTGCCTTTCATGTCCGCGACACATGTATTAGGCCCGTCGGCTACTCGTAACGTTGCATGCTTTTTGCACCACAAGACTTTAATATTTATTTTTGTGGATGCGAATTAGTTGCACCACTTGAGCGCTCGAGAAAAACAATAAAAATATATTATAAAATATATTTTATTAAAACAAATATGAAATTGTATGTTTACAAATGGGATAATATTGTAAGTTTTCTATTTGTTTTATCAGGTTTTTTTGATGTTTTTAGATCTCTATTTGTATACTCGTATGACACTATTTTGACATTTAAAATCCGAACGCTCGGACTAACAATATATCGTCGTAAACTCTGCTACACGCTGTCACGATAATGCTCTCGTACTAAACCCTCCGCATATATGAGGATGGAAGTAGTGGGGACCGTTGGACAGGCCGCCACGCTTACATTCGCATCTGGTATAGTTAATCTGTGGCATTAGGGCAATGCATATTTTTCTCGAGCTCGACGTCACATCTGGCTGAGCAATGTGTAATGTATCGTGAAATGTATATTTAAATGATTATTATAATATTTTAAATTCATAAAAACAAAAGTCATGGAAACTGACTAGTACGTAGGTAAGTTACTCACAAGTTGGCAGCACAACTTGTAAGTATGTGCTGCCAACTTGTGAGTAACTTACGTACTAGTCAATTTCAACGACTTTTGTAATAACATTTAAATACATTTCACCATTGTTTATATACACTTTATAAACAATGATTATACATTGCACAGACGGATATGACGTCGTGGTCGAGAAAAATAAGAATATTGTACGTGACATCGCAACTAACCTCAAAAATATGCATTTTCTAAAATTTGCACGTCATCAAATGACGCGTTTAGTTAGAAACGTAATACCAGTGCGCAAATGTAAAGTCACCATTTCGATATGGGTGTCGAGCACGCGTCTCAAAAATATACATTTTTAAATATTTTCACATATTGAGCTGCTTTTATCAAAATTTCTGCTTGGTTCCTGTACTATCAATTAAAATCTTGTTCAGTGCATTACTTTAATGAAGCTTTAATTTCCGTAATCAAATAAAATAAAATGATTTTTGTTGGCTGGAAACCCAACCTATAATTAGCAGTCTATTTTAAATAATCTACAATATTGAAACTTTATATCTACTGTCAAAGATTTAAATCTGAAACTACACAAATTAAAATCGAAAATAAATTTACAAAAACTGTAAATTTGAGGCTATGTTAGTCCTATATGATTCACATGATCCATTTTACGGCTTTCGGGCTATTGTAATGAATTTAAACGTTCGGTGATTGATTATTTTTACATGATGGCTGATTAAAAGATGAAGTAATTATTTGATGTGTTTATATGTCCATATTTGTGATTTATAACATTTTTTAGGTGAACATCCAGATCACTAAATACAATATATCCTGTTCCTCCACTTACTTGCCATTTTTCAAATTTATTTTACTGAAATATTCTATATCAATACCTTTTGTATTAACATTAGAAATGTTTTTGTTTTCGTATAGGGGGTTGAAAATCAGTTTCATGTTGCATTTTATGAAGCATGCCTTTATAGAAACAGTGGCGACAACATAGTGACCAATTTTTGATTGGTTGTCTAAATCGCATGGTACCGGCAGTCATGTTATTATTTTTTTATGAGCGTCTTCTTGTCGAAAAAATCCCAACGGCTATATCTCGTTGCGATTCTTTGAATATTTAAAAAGTTATTAGCGTTTCAATACCCCATGTCGAAGAGTTTTGTAAATTTTGCGAAATTAAAAAGTCCGAATGCGTGCGCAGAGCCTTCCGAATTTCATGCACGTGCAGGGCTTGTCAAACGTCACAAATGTCACTTTTTAGTTAGGATCTGCTGACCACAAAATCGCAGCTGGACCGCACAATTCACGATGTACTTTCAAGTTGGACTTTCGAGCTTGGATTTATTGCCAGAATGGCGGCTTAGTGGCCTGTTTTCGTTTGGAAGTCGGGACGACTTCAGGACCCCGAAACAATTTTCTGTTTCTCGATAGTGCCTTTCCTTCACTATGACATTTAATTCTATCGAGTATTGTATCCAAGTAAGAAACTGCATGTTTCAAGAGCAGGATTAAACAAATGTTTTTAGTCCTAGTAGGGGGTCGATGGCAAAATGACGTAACGCGTGAGATTTCAGCGGTTTCAGAACGGTACACTTTTTCGTTCACTCCTATTGAGCCTAAAATCAGAGCGTGACCGTGCAGTGCAATTCACGATGTAGTTCTAAGTTCGACCCTTTACCTTGGATTTCTTACCAAAACAGTATCTCGGAAATTCGTTTGGAAAGTTTTCCTGTTTATGCAATTTTTTTCAATTTTGTCAATGTCTTGCAATTTGACAAATCATAGGGGTGGATTTAGGATCGGGGTTGCTCTGGCAGGTTGCCGATATCTGATTTGTACGTATTACCGAGTGTTAGACTAGGTTTGAGTGCCATTACTTTAACATGAGGTAGATTAAGCAAAAGTAAACAAGAAAATTTATCGCTGCCTTAGAAAAGTCACGCTCAACAATCTCCAAGACAACTAAACATCGAAAAGCACGTCGAACAGCTTATTTCCTTTTGTCCCGTCGAAATATGTATAGCCGAAAACCATATGTAACTTAAAATTTTGTCGTTTTTCGCAATTTACAAAGATAGCGGTGATTTGAAGCAAAATAAAATATAATGCCTGATCCAATGGCATATCACACGGTTACAGTACATGCAAAATGTACAGAAATTAATCAAATAAGAAAAAAAATTGCGAAATCTTTGTAACTCTATACTTATTATTTATGTAATATGAAGGTGGATTTTTATTGCATCCACATTTGTACGACGTATGTTAACACGTGAAAACCAAATTTAGGCAATATTCAGTAATCGTAGCCCTCCCTCAAGAAAAGTTTTTGTCAAATGATTTAAACGAAATCCGATTAATTTCAATGTTGCCAAAAATTCTTTAAAATAATGGATTCTTTGTAAAACAAGCTGTAGATTATGTAGATTCACCTATTGTTAAAATAGCAATTGAAATATTAAATAATAGACGAACATTTGTACTTAGTTGTTGAGGACGTTGATCTCCTTGTTCTATTAATCGCTTTAACTCCAGAAGAAAAAGATATATTTTTCATAAGGCCAGGAACAGGAAAAATTATATGGAAAATTCTTTCTTCGTCAGAAATACAGAAATGACAAGAACGTATAAAAATAGTTATTTACATTACTAGATGTGAAAGGTTACTTTAAGGCGTGAGGTGATTTTTGAATGGTCGAGGCGAAGCCGAGACTTTTAAAAAAACACCGAATACTTAAAAGGGCTTTCGCATCATGAAATGTATTATATTTTTTCTACTATACCGAAAAAAATTATGGGATTTACTAATTTAAGACTATGAAATGAAATTAATTGACGTTTTTAATAAATTTTATAGTTTAGGAGGCTGCCTGTGAAAATTGTTTCCATGGCAACCAAATATTACACATTTTAATTTCTGGTGGTTTCAAACTAAAATAAACAAATAATGTTTTGTGGCGATATAAATGGGAATATTGCTTGTGCCTTGTTTTACCCCAAGAAATCCAAAGCAAGGTATATGCAAACTTTGAAGCGTTTTTAAAATGTAGTAGGTAGGAACTACGTTGGGTACTACGTGCCGACAAAAATGTTGGCGTACTTCCTAGAAAGACCTTTCTTTATTAATACAAAATTGTTTAGTTGTATTAATTTGTTCAAATAGAACGAATTAATTTCGTTTAAAATTTGTTTTTCTAGTTTTCTGTCCTGGCCGCATTAGTTTTACTTTCGTAGATAGTAACGCCTTAGCACCCAGGTAACTCGAATGTTTACTTTCGTTATCGCGCGTATTGCTAGAGTTACAAAGTTCATTTATATAGACGGTAGTAGAAAAATACAATTTTACTGACTCATGCCTTCAGTGGTTATGATACCACATCTACAATATTTCAGAAAGAAAAATTAAAAGTCATCAAACTTCTTCAGAAAGAAATGCAGTTGGTTAATGTAGTAAGAACTTTCAATTGCAAGAATTCAACCCCCTCACAAGTAAAACAGGCTGGTGAAACTCTTTTCCTACTTGTATACGGTGCAAGAAAAATCACAAATGTCTCACTCAACTCATACAGATTTAATCAATTCAAAAAAATCGCTGCACAAACAAAAATCAAAGTTGGAATTATTACCACCAACTTCAGAGGCAGTCGCTTAATATTCATTACGAGTATTCTACAAAATCAGAAATGGCTTGGCAACGAAAAAAATCCACAACAGTGCGGATAAAAGAAAATTAACGGCTCCTTACAACCTGTGACAACACTTTTTGTGCCAACAGCAGAATCAATATTGCAGCTTATCTCCTGCAACCGCAACAGAAAAGCAGGTTGAAAATGCTCACAAATTTACGGAAATTGTCAGGGAGTAAAATGTCTAAATTCATACATGGATAAAATTATCGAGGATCTAAACGACGCAGAAGATTTAGATGCTATCGATTCCGATCTTCTTTAGATACAAAGTGTGTTCATTCAATATATATAAAATTTTAAACAACTCGATAATCCTCACTTGTACAATGATTATGTACTTTTTCATTTTGCATATATATTCTCACAGATAAACAGGCAGAAAATTAAGGAAAGAAACGTAAAATTGGTAAAAAAATTTAATAAAAAAGTCAACAATTAATATTTCTCTGTAAATGAAAAAATTCTTATTTTTTGAAAATTTCTCATGGTTCAATCACCAATTTTTATTATGCATGTGAAAACCTAGTTCATTCCACGATTTTTCAAGTAGGCAGCTACGACACACCCCTTACCGTTCGGGACTCTTAAGTTTCTTGAGACATAGGTAGGTATGTATTTTTAAACTTATTATGTCAAGTTTCAACGAATTCACTATGTTCTTGTTCAGTTTGGACACTTTTCCTGTACTATTAGCTGCGTTTAAGGTGGCTAGCTTCAAAATCGCTTCGAAGGCATAGAACGGGTAATCGCCATTCGGAGCGTGACAAACTTATATAAATTAAATGGGAGTCGTGTAGAAAACATTATTGTATCAGAATACGTGAATTAGCCGCACATTACGACGGGATAGAGGAAAGCCATAAAATCTATTGTTCTCGAGCAATTGTACACTCAGGTCAAAAAGTGTTTATCTTGACTTTTATTTGGAAGAATTACCTATAGGATTTTGTATGCAGAGTGGAATAGTAATAATAATAATAATGTGGTTTTTATCACTAATAATTATTATCAAATAATAATTATAATAATAACAAAAAATCTGAGAATGAAATATGTAATTGTCAAGCGTCAAGCGTAATCGATAATTCGATCTTTTTTCCATAATCGCTAGTTATCATCTTCACAGCGTCTCATTTTGTTTGGAAGCAAAAAAGAAAATTTTTAGGTTCGATTTGGACCGAATTTTTTTTAATGGGAAGCCAAATAAAAAACGCACTAGTAGAGTTTATTGGATTTTATACTTGTACTTGTACTTACAGTTTCACAAAAAAAAATCAAATTTTTTTGTTTTTTAAAATTAAATAGACCACAAGTCACAAGTACGCACTTTTCTATGACTAGTTTATTTATAGTTTTGAAGACAATGAAGAAAAGATAAAAATAAAATTTCTGGCATTTTGCAACGTGTTCAATGTATAATTTTTGAGGCAAGTAAGCCCGTAGACATGCTTGCGGTCGCGGATACACGAACGCCACGTGCCACGAATGCAGAAATGTGTTAAAGTAGACCACATCTTTATAGTGCACATAAAAAATGTTGATGTTTTAAATTCTCATCGGCATCAAATTATAAAGATGTGGTCTACTTTACAAGGATTCTAATAGCTGGCCATACTTGCGACCTGCGACAGCAACAGATTTTACGACAAGCTGTTCGCGGCGTTTGTGTCACTTCGACCAGGTCGCTAGTTGACGCCGGGCTAAGCACTCATCATGTATTTCATTTTTTCTTCCCACCTTTAGGGTGGGAAGTTCTATTAGATTCAATCCAAAGAAAAATATAAATTTTTAATAGATATTCACGTTTTGTTACGTAAACATAAACACACCACAGAAATTAGACTACCCCCAAATCCAAAACCAAAGGCTATGCATCAGGGAGGGGCTACACATTTGAAAAACGCAGACAAACATCCATACCCACCGACATTGCCATTTGCTGATTCCGGGCCTCGAACCAGGACACGATAGGCAGTGTGACTCATGCTCTAGCTCTAGCCCACTACGCCACCGAGTCGGTTAAAGATACCACAGGAATTGTTTGTAACTATTTTCAGATTGATGTCCACATGTCATGTACGGTAATAGCTATTAACATATCAAGGAATGTTATGACTATCATAACTGCCGCAGATGTTGGTTTGAAATCCGAGCTCGTAGAGCGAGGATTTTAAGACATCTAAGGCTGTTATGATTCATAACATCCGTGATTTGTTCAATAGTTTATCGGTTTCAGAAAATAAAGACATTATTAATAGATATTACCTTTTGATATTCTCTTATTAATAACGTTCTCATTTCATTAGTTGGTCAAGTCTGTATGGGTTGATTTGTCGCCATGGTTACAGTTATATTTTGTTTGTTTTTATTTGTTACCTTTTTTCATATTACATAAATGTTTACATTTTTAATGTCACAACGGCTACATAAAAATGGACCTTCGATTGCCTGACAATACATTTCAGTTGGATTTCAGTATTTAATTATTATTGTTTGGAGTTTTCTGTCTGTTTGTATTAATAAATAGCCCTATAGTTTCATTATTTATTATTTCATCTGTTGACAGTAGTTATTGACAGATTTGTATTGTAATATTACCGTACAAGCAATAAATATAACTGTACAACTTTAGTTATGACTTATTTATCAGCCTACTTTTGCATATGTAAACAAAGGATTAATATCCTGAAACCGATAAAACAATTTTTTATTTGACAAGCTGTGGCTTCGTGTGTTTTAGTCACAGGGTGAATTTAGTTCTAGATTTTTCAATGGCAAAAATCAAGTTAATTGCCCATGTCACAAGTCATCAATCTGTCAAAATAACTCGACTGCACTGTTACCATGTTTATTGATATGATAATAAATGGAATAATAAAATAATTTCCAAATTTTTTATTTAGATATTTGCTGTCGTAGAAAAAGTATAGTATGCAACAAATTCGTTTTATAAACTTGTTATAGTTAGTCACTCATTTTATTAAACACTCGATCCGCTACGCTTCGCTCGTGATTAATAAAACTCGTGACTAAAATGACGTTATTCCGAATCCAATTAGTTATTGTAGAATAACTTAATTGCAGGGGTACAAATACGAACCTAAATGAAGAATCCCCCGCTATATACAAAAAGTCACCAACCACTACAATACATTATTATAACACAAAATACTTATTTGAGACCTGTCTATCAAATTAAGAATTTCTGCGTATTTAGTTACGTATTCGATTATGTAAATCAACCACTAACTTATCAACATAACCAAGCACGGCTACATATTATGCACTATAAAACCGGGACACGACGCGTGTGTTATTTAACGCTCGAGTCTCCCGGACTTTATTACTACCTACTCATTGCATTTCCATTCATAATAAACGCGCGTTTAGACGTGAGTTAAATCTACGCTCGTGTGTCTCTACACTAAGCACAGCAATTGTGCGTTACCTCGTGGCTCCACAACCAAAGAATACCTAATTGCATGGATTTTTTGCGTCTTTCAGACGGGAATCAGTAAAAATAGTATACCTACTATATTTCAACTTAAAAAATACACAGAACTCATGCTAATTTATTTCATGTCTGGGATGAGAATGACAATATTTACAAAACAAAAATTTGGCTGATTTACGAAAAAAAAACGGGAAACCCTCGACGTCCCCTGGATAGCTTTGAAATTTTATATAGGTATTTTAATTCTTTAAAAAATTTCAGCATTATATGATACAATCCTCATTAACGATTTTCTTTTGAGAAAATATTAATTTTTTAGAAAAATGGGCACTAAAAATTCAAAAATTAATAATACCATTTTGCTATTATGT
Source organism: Rhagium mordax (assembly GCA_963680705.1). Lineage (NCBI taxonomy): Eukaryota > Metazoa > Arthropoda > Insecta > Coleoptera > Cerambycidae > Rhagium > Rhagium mordax. The sequence goes on from OY796657.1 coordinate 47,604,237, forward strand.
GTTTTTATGAAACCAACCAATTAAGTTTTGTGTGAAACATATTTTAAAAAATGCATTGTTTTCGAAATATTCGGTCGTGCAAATTTAAATGACTCACCCTGTATATGTATTCAGGTAACGTATAGCCATTATATGTGTAACAAACATACCTACGCTATATGAAATTATCATTGTAGAAATATTGTTTTGTATTTGTTACGTAAAAACAAAGAAATAATTATTTATAATTTCCTATTATTATTATATAATTATAAAATGTTAACCAATTTATATGAACAGTTTTTCTAAGGAGTTGGCCGTCGGCCGTATTCTTATCTTATATGTACTGCTCAGCTGATTAATTTTGCACTTGAGTGTACTTGCGGTTTATCGCCGACTTAGTTGATGTTCCTACCACGAGAGGCACCAGCTCCTGGTCCAATTTCTATTGCCAAAGGTAAATATTTAAAAAAATCATTTTGATCAAACGGTACGGAATAAAAATTTGAAACTTGTTGAGCATAATCATAAAGGTTCATTCTAGAAGGCTTCCTATAAATTTTACCCATTTATGTCATAATTAAGGAGCTATAATAGCGGCAACTTCACCTTATAGGATATACAGTGTAAATTTTCACACTTGCGATGAAAATTAATTAAATTAATATAGGAACGTTCCTCTAGTACACCTTCAACTACCGATGTTTCAAATTTGATTTAATTTGGCTAAGCCGTATGGAAGAAAAACATTTTTACAAATGACCTTACAAACACTGGTTCGAATAGTCCCCTTAATAGTTTGCGATTAATCGATATCGGTATTTGTAATTGTTAGGAATCACTTTTCATGTTCCCGAAATTACATTAAATTATTTTAGTTTTAACATTAAAAATGTTTGTTAGTGAAAAAAAAATTGTATAATACCTACCATTTTAGTTTTCATTATGAGAATGTTTTTGTTAATAAAATAACTTTTTATTTTAATTTCTAAATAAAACTACTGATAATAAGATTTTGCTGTTTGAAAATGATTTGTGTTAATGAAATAACTATTTACTACTTTGCAACAAATTTTCATTTTTATCACATCCGAAATATCACAAGATTTGCGTTCTACTTCGTCTTTTCCAATGTCTCCTCCGGTTGCATCTTTGCGAAGGACTGTGAATTTTTTTATTATGATTTTTACATATAGCTACAACACAATTCCACATTATAAATTGTAATAGTTAATAACAAACACATAACAAAGAAATATATACAATTTTTTCTGCGGCAGAGAGTAAAAACACTACAAAATTCCAATATTCTGACAAACTGTCAAAAGTGACGTAGATGCACCGCATGTACCCATAGACATAGAGAATGGACTGTGCGTTCCCTATTCAGCTATGAGTAAATACTGGCGGAAAAGTGTGAGTGAGGCAAAGCTACCTCGCGGCCATAGACTTAATAATACTATGGACCGAGCCTAGAGAGAGAGGTGATGAGGAAAAGACCTCGAGAGAGACGCCGATAGATGCGAGTTTAAGGTTATGTATTTTGTTCCTTAACTTTCTTTAGGTACCTACCTATGAATGCATAAATATCTGAGATGCACCTATTTTTATAGTTCACAAATCACTACAACATGCTAAAATATATTTATAAAGAATCTCGGCAAAATGTTCCCATCCCGTGTGTAAAAAAGTAACTTGGCCACGTGACTGTGGAAATAACAGTCACGTGGTCTTAAATCTAACTATCCTTGTTCCACGCACTCAATTTATATCGCTCTATCTCTCTTCAATGGCGTCCTCACACTGGCAAACGGAAAGTGGCACAAGGCTCCGTCCATACGTTAGTATTATTAAGTCTATGCTCGCGGCCAGCAGTTGTTTCTTTCTAGAATTCTGATTGGCCCTCGTCACAGACTTGAATTCTGTACCGTGCTTTCAGACCTACAGAAAAGAGACAGGGATTGGCCGCGAATTCGCTTTGTCTCTTTCTAGAGAGTGGTCAATTTTGTTAGGCTATCGCTCAGTCCATGCTCTATGTCTCTGCGTGTACCAAACTTGCGCATGCGCCGTAGTAATGGGCACACATCATCCAACACGACATCTATACCAATGATCCTCTAGTAACAAGAGGTTGAATAACTACAATGACTTCACTAATAAATTTTCATTGATTCATTTTGTATTACGTCGAAAATATCATCAGCCAATAAGGTTATTATAACCTGGGTAATCAGATAAATAAGGTTATTATAACCTGGGTAATCATAGGAAATTCTTAGATATTGACATTTTTACAAATAAAATAGATTATTAGTTGTAATCTAAGAGCTGCTGATACTTTTCAATGATTATAGGGTCCAACTTGGAACTACATCGTGAATTGCACGGTCCTGCTCCGGTTTTCGGCTCAGGAGGAGTGAACGAAAAAGTGCAATTTTGACGTTTATCGCTCTGAAAACGGCGGGCATTTTTTCCGGGCTTGTCACGTTTCTGTTTCTGATTTTATAGTCAAAGGACTGATGAACGAACCAAACTTATCAATCTTCAAATTGCAGGAAAAAAAGTATAAGTTGAATAATTAATTGATTATTAAATTCATTTGAGAGATTTTTCGTCTACCATTGGCCGCTAATACAGTAAATAGTCCGTATACAGCGCGCCGACATAAAATTTCATCCATTAGAAAATATTGGTAAGCCCACAGAACAGGAGTCGATCCACTCCGCCCATCGGTATAGGCAAAAATAATTAGCGTTGTTCAATGTAACAATTACATTTTAATTTGCCCGTATTTTCATAATGCAATAAAATAGCCTTGTTTAATCAAACATAGAGCAGAATTAAATCGTTAGCTATATTACCTCCTACAAGGGACATACGCCTCTGAATCAGCATCACTTTTCTTCCATAGTTTTAGATATTGGACGTGGAGTAAGTTATCTACCTTAGCAAACTAATAACATATTCAGTAAATATATTTCTCTCGATTCCGATTGTATTAGTCCGGCTCTGTACAACATCCAAATATAATTACTGTGTTCCTTTTGTTCGAATGGGCTACTATTAGCAGCTCGTGGTCACTACTCATGTGTTCCTTTTATCAGGCTACATGCTCATGAGCTGCTCAAAAGTATTTCCCCCCTTTCCCTCTGGTGCACACCCCGAATTTCTGGGCTTGAAGCGCAGATTACGTCAATCTATGTTCTTTAGGTTATGTACATGTTTGTTTATTGGGGTTATGTGAAAATTAAAATTAATTTAATTATGTCGAATTGGGAAAACACGCACTATATCACAAATAAACAAATAGATACAAATATTCAAATCAACAATCGAGAAACACAACTTTCAAACATTTCCTGTGCCTTTCAAATAACCACAGAACACCCAAAACAGCAAATAATTGTTCCTTTTATGAACAGCTAGTAGGAGCTCGCGGTTACAAGCGCATGTGCTTGAAGCACATAAAAGGAACACAGTAATTTAGTTGCAAAAGTACGGACACCACCGCCATGTATCGGAGAGTGTCTAAACTGAATGCGCCATCTCTCGAAGAGTGTCTAAACTGAACATGGTAGATTTTATGTAGATTTCTGCAACATTTTGTTTAATTTTTAATTTTAATTTTAATTTTTAATCATCAGTTGTTTTATGCACGGACATTGATGTCTTTGTGGCAATTAAATAGTGCATATGACTTTTTTTTACTAGCAATAAGCAGGCAAATCTTTCTTGTTAGTAGACAATTTCCTACCATTAAGCAATCAGTGACTAAAAATCATTAAACTTGAAAGAAAAAAAACCGTCTTCGGCTATTTTCGCGAGAATAACAATCGCTTCGGGACTTTATCTTTGCCCGATGATACGGTTCGCACTTCGCGGTTCATTTGTTCCATTGTGCGTGCGTGGTAAGGTAATGATATGTGTTGTGCATCACTTGAAATTCGCATTAGAATTTTTAACTCTCTTTGGAGTCATGGAATATGATAAATTGCCAAACGAATGGGGCCTGGGTGACCATATAGTACTCCAGTTATACATACATATAAAAAACATGTTACACCACTGTATAATAATAAAAACATGAACCGATTTTTCAAAGTCGCATTCTATTTGGAACAGAAAAGATATTGTGTTTATTTTTTGTAGCATGCGTCATTTTATCAAAAAATTGTGTTTTTAGAGACCTATACCATTGACTAAATATACTAGACGCCCAACCTGTAATTTAAATTCTGTATCAGAGATGGCGAAAGTGTTTAGTTTGCGTAGCTCATAGCCGCCACGCCGGCTGTTCAAATAGCGCATCGATAAAATATTTATGTAGGGAGCAGTGAAATACTGGAATACCCCGCAAATAGGTACCGCAAATAACAACGATTATCTTTGTTACGTTGTTGTGATCTACATGTCTTTATGCTTTGAGTGATTAACATTATATAATTTGGGGAATAAATACACTAATAATTTATAGTTTTTATTTCATTTACAAATTTAGCCTTTCGGCTTATTTTACTGTACCTATATGTAGTTTGATGCATACATTGTTCAAGACGTTAATTAATCAAATATTATCAAATATAAGTATTTGTGGTTTTGTCTCCTAAAACTTGTGTTGTAAAAGCAGGTACGTAAGTGTTATAATCTCTCTGGTATTATGTATACGCATCGTACGCCTCAATAATATTCTTATACAGATTTAATATACGCTGAACGTCGCCGGCAATTTCCACTTTTCTGAACAATTAATTACATATAATATTTCCACTGTTTTATATATTTTGATATTCACTTTCGTATTTCTTAGTAGTATAGTTGCATAAATAAATACATGTGTAAACGCTAGGTACGGCCACAGATGCGTCGGTATTTTTATAAATTCAGTCAATTTATCTTATTATAAAATGTGTCGTTTGATTTCATTAAATATTTATTTACTTCGTTATTTATTTGTTTGGTTGAAACGCCTGCAACATTTTAAATTCTTAAAATTGTTTTGTCAGAGGAATAGTAGAAAGAGAACTTTACATTTTTGTGATTATCAATTTTTTATGGCCTGTCATTTAAATGACATAATTAATTTAAAATTTTTGTTATATGTATCTTGTTTTTTAGTTGATTAGTGTGTAAAAAATCAACTTTAATATTTCAACAATTTTTATAAAAATATAAGTACCTACACACATCCCGGTGGCGCTCAGCACGATAACATAAGGACTGACATCCTTGTGTTATTAATAACTTATTTAATGAATTAATTAATTAATAAGAGGGGCTTTTTACGTAGGTTTTTGGGTACTTTCTCACTAAAAATGTTTATCAAAATATTGACATGTAATACGCATTAAATCAATATCAATATCAATCTTTTTTTCATACAGAAAATTAGTTAATTTCAATTCGTCACAATTACAAATAATACAAATATGTATTAAAGGTTTCGTGATAATTTTTTAAATTATTTTCTATTTCTTTGCCTGTGTCAAAGTGAAATAAAATAAAACATCTAAATTTAATGTTTAAACTGTGGCAGGTACGTACATACATAAATATGTATAATAAAATATTTTAAATTATTTTATGCCCATGTGTTAAAGTATTACTTGCATTTTCAAAATGGTATTCACCACCCAGCAAAAAACAAAAGGGAAACAAAAATAATGCGAAGAAATATTAAAAACTCACGGGTAAAAAAAGTTACAAGAGTGCGGTACTCGATTTAAAGACACGTGTATGGCGCAGTTTGCCTAGAAAATTTTTATTCACTTTTTGGAAAAAATTTCAGTTTTTCAATTTTTTCAAAACGATCAAGACGATATACATAGCAAAATTTAATGTATAAACTGTAATTCCCACGTAATATAACTCCATATTTTTCCAATATACAACGTGAGTCACCTAAAATGTCACCCCCTCCAGAATCTAAACGGATGGATGGAATTTCACGAAAATTTATATCCTGACATTTTTTACTATAACAAATCTAAATTTCGTAAAAAATACGTCAGAATATACCGGGTAGTACGAAAAGTAGTTCCAACTTTTTTTATTTTAATGGAACACCGGTATGTTTTTACATATTCCGTTAGACGTATTCATTACGAATTCAATGATGTCATATTTTCTATGTTTATCTTTAATAATCACTGAGATGCAGCAGATCAAGACAAGTTATTAATAGAACTATTAGAAATTATTTTAGTTATTTATACACCAAGTGAGTTAAATGAATGTTTATTCATGAGAAGAAAGTTTAGCCTACGAGCCCGTAGGGTGAATAAACATTTTTAACTCACGAGATTTATACAATATTTTATTCAATTTTGACGATACTAATATTTTATACAAAAATTTCAATTTTGACGTTTTATAAACTGCGAGTTTTGTCAAAATAGAAAGCTTTTAGAACCAAATTAATTGTGATTCGCAGATTGCCGTCGGTTGCTAGGCTATTGCCTTTTTAAATCATATGTGAATTAAAATTTTTTTATTTTACTCAGTGAATAAACAGCAATCTATGGATCGTATTATGAAGTTAATAATGACAGTTTTAAAGTTTTAAACGTCAAAATTGAATAAAATTATTTATTTAATTTAGCAGAAACAGTGAACAGTTATAAATATTGTAACTCTCAACATATCTAAAAAATAAATTTTAAATTAAATTCTCTAAAATCTATTTTTGTTCAACACACTTGTCAACCCTCTTTACAACACTGTACGTAGTTTTTTGTAGCACATTTTCGCTTATGGTCCCGCATATTTCCTGTATTCTGTTCTTTAAATCTTGAACGTCTCTCACCGGTATTTCATAAACTTTTTGCTTGAGGAAGCCCCATAAAAAAATCTAATGGTGTGAGGTTTGGTAATCTTGGCGGCCAACTGCTAGGACCATCTAAACAATTAGTGGTTATCAAATTGTCACCAAATCTATTCGTTAAATAGTATTTAACTGCTGGAGTAAAGAGCAGTGCACTCAGCGTAGGTAGTCTCTTGATCTGCACTACCTCAGTTATATTAAAGATAAATATAGAAAATATGACATCATTGAATTCGTAATGAATACGTCTAACGGAATATGTAAAAATATACAGGGTGTTCCATTAAAATAAAAAAAGTTGGAATTACTTTTCGTACTACCCGGTATATTCTGACATATTTTTTACGAAATTTAGATTTGTTATAGTAAGAAATGCCAGGATATAAATTTTCGTGAAATTCCATTCATTCGTTTAGATTCTAAGGGGGGTGACATTTTAAGTGACTCACTTTGTATTATTATGTATTAATTTTTTGGGGATATTTTGGACATTCTTTGTTTCATTAGAAATTATAAAAAATTATATAAATTTGTTTAGGATTAAATTCGTATTTGTGATATTTTGTTGATTGCTCCGATATTATACCTATTAATTAGACAACCCGCTATTCATATTGCCGATATAGAAATTGTATAAAACTGGATGAAACTTATAAGTGGCATGCCCTATGCGCATGGACAAGGAGAAAAAACCCTTCTTCCTCAAGACACGATAGAAAGAGGCGCGTGCTAAAGTTTCTCCCGCATTTTGTGTTAAATTAGTAGTTATTAATCGCCATTTAGTGCCATTTTTATTAGACACCCTTAATGGAAGGGAACCCATCTGCGATGGATCACTTTTAAAGACCCAGAGGCCTCTGAAGAGAAAAGTTTCAACAGCACCACCCGATTTTCCCGCCATAAACCGGTAAGCCACAAGTTTGCTTCATCCATTAATCCAACATAATTGTTCGAAATACAGTCCACTTGTAATCTTGAGAATCGTAGAATAGTCTTAAACATTTTTGGTCGGCTTCGAGCCGGATTGATAATTTCAGTGGGTTAATTGATGGGTATAAATCGGTTTAAGCAAGAAAAAGTTATCATAAATTTCCGAGTCGTAGGTAGTAAGTAGTTGGGTTTAGCATTTTTTGTTGATGTTTACTGTCGAGTTTACAGTAGCCAATCATTTCATTAGAGCTCGGCGCGCGCTTGCCACTGAGAATTCACAGCCACAGCGGTTTTTTTATTAGTGTAGATACCTGTTGAACTCTCACTCGGGTTGTTTATAGTTTAAATTTAAAATAGTTAATGCTTGATAACTCATATCTGGTTGTATTATTGGTGAGTTCGAATAGTTGGATAAGAATTGTATTTAACAGTTTAACTTCTTCTTTTGATAGTGACAAAATAGTAAGAATACTTGCGATCTTTCTGGTTTGTTTACTTTTATAGTGGATTCCGCGAGGTTAAATCTGGGGTATCCTTTTCTTTTTTAACTGTTCGTAAACAAATCAATGGTATACTTGGTACCTTAGAGATAGGAGAGTGCAATATTAATGTCCTGGTGGAAACATAGATCAGTCGAGGTCAATAGTCGGAACCGCAAGTTTTAACGCATTTAAAACTTACATTAGTTTAGTATCTCTTCTTTTGAAATTTACCTGATCACTAGTTCACGGATCTCATAGCGTCAAGGAGTAATTTTGTTACATAACCTTTTGCGTATAGTGGTTTTTCACTTTTTCTATAAATAAAAAAAAAAAACACTGGTTTTTTATCTATATGCAATTTATTGGTTTAACTTTTGTTGATTTTTCTTGGCTGGGGAATAAATTACACGAAAATGGCAAACGTAGATAAACTGAAAAAATTTAGGGCATATCAAACAACTGAAATTAATAGGTTGAATGATATTTATGAAATTTCTCTTAGAGCTTTAGTTGATAAGAAATGCCATAGTGCTTTAAAAGCTAGATTTGCGCAGTTGGAGAATATGAATTTGACAAAGATTATTATAGCATCATAAATCTTTTGGCGGTGGACAAGGACGCCGATTTACAGGAAGAGTACAAGATTTTAGCGAATTTCGAAAAACAATATTATGATATAAAAGCTATATATTCAGATATTTTCGAAGAAAACGACAGAAAAAGTCTGGTGCCTACTCCGCCGGTGAATGGGCCAAGTCACATTAATCTTCCTAAAATTGAATTAGCGAAATTTTCAGGAGACATTAAAACATTTCCGTCATTTATACAAATTTTTGATTCATTGGTTCATAATAATGATAATTTGTCAGACATTGAAAAATTTAAGGACCTCCCCTTAGTTCAGCTCAATATTTGCCCATGCTAGCGAGCAATTATAAGGTGGTCTATGATAACTTGGTAAAAAGGTATTCAAATAAGCGATTATTAGTGGACGCTTATTTCTCGGAATTAGAAAATGCTCCAAAAGTTACGTCAGATAGTGCTTTAGAACTTCGCCGAGTTTTAGATATTTATCAGGAAAATTTAGCCGCTCTTCGGAATTTGAAGTTTCCAGTAGAACATTGGGGATTTATACTTACTCATATGCTTATGAAACGTCTAGATAGTGCCATAGTTACGCGTTTTGAATTACATTATAGTAGTACAGAAATTCCTTCTTTCGAAAAATTAATAGATTTCTTGGAAAACCACTGCGTAACTTTGGAACACATTGACCACTCTTTTTCTAAAACCAAGGGAAAGAGAGTAGAAACTGTCAAGTCTCACTTTGGCTATAATAAGTCGCAACAGGGATCTGCCTTTTGTGCCACTACTTCGAAACCTACCGACGGTCTAGATTGTTGTCTGTGTAAAGCACAGCATTCGGTTTATAAATGTCCTCAATTTATACAGAAAACGCCACAGGAACGTTATCGTATGGTAAAAGAGTTGCGATTATGTTTAAATTGTTTGAGCTCTTCACATAGCATTAAAAATTGTAATTCAACGTCGAGATGTAGAACTTGTAGAAGTAAACATCACAGTATGTTACACTTTCTTACGAATTCGGACCCTCCAACTCCTAGTGTAGTTAAGCCAGAGTCGGCCGGTCAATCCCGCGAGATAGTAGCGCCTGCAGTCGACGGAAGTATGCCCAGCACCTCCTTTAGTTCGTTGTCCAGTTTTGTACGTCATAAAAACAAAATTTTATTATCCACCGCTTTAGTAGAAGTTAGAAATAGTAGAGGAATTTTTGAAAAATGTCGAGCGTTGTTAGATAGCGGAGCACAACTTAGTTTTATTTCGCAAAAATGTGCTCATCGATTAGGAATACACCAATTTAATACTTCTATGTCAGTTCAGGGTTTGTGTCAAACACAACTTGTTTCTCAAGCATTTCGATATTAGTGCGATAGTTTTGCCAAAAATTTGCGCAGATTTACCGTCTGCCCCGTTAGAGAAGGCTGCTTGGCCACACTTGCTGAACATATCGTTAGCTGATCCCCAGTTTGATTGTCCGGGGCCTATTGATATACTTTTAGGCGCTGATATTTTCCCATTACTTTTAAGGAGTGGACGAATTCTCGGCGCGGAGGATACTCCGGTAGCCATCAATACAGTCTTTGGATATATTTTAATGGGTAAGACAAACCAGTCGGCAGTAGCTATAAATTCATTTTTTTGTGCAGTAGATAATAGTCCTCTAGACAGTTTAGTAGCAAAATTCTGGCAATTAGAAAATATTCCGGAATGCGATAGGCGTTCACCAGATGATGTTATCTGTGAACAGCATTTTTTAGATAGTCACTACAGAACCCCTAGTGGTAGGTTTGTAGTTTCGCTCCCATTTAGGGACAATGAACCGCTTTTTCCGGATACTAGAACTCCCGCAGTAAATAGATTTCTATCGTTAGAGAAACGCTTACTTAGAAATTCACCGTTGTATTTAGAATATTCAAAATTTCTTAGAGAATATTTAGATTTAGGTCACATGGAGCTGGTTTCTGAACACAATGTTCCAGAAAAAGCATTTTATATACCGCACAACTGTGTCCTTAGACCAGACAGTCCTTCAACTAAATTGCGCGTAGTTTTTAATGCTTCAATGAATGCTTCTAACGGTTTTTCATTGAACGATTGTTTGCTGACTGGTCCCAAATTGCAAAGAGACATTGTTACAATTCTATTAAATTTTAGATTGCATAAATTTGTTTTTACTGCCGACATCAAGCAAATGTATCGACAGATATTGGTTGATTCGAAACAGGCAGATTATCAACGCATAGTTTGGAGATTTTCTCCCTTGGAGGAAATTCAAGATTTTAGATTATTAACGGTAACTTAATTGTTCTCCGTATTTAGCAATACGCGTATTACTTCAATTAGCAGAGGATGGTGTTGGTAGATTTCCGTTGGCCGAAAACGCACTAAAATCGGACACGTACATGGACGATATAGTTACAGGCAGTGATACGTTCTAGCAGGCTTGCCTTTTACAAAACCAATTAATTAGTCTCTTAAAGGAGGGTGGCTTCGAGCTACGCAAGTGGGCTAGCAACGATCCTTCGCTGCTTTCCACTTTGCCATCTTCTCATATAATGCTCAAATCTTTAACCTTTGACAAGGAAGAAAGTTTGAAAATATTAGGGTTAGGATGGTTTCCTTCGACTGATGCGTTTTCATTTAATGTGCACCCCCTCGATAAATCTTGTAGTAAGCGCAGCATTTTATCGGAATTAGCTAGAGTGTTCGATCCTTTAGGAATTTTGGCACCAGTTACTTTCTTTACAAAACATTTAATACAGCGTTTATGGTGTTTAGGTTTGGGGTGGGACGATCTTCCTCCTCAGGACATTTTGCGAGCTTGGCAACAATATCGTGCAGAGTTACCGCTTCTTTCCGAAATACATTTGTCTCGGTTCGTGGATAGGCACAGTGCCCATTGTGAAATTCATGGGTTTTGTGATGCTAACATGAAAGGCTACGCAGCTTCTATTTACATTCGGGCTTTGGACTCGGACGGGAACGTGTCTGTTTCGTTTCTTTGCGCCAAGTCTCGGATCGCCCCACTTAAACGGGTTTCAATACCCCGACTTGAACTTTGTGCTGCGGTATTATTAGCAGATTTGTTAGCGTTTTGTATTAGAGTGTACAGTGGTAAGATTAGTTTTGATAATATTTGCGCTTGGTCGGATTCCATGGTAGTACTTTCTTGGATAAAATCGTCTCCACATCGGTGGCAGACTTTTGTGAGCAACCGTGTTGCCCACATCCAAGAGAAACTATCTCCGGCTAACTGGTTCCATGTTGCGTCGTCGGACAATCCTGCGGATTGCGCGTCCAGGGGTTTGTTACCCTCTGAGTTAGTAAACAATTCCCTATGGTGGGGGGGACCCCCCTTTTTACATAGTTCTACATCCGATTTGTGGTTTGAAAAAAGTAATGACTTTCCTATTCCCTCTGACGCACTTGCGGAAGAACATAAACTGACGTTTACTACTTTAGTTGAGCCAGAGATTCTAAGTGAACTTTTAGAAAACCATAGTAAGTTGGAAACTCTAAAGCGAGTCGTTGCTTACGTGTTACGTTTTATTCATAATCTTAAAAACCCTGCTCAACGTAAATTCGCAAACTTGACCTGCTCGGAGTTGCGCGCTGCAATTTTTGCTTTAGTTAGACATACACAGCACGTACATTTTAGTCAAGATATCATTAGGTTGCGGAAAGGACTTTTAGTTTCGAAACCCTTTAGAAAATTGAATGTATTTTTTGATGAACAAGAAATGTTACGTGTAGGTGGTAGATTGCACCATTCGGACTTAGGTTTTGATAAAAAACACTCAGTGTTATTACCGCGTTCTTGCCGTTTGACGTATCTTCTTATCGAAAACGTTCATCTAAAATATTTACATGCTGGGCCTCGGACAGTCCAATCGATTTTATCTCAACAATTTTGGATATTATCCCCGAAACGGGCTATTAGAAATGTCTTGTCAAAATGTATAAAGTGTTGGCGAACTAATCCGAAACCCTATCAACCTTCGATGGGAAATTTGCCCGCGGTTCGAGTGTCTCAGCTTAAGCCTTTCCTGTGCGTGGGGTTAGATTACGCTGGGCCGCTACCGTAGGTAGGATTCGGGGAGCTCGAGTGCAGAAGGCATATCTTTGTTTGTTCGTGTGTCTGGCTACAAAAGCTCTTCACTTGGAACTCTCTTCAGATTTGTCTGCCGAAGCGTTCTTGGCCGCCTTACGGAGATTTGTCAGTAGACGTGGTCGATGCAACAAAATATATAGCGATTGTGGTACAAACTTTGTGAAAGCTCACAAAGAACTTATTAATTATATGAAATTAGCTTCAGCTCAAGAAGCTACTGGCATTTTAATCCCCCCTCGGCACCCCATATGGGTGGACTATGGGAAAGCGGTGTTCGATCAGTAAAAACCCACTTAATTAGAGTAATAGGGCAGCAAATCCTCACTTATGAGGAGCTCTATACTGTCTTGGTTCAGGTGGAGGCCATCCTCAATTCGCGACCCTTGACCGCTATGAGTTCGGATCCGAATGATTTGTCTGTGTTGACACCAGGACATTTTCTAACCATGGAACCTTTGAAAGCAGTACCGGATGCGGACGTTACTGATATTCCTTTGTCACGACTTAATCGTTGGCAATTAATTCAAAGAATCCATCAAAGCTTTTGGGTTAGATGGAAGTCCGAGTATTTGCATACTTTGCAACAGCGGGAAAAATGGTTTAGTAAGGATAGAACCATTTCTATTGGGCGTTTAGTGGTAATTATTTCCGATAACTTTCCACCGTTGCAATGGCATCTCGGTCGCGTAACTGAAGTTCACCCGGGAGCTGATGGTGTGATTCGGGTGGCTAGCGTGCGAACCAGTACGGGGGTTTTCAAGCGACCAGTTGTAAAGCTGTGCCCGCTTCCGGTTGATTAAGTCATTTTAGTCTTAGTTAGTAGTTTTAATCATAATTAGTTTATAGTAAAATACTTAGTATTTCAGGTGAGGGGAATGTTTAGGATTAAATTCGTATTTGTAATATTTTGTTGTTTGCTCCGTTATTATACCTATTAATTAGACAACCCGCTATTCATATTGCCGATATAGAAATTGTATAAAACTGGATGAAACTTATAAGTGGCATGCCCTATGCGCATGGACAAGGAGAAAAAACCCTTCTTCCTCAAGACACGATAGAAAGAGGCGCGTGCTAAAGTTTCTCCCGCATTTTGTGTTAAATTAGTAGTTATTAATCGCCATTTAGTGCCATTTTTATTAGACACCCTTAATGGAAGGGAACCCATCTGCGATGGATCACTTTTAAAGACCCAGAGGCCTCTGAAGAGAAAAGTTTCAACAGCACCACCCGATTTTCCCGCCATAAACCGGTAAGCCACAAGTTTGCTTCATCCATTAATCCAACCTAATTGTTCGAAATACAGTCCACTTGTAATCTTGAGAATCGTAGAATATATAATAGTCTTAAACAAAATTATTATATTATTATATAAATTATATAAATGAAATGCAGCACCTTGTATTTAATAAATATCGAAAAATTAAATTTCACTTCCCAGTAAACCATCCTGTGATATCGATATCACTGGTACATACCAACAAGAGACACAAAATGATATACACAATTACATATGCCTGAGATATACTTGGTATATGAATTGAATTACGTACCAAGGCGTACATACTGGCATCATAATTATGCCTACATTAAATGTATGTACTCATTGTTGCATCATTACGATATTATAATGCCTATATTTTTTCTATATCCACACAATTACATTTAAGAGATATAACGGTTATTATATATCTAGTATATGTGTTCTTAGATATATATTTTACATAACATTTTTTGTATAAATGATACGTGAGATTATTTATATCCTTGCGATGTAATATTGTGTTAGTCCCTGCTACAGTCAGTTTGATACACATATATTACGACGCCAATGCCTCTATGCCGTAGCCATATTGAATTGAAATAACAGATTCACATTTGACAGCATTTTGTTTGGAGAGGTTTATGTGAGGTCGTGAGTTATATTGTGATACTGTGATATACTGTAGAAGTTTTATGTTGTTTCTGGTGTATTTTATACATAATCACTTTATTATGGTGTAAATAAAGACGTGAAGTACTTACAGGTAGTTAAGAAACTTGGCTGTGACCTTTATTTAATGTGATTAGAATAAAATAAAATATTTTCATTTTCTAGGTGTCATCAACGACGAAGCATATTAATTAACCGCATTAATGAACTTGATGATCTACAAATTATAATCACAGAATAGAATTGTTATTTGTTCTGTGCTATAATCATGTAGAACCTCCATTAAAGTTGTTAGTATTGAGTAAGAACAACGAAAATAATGCATTTATATTTGGTGACTATAATGATCGACGTATTCATATCTTTCATCTTCAAGTGCAGAATGACTCAAGATACAAATTACATTTAGGATCATGAATGTCGTCTACTATTTTAATAAAAATAGTGAATCTCGAGTGAATTGTAAGTAAATTATTTTATATTTTTAATAAATATTACTTAAGTATAAAATCATAATTGGATCTGTTTAAGAGAGAACAATCATATTAGTTATATATTATTAGATTGCTTATTGGTAGTTCTAACGTCACTCATTTTTTATTACATTTAACATTTTGCTTATTACGATAAGAATTAAAAGCTAAAAACTGTTGTTGGTTATAGTGATTTGAGTAAAAAAATAATATATATTTAATCAATGGTATAATCCCGAGTATAATCCCCTTAAGCACTATAAGAAAAAATGTCTTCTAATTTTTTTTGATTGCTTTATTTTTTTTTTTTTATTGATACCCTATTTTGCTTGTTTAAAGTACGCCTCAGCGTGTTCAAATCCAATTTTCAAAAACGCGGGTTTTTGAAAGTTACCATGGCAACACCAATAACCCGAGCAACGTGAAGTGTAAATGTCAACTTTTTAATTATTGATCTGACAGAAGTGTTTTATATTCAATATCTTTAGAAATGAATATATGAATCAATGAATTAAGTAGCAATTTTATTCAAGTCAAATTGTACATTCAAAATCAACAACTTCTTTCTATCTCTAGGTTACATCTAACATTTTGTTAATTATTATAAATTAAACCTACTATGTAATATCCAACATCTTCCCCTTAAATTTACATTAAATTTATTAGACAAATAAAAATTATTTCAGTAACATATTATTCCAGTAACATATCTTTATAAGCTATTTAAACATTTCCAGATTTTTTTAAATGGTTAGAATTTCGTCTGAAATTTCTTTTAGTATTATTATCACTAACAATATACGATCTAGGAGTACCTGCTTCCTTCACAACCTTTCCTTTATGCCAAACATCATTTTTTCTATATACTACGTTATCTCCCGTTTTAAAATCTACAGATTTGTATGCATTGCGATCATATTTTTGTTTAATTATTTTGTTCCTTTCAATTAATTTATTTTTTATATTTTGGTTTATAAATGGTGTTAACAGTGTATTTTTAATCGGTAATTTAGTTTTTAATCTCCTATTCATTAGCATTTGTGCTGGTGCTAAACCTATACCTGCAATTGGAGTATTTCTGTATTCTAGTAAAGGAATGTAATAGTCTACATTTTCTTCTTTACTCTTTTTTAAAATTTGTTTTGCGATATGAACACCTTTTTCAGCTCTCCCATTTGATTTAGGATAATTCGGAGATGTTGTAATAATTTTGAAATTATACTCATTTGCAAATTGTTTCATCTCGAATGATGAAAATGGCATATTGTCTGCAATTAATATGTCAGGTATCCCATGTGTACAAAATACTTTCTTAAATGCTAATATTATTTTTGAAGCAGTTTTATTAACTATGGGACAAATTTCAATCCATTTTGAGAAATAATCGCTAATTATTAAATATACTTTTCCACTATGTTCAGCTATATCTGCCGAAATTCTTTCAAATGCTCTATCTGGAATATTATGTTGAAACAATATTTCTGTCTTATTTTTGTTGCTAAATTTTTCACAAATTTGGCAATTTTTTATAATATCTTCTATATCTGAATTTAATAGCGGCCAATACACTAAACTACGTGCTCTATCTTTAGTTTTTTGAATACCGAAATGTCCCTCGTGTAATAAATTTAAAATGTATCTCCTCATTTTTGTAGGAATAATTATTCTATCGTCTAAGAATAAGATATCATTTTCTAGATAAATATCATTTTTGTATTTATAATATTCTTTTATATCATTTTCAATTTTAGTGACTGAATTTGGCCACCCATTTAGACAAAGTAACCTTAATTTAGCTAAAGATTTATCTAACTTGGTTTCATTTTTAAACTCAATTAATTTTTCATCACTAACATTAATTGAATGTACCACCTGTTTGAGAAGTTTTTCATCATCATAATCGAATTTTTTGATTTTTTGAGATCTCGATAACAGATCAGCTATGTGCATAAATTTACCTGGTTTATATACTAAATTCATATCATAAACTGTTAATTTCAAGCGCATTCTTAACAATCTACAAGCAGTAACTTTAGACAAATCTTTTTTAAATAACGATACTAATGGTTGATGGTCTGTTTCCATAGTAAATTTTCTACCGTATATATAATTATGAAACTTACGGCAAGTATAAGTTATACTTAACAATTCCTTTTCACACTGTGCGTATCTTTTTTCACATTCAGTCAAACATCTAGAGACATACCCTATTGGTTTCCCTTCCTGCATAATACAGCCACCTATACCATTCTGTGAGCTGTCTGCTTGTAAAGTTATATATTTATTTTCATCAAAAATACCCAATGTTGGAGCCTTACATAGGTTACTTTTGATTTTGTCTAATTCTTTTGTGTGACTTGCAGTCCACAACCAATGTTTGTCTTTTTTCAGTAACTCTCTCAATGAAGTTGTAGCTTCTGCCATATTAGGAAAAAAATTACGAAGATAATTTATCATTCCTAATACGCTTTGAAGTTCTTTTTTATTAGATGGTTCTTTTAAATTATTTATTGCCTCAATTCTTTCTGGATCTGGTTCTATACCTTTTTCAGAAAAATTGTGACCCATATATTTTACCTTATTTACTTTATATTGCAGTTTTTCTTTATTAAATTTTACATTAACTTTACGAGCTCTTTCTACCAAAATTTTTATTAATTTATCATGTTCTTCTTCAGTATCCGTTGCAAGTAAAAAATCATCAATATAAATACTAATGCCAGGTATATCTGCAAAATTTTTTTCATTTTCCTTTTGAAATAATTGTGCAGCAACCTTTAAACCGTATGGCAATCTTTTAAATCTATAAACTCCTAGTGGTGAATTAAAACAACATAATTTACTTGAACTATCATCAAGTTGAACATGCCAAAAAGATTCTTTTAAATCAAACACAGAATAAAATTTTTTATTCTTTAAACCTTGTGAAATAGACTCTAAAGTTGGTAGGGGATGATTTTCATCTAATAAATTTAAATTTAGTTCCTTCGGATCTAGACAAATTCTTAATTTATTATTTGGTTTCTCAACAACAACTAGATTATGTATCCACTCGACAGGACCATCCTCCTTAACTATAATATTATTTTTAATTAATTCATTAATTGTTGACTTTAATTTATCCCTAACTTTATTTGGAAATTTTCTTGCACCTTTTATTACCGGTTTGGCTCCTTCTTTCATAAATAATTTACTTTTTCCTTTAAATTTTCCTATACCATTAAATATATCCTCATTATTTTTTATAAATTTTTCTTTTTCTAACTCTATAGTATTAATACGTTTAATAAATTTTAATAATTCACATGATTTCAATCCTAAAATAGGTTTTACATTTTTATCAAGCAATATAAATTCTTGTAAAAAACATTCATCATTAGCTTCACAAATTAAATTTACTTTGCCTACAGTTTCAATTTTAAAACCACCGTATGCTTCTAATTTGCTTTTATTTTCATTTACCAATATATTTTTATTTTTATTTATTTTCTGAAATTTATCTAATGGAATTAAATTAACCTCAGCCCCTGTATCTATTTTAAAATTAATCATTTCATCTTCAATTAAAATATTTTCATACCAACAAGATTCAGAATCATTATAATTATCTTTATTCTCGACTTTCTTAATAGTATCTATTTCAAATTCCTCGTCAGACTCAGTAATTTGATTAACGTTTTTTAACATTTTTACATTACATCTTTTACTGAAATGATTAAATTTATTACATTTAAGACATTTTTTACCATATGCTGGACATGAATTGATCGCATGTGAATAACTACACCTTGAACAATTTTTTATTTCTTGATTATGCTTCTTATTTCTCCCATATGAATTTCCAGTGTTTGCCACCTTGGAACCATAATTATTTCCATAATTTTCTGTTTTGACAGGACATCTGACGTTTTCCCTCTTGACATCGTAACTGACATTTTCTTTCTTGACAGCATCAATTTCTAAATTATTCTGTACTTTTCTCGCCTGTTCTTTCGTAATTTCTGAAGTTCGACATACTTCCACTGTTTTTTTGTATGTTAATTCTTCTGTGCTTATTAATCTCTTCTGGAGCTTTTTATCTGATATATTTAATACAATTTGATCTCTTAAAATCGACTCTTCTTGTTCACCATATTCACAATGCTTAATTTGTTTTTGAATATCCTTTAAAAAATTATCAAACGGCTCACCTTCTTTTTGCTGTCGTTGCATGAACAAAAATCTTTCATAAACAATGTTCTTACGTGGATTGCAATATTCTTCAAAATTTTGTATTACTATTTGTAGTGAAATATCTTCTTCTAATTTAAAATTATTAAAAACATCCAAAGCTTCATCACCAATAATGTTTAATAGAATATTTATCTTAGTGTCATCATCCAAACTTGCATAATTTGATGCCTTCATATATATATCAAACCTTTGTCGAAATTTTCTCCAATTTTCACTTAGATTTCCTGAATTTAATTCCAATGTTTGTGGAACTTTTAAATTATTTATAACATTATTTTCTTTTTTAGATTCCATTTTATCATTTGTTTCACTCTTACTCGAAGTTGCTTGACTTGAATTAGTTTTTGGGTCAGTTTTCGAGGCTTTACCTTGCTGTTTGCTCATTTTTCTGGATAGTTACGTCAGTTCGTTTTTTAACTTGTCACTTCAATTATTATTTATTATTTTTAATTTTCGATGCTACCTTTTTACAAACTTTATTAATTATTTATTATTTCTTCGCTTTATACCGACTGCGCCATGTTTTATATTCAATATCTTTAGAAATGAATATATGAATCAATGAATTAAGTAGCAATTTTATTCAAGTCAAATTGTACATTCAAAATCAACAACTTCTTTCTATCTCTAGGTTACATCTAACATTTTGTTAATTATTATAAATTAAACCTACTATGTAATATCCAACAGAAGTACCTTGTAACGTCAAATAAAATATTACTGACAAATGTTTCAAAAGCTTTAACTGTGATGACAACAATTAATCTTATATGACAGATATTGCGCAAATTAATTTTTGTTTTTCTCATTTCGATGACAACATTGACAACTAAAGGTATTTTACATTATTAGTTCTTTTTTCCATTTTTTGAAGTAAGTATTTATGATTTCAAAGTGTAGCAATAAAAAAAAATAGCGTAAAGTATTCGTGGATAACTGGTCTTTAAAACACTTGTTCTATTTCGAGCACTCCGGCTGCGCCGTCGTGCTCGAAAAGTCGCACGTGTTTTAAAGACCTTAATATCCACTTATACTTTAATATACTATTACTAGGAAACTTTTAAAATTTTGTAGCACACATTCGTCAAATCCCATTTTATAAATATTGGAGAAAAAATTAATTAATGCATAGTTATTCCAAATTTATCAACTACCTCAAACGAGACCTCAAATCTGTTAATTTGAAATTGTATTTTTATGACACTCCAGTAGTTGATAATGTAAGATTAGCTAGTTCTTAGAATTTAATACACCAAATTGTGTTTAATTTTGCTGGTTATTTTTAGGAGCAGTACTTACTTCCCAACAAAGAAAATTTGAAACGGCATCTGCTGAATGGTTTCGCTATGCCAAACAGAGGTTTTAGTGAGAGAAGAACTAATGAATAAATACCAAGTATTTTTAATTAAACCATTACTATTAACGTTAATTTACTCTGAATAAACATTAAAAAATATTTGCTTTATTTATTTTTAGATTATTCTAAACACCCCTGTATAGCAGTGATGGCTCATGGTCCATGGACTTTCGGGATACAGTATTTCAAGTTTTAAGGATATAAGGTATACACCAAATCGTAAGTAAAAATTATTTCAATATCA
The DNA here is from genome assembly GCA_963680705.1 of Rhagium mordax. Lineage (NCBI taxonomy): Eukaryota > Metazoa > Arthropoda > Insecta > Coleoptera > Cerambycidae > Rhagium > Rhagium mordax. The sequence goes on from OY796657.1 coordinate 47,625,381, forward strand.
GTTTACAAAAGAAAAGTTGAGAAAATCCCGTGCCGACCCAGGAAAGTGTTGAAAATCGTTGTTTTAATTATTTCTCTAATACCAGCATAATGTACGATAAAATATATGTCCTCCCTTTTTTATGTTGGTATTTTTGAAATTATTGAAACAATGATTTCCAACATATTTCTTGGTCGGTTGAGGGTTTCACAGTTTTTTTTTGCAAACTGATAACTGAAAATTTTTTTCACCAATATTATCAGTTCGATTGGTGGTGAAAGCTTTTATGATTTGGTGTAGGTCCCATATCTTTAAAACTTGAAATATATGTAATCGTTAGTACGTCTCATGTATGAGCAGAAAACTACATTGGAAGTATATACCCTGTAGTATATTGTAGAGATAAAGTAAAGTTATATGCCAGTACTGTCGCGATGTAATATTCTATGAGAGTACTCACTGGTATGTACCTTGTATGTAACATGGCCTATATACTTAGTACGTATCATTCAAGTGTACATGCGGAGGACATTAAGAGGTACCATGTACAGACACGCGACATACATGGTACATTGCCTGTAACTTCTAAGTTAGATTGTTATATACCAAGTATATATCTGGTACGTGCATGTGTTTACTGGGTTATTTTTTTAAAATTTAAAAAATATATTTCCAGTATTTAATATTTTTAATTTTTAAGTTATTAAAGGGTTTTCCTCTAATACTTGTCTACACTTTTATATATAAAATTGCAAGTTTGTCATGACTAGCAAAAAACAAAAAAAAAATTGTTGCTGTCAAATATTTAATGTCTATAGTACCTATCTATTGTATTAATTTGTTATTTCTGAAGACATTAATTACAATGAAAAAATCCGTATAGATATTTTTACAACATGATAAATATGTTGCAAATAATCGGGACGCAAAAGCAGCAGACAAGACTGAATTATATCCAACTTTTAATGAGACAAAGACCCTATAATAAATAGCCTCTGAGAATCTGAGAATATCTAATTTTGTGTTTTTAGAAAAAATCAAAGATCTCAAAAAATGGGGGAGTTATTAGGACGTGTGTCCAAGCTTGGACACATTGTACAAGTCTTTATGGTGCTGTGGAAGTAAAAATCAAAATATTTAATAAACTCGAATCTAACCATCAATCCTTCCAATATTTTAGTGATTTACTATTTCGTTTCCAGAAAATAAAGTTGTTTCAATGTTATTTTAATTAACATACTTTAAAATGCACGTATTAAAGGATATGTAAATACAAAATATTAAATACCTACTCAAAAACAGTTAAAACAGGCTAAACGTTTGAAATGAAAGCAGAATTAAACAAATTCAGTACTTCTCGCATTAAAATCAGCAAAGTATAATTGCACGACAATGTAGCTTTGGATGCGACTTCTATTGGTCCTACGCCATCTAGCGGTATTGGTCCCCAACTAACGAGGTTGGGCGTCTAGTATATTTAGTCAATTATACCTTCGGTAATGTTTCCGGCGACCCTTGTTCTTATGGTTGATATTTCGCTATAAATATTAAAATGGATGAAAATTGAAGTAAAATATGGGCAGTGAAAGTTTGATTTTGATATGTTTCAGTTGTCAACTGTTTTAAAAATATGCCGTTTTACTCAAAATGTTAACATTGTTAACGTCCTATATATCAGTTCAAAAGTGATATATACATTTTTGTGCAATTGCACTGTATAATCAAAATTTCGAAATTAATCGATCCCCAAAGTTTGACAACTTCAAACTGACTCGCCCTGTATATTTTATTTTATAAATTTATGTTTACCAGTTTTTAGTGTTATCATTTTGACTAATAAAATATGTTTTGTTTGCAAGGAATTTAAAACTGTAGAGTTGAATGAACATTACTATGCTTATGTTAAGTTAATATGCCTGTAATAACAAAAAAATATGTGTATTGCATTCTGAAATAAATTATTCAAATATGTTATTTGTATCAAGCTTTAATTTAAAAAGTGTTTTAGTACATATTAAATGAAAGTAGATAGATAGTATAATCTGCTTTTTTTCTTTTATATCATAAATTTCCAAAGGGATTAGTGTGGATAACGATAATTTTCTAAATTTTTTATTATGTATAACAATTTTTTTTTAAATTTTAATATCAAAAATAGGAAAAATTGCCATGTTAAGAATAAAAAATGATTCTCGTCATGCATACAACTTTTATTAACATGTTTTAATATTTATCGCCTTTTCTTTTGACCTGTATATAGTTATTGCTCATTAAAAGTAGGTAAAAACAGAGGACCGGTAAACGGCATACCCTGTATATTAATGAAACTGTTTAATAATAGCTAGCATAAATATTGATCAAGGCAAGTTAACTATTGATGAATATTAATTAGTTCATTAGCTAGAAATGACTGCTAGAACAATTTATTACAAGTGATTTTTTAAGGTAAGTTAAACCTTCTTAAATAAAGTATTTATTTGGTGCAAGTAGTCAGTTTCATTGTTAAAACTTGCCAAGCTAATGACGATAAATACACTGTTTACTAATGATAGAGAAATACTTTATTAAACCTTCTTAAAATATTTATTTGACACAAGTAATCAGTTTCTTTGTTAAAACATGCCAAGCTGATGATGGTAAATATACTGTTCTCTAATGACGGAGACTACTTTATTAAGTATAAATATATTCCTACATTTGTCATAAGTACACTGGTTTACTAATGGAAAGTAGTAGTTTTTACTCTAAAATGGTTTAATTCGTATTAGTAGTTTGTGTCAGGATTGCTATTTTACTTGTACCAAAGAAGTGGTGGAGTAGTCCCATATACTGATGAACTTTATACTTACCAATATTAAAATTTTAATTGTAGCTAGTCACCTTTTTTCTCGGTGTACCTTATAAACTAGACAAGCTAAATGAAATTTAAATCTTTCATCTAAATTTAACCATCCACTTTCTGAAAATTTTTCAGAGATGTGGTCGAATTTACGCAAGTTGAAGCTAAATCTAACGCATGCATTTTGTATTTTTTGAAGGGTGCTTTTATCTCTACTTAAAAGAGCAGGCCAATACACCATATCGCAGTATGCAAGATGAGATAAAATTAAAGAATCACACAATAGAAGCTTTATTTCAGAACTAAGAATTTCCTTATGCATATATAATAGTATTAAAGTATTTTATTCTGTTAAATATACTAATAGGGATTTCAAAATAAATAAAGTAGATACAAAATTGAAAATTTTAACCCATATATAAATAAAAATATTTGTTGTGAAACATCTTGTTTTATTTTTATATACATACTATTAACACATATTATTAATAATAAATATAAGTGTGTGAATGTGGCACAAAATCCTTCTAAAATGTATAAGAAATGCATTAAACATCTCTAATATTAGTTTATATGTGAATCAAACTAATTTATATTTTATTATAAATAATGCCAAAGTTTTGCAATAGAGATTATAAATATTAATTGGTCTACATTTTATAACATTTAACCATATGCGCTCTAATTGCGATGAACAATATTATGTAATACACTGTCATGCAGTTCGCTCAGTGTACATCTCGGTGTACATGTACCAAAAGGATAACTTCTCTCAGTGTAAACGTGTGTGTTTACTTTAAATCGGCTGGGCCATAGAACTTCAAACGTTCCGCCGGTACTGTCGCTTCTCTGGGATCGTTCTTCTCTGCCTAAAGGTTAGTTCATGCACTCGCGATTTGCGATTTGCGATGTGCGATTTTATAACGAAAAATAATGTTCGTTCAGCAACAAACGCGAAAACTAGTTACTTTTGAATTTCAAACATACTTGTCTTGTCAGACTTGCTGTTGTTGCTGTTAACCAAAAAATTATACAGACGAAAAAACTACTTGATAACAAGTTAATACCATGAATAATGCTGATGTGTTCAGGCTTTTACAACGTAGAAGAATTATTATAACTTAGTATTTAATCAGAAAAAAAAATACAGAGATATTGTGCAGTGAGAGAAATTTTTATGAAAAGAAAAGATCGGGGCTTAAATGCAGAAAAATATAGTTCATCGGTATCTCTATGAAGAAAAGCCCATGCGCAGTTTAAAAAAATTTCGCGATAATCGCGAAAAATAGAAACAATTTCAATTTTCCCGCCCCCCAAATTTAAATTTTGCGATTCTCGCAATAAATTGAATTACAAATAGTTGTGTCTAACATTTTTGAAACTAGCCAATCAAATTAAATCATGAAAATCGCAAATCGCAAATCGCGAGTGCATGAACTTACCTTAAGTACCTTCTCACTGCATAACCATATAACCAATAACGTTGTCTTCATATGCGTCTTTTATTGATCTGAAACATTAAATTATTTCTTTATGTTTGTTTACGTTTATTTCTATTCATGAAATATTTAGGTAGGTAATGACAAATTTAATAGTCAAATTCATTATTCCTTCATCAATAAAACATGTTTTGGAAATTGTTGTTATTGCAGCTTACCTTTTTGTTTTAATATTAAGATGTTCTGCACTTAAAAGTCCGCAATGTCAGAATTGTCCATATAAACTCATTACTGTAGGTAGATTATCAGCATCGGCTTTTATAAAAATTATATCCATTTTCACTATTCAAATAATACAAATCAATAAAACCACCAACAGCTTTAAACTATTTCCACTGCACACCATAGAATAAGAGGATTTCTTTACACAAACTAAAACTACTATTGTACTATTCAGTGGCGGCTCGTGGTGTTTAAGGCAGGTAGGGCAAAACGCTGTGCACACGGGGCAAGAGCTGCAGGGGGTGCGGGGGATTTTTCAGTATTTTCAAGGTCATTGTGTTTTACAAAAGTACCTCAAAATTTATGTACTAAACTTGATATTTAAATATTTTCAAGATTGCTTTGTTTTTTCCACTTTCGTTTGACGCAACTGTTTTATTAAAATTTTTTAAATCCTTTGAAAAAATTCTGTTACGTTATTCATTTTATTTATATATTTGTATACCTACCTACCTAGTTTTTTTTAAATTTGAACAGTATAATAAAAATTCACTTTCAGTCCTTTGGTAATTTCATTCAAATAGAACTAGAACTAGGTACGATTTTTATAACAAAAAAAAGTTTTATATAAGTGGGTAGTGGTCGTAATACCTAGTTTCTTAAAACATACGTACAAAAAAAGGATCTACATACCATTACTACACTAATTTGTTTTATTGTCGAAAACCATGAAAATTGCACCATGCGATTGTAAGGGAACTAAACTAGAACCCCTTTCTCTGCCTTCTAACGATAAGAGAAGCCGAGAATTTCCGGAGAGTCCCGAGGGCCGGCCCATACATTCTAAAAGCTGGCGCGTCCCTCGCGCTGTTTTAAATTATAACAATACCTATGGGCTAAGAATTAATAATAAATGTTATGTTATTTATCGTTTCACACAGATTTAACATTTCCATATTTAAAGTTAGTAAGTATATTATCCATAATTTCGCATTTTGCATTAGTGATTACGCGAGTTGGCTAGATTTTTAGTTTCTTGAACGAAAACTTGCTTCCGCTTGATCGCGTCAACGGGCCGGCCCGGCGATTCACGCTGAGGCAGAATAGGTACACGACATACGCTTGGGTACTTAGATGGCAAATCTAACGTCAATGAAGTGAGCGTACTGCCTAGCTATTACGGACGTTTATGGAGAAGCATGGGCCAGCCCAATGCATATAATAGCGGATAGAACGTATAATATTAAGCGGGATTTTAAATTTGGAAAGCGGGGGATATTAGGCATTATCTCGAATAGTTTCTAAACTCCATTTTTAATATTTTTCAACATTTCATTGTTCTATATATAAATAGAAAGCAAATGTACACCAATTTAAATCACAAAAAGAAAACAAAAAATATATTTCCATAGAGTGCGAAACAGTTCTTAATTTTTTTCTGGGTGGGCCCTGCCCAACCTGACCAGCCGCCACTGGTACTATTGTTTTTATACTAAAGGAAAGGATATATCGACATTAAACAAACCGCAAACGAGAGATGGTTATACCAAATGTCAAAATGCGTGACATACACAGCACAGATGAATCAAGCTAAGACAAACTAATTTCTTTGAAGTTGAACCAATAGCAAGACCGCCCGTTTTTGACGTCATTTACGGAGTAACTGCCGCGACTTTTGAAATTGATAAAACTTATTATTAATATTTAAAGCAGCTACAAATAAATAATTTAAATAAGTAAATACACCACGTGTAATTACGACCCCCTTTATCCCAGAAGGCTCTAGAAGAGCCTTGTGCGGGAGGGGGCTACACATTTAAAGACAAGGGACATACATCCAATATCCGTGTATAATGGAAAAATCCCTCTCACAGTATTTTCCATTGCCACGACCGGGAATCGAACCCGGGACTTTTGAGTGAGAGGCAGGTACGCTACCATCTCGACCGTCAGCCATATAGAATGATATATTATTGGAATTTATTGCATTATTATATTTCATATGTAAGCTTTGAGGTAAACCTATTAAAAACCTTTAGTTCAATTAAGGTGTAAGAGCCCATTTTACCCCCTTTGTTGTTTTGGGGGACCGGCTCAACGACTTACTGCTGGGTTTCAGGGTATATTTAGCACTTCAAAAGAAGGCACCATACCAAATTTCAGCTTGACTGAGCATCACTCATTTAACTTGAGGAATCGACCCTGGGCTATTATTGTGTCCTCTTCTGTTGATTTATCAAATCATATGTTTCTGTCTTTAACTTTTTATACTCTCATTAATTTACTGCGCCTTGCGAGATGTTACAATATATTATATCTTACCTTCTAATAAAATTAGAGAATTTGCGACAGGAAAGTTTTTAACGAATTAGCGCCAAATTCATTTAAACTATCTACTAAAAAGAAACCTTTACTATGTGTCCGTGTATATGTTAATATGATATAATATAACTGAATGAATGAAATGAAACTGCTTATTTTTAAATTAACTGATGTTATTTTTATTTTTAGTAGTAAACCTCCAAAAAGCCCACATTCAAAAAATGAAAAAATGAAATCGGGTGCAGGTGGTAGTTCCAAGATCATTCCAATTAAACCAGAAACTCTCGACACAAATGTACGATTTAACAGCATTGGAGGTTTGGATAACCATATACAATGCCTAAAGGAAATGATTTTGTTACCAATGATGTATCCAGAAGTTTTCAGACAATTTCAGATTCAACCTCCTCGAGGTGTTCTTTTTCATGGTCCTCCAGGTAAATATGACTTAGATAATGTAGTTCTAAAAAAAGTAGAATTGTAAGAAATAGCGACTTTATAAATGTCTCATTGCAGCATAATGCGATTTGGAACTATCAAAAATCTAATAATTTCAAGTTTCATAAATTGTTTTATTAAATATTTGTTATACAGGGTGGCCCACCTATCCTCACTCGGACCATAGCTACTGGCCAACAAATATAAATAGACTCCGCCCCATTAATTTTATGGTTGCGCAGAACGGTGTGCGCAATAGTCAGTTTTATAGAATTAATGAAAGCTGCGATAGCTTCAACAAAATTTGTTTATTATACGTGTTACATTTTATACAGATTAGATAGAATCAGCTGTTTCTCTTGGCGTCGAAACCTTTGATGTATTGGATCCCAATTTTATTTTTTATGACGCTTGCGCAGTTCTGAAATTTAAGCCCAGGAGTTTCTACGTTCGTTTGTTCTATTCATAATTATGTTATGTCAGGCAGGCTGTACATTTATGCATTCGGTGTAACTGTTCCCTTTTTTGTAGTGTTACAATGTTACAATTTTAAGTGCTTCTAATCGCTCATAATAGTTCAGTACATGATATTTCTTGATTTTATAACGGTTTAACCCCGCTAATAAAAGATCAAATTATTTCTGACAAAGTTATTAACTAATTTTCAAGCAATGAGACCTTCCAGGACATGGGAAGCAAACAATGGTCTAGGTTTTTATATTATAAGAACAACTTAAACTACAACTACGCAAGAAATATCAACTAAACAAGTGAAGTAAATATCAACTAATAAACTATACAAAATGAGATACAACTCAAAGTATCTTATAAAGTAAATTAACAACGTAAATCGCCAAGAGCGATTTGTTTTGTTGTAATTTTACGGTAAAACTAAATTCAACAATGTAATTTGCACAAGGCAATGGAGTTACAAATTAACTCCCAAATTAACAAAGGATCTATCAAACGTAATTCCGTTTGGTTAGTAGAGATCGCCAAGGCGAGGTGGTTAAAATATATAGGGTGATTCACGAGGAAAGGGACAAAATGTTATGGTAGATAGAGTTCACTTAGATGAATTAGAAATGACTGTTGAAAAAAGTCTGAGCCTTTTTTTTATTGAACTACAGGGTGATTTATGAGTTTTGCCCAATATTTCTTAAGGTCATATAAACTACGCGCCAGATGAAGTGGGACAGCCAAAAAATGTCCTAATTTTGACTAGCTATAACTTTTACATTTTTTTGCCTATATTAGCCAAAGATGAAAAGCGTCGTCCTTGGTCTATGCGTCATTGGCGTCGGGTATTTTTCTTGCAATTCCTTTTCGTTGTACAGGGCGCGAATTTAGAGCCGTTAAACATTTCAAATTTTTTACCCATAATAGGCTCATTTAACAATTTTTATTATTACATATTCTGAAAGAGCTTGGTGAGTATAGTAAGTATGCCAACAATTACAATTTACTGACACAGCCTTCATATATAAAAAAATTATTAAAGTCGGTGCGCTTAAAAACGCTCGGGATAACCATGTAGTCGAGTTGTGACGTCAGATGGCTGAACCGCCCAGAGAACACGGCTGTGAATGCAAGAGCTATCTCGTTTGGTGCGACTTTATTAATTAATTCGTTAAATACTGCTTTTAGTGAAGCGGAGTGTAGTCGGTTATATTGTTTATATAATAATATTAAAAGTGATTTTGTGCTAACATGGATAAAAAACGCAAGTATTGTGTAGTTCCTGGATGCAAAAGTACAAGCGTGACAACGCCAAATAAAATATTTATTAGTTTCCCTCGAGGGGATAAAGAAGCAAGAAGGTTGTGGCAACGTGCTATGCGAAGGTCTGACCTTTTAGGGGATAAAACACATGCACACTGTTGCCAGGATCATTTTAATGTAAGTAATATTTATTTTATATATCAGCAATATCACTAAAAATTATTTAATTAATGCATACAATTATTTTCGGATAAGAGATCTTTTCTTTTTGATATTGTCGTAATGTACGATTTGTAATCATCATTTTCTCCTCGAATTTAACATTAAGTATGAGCTTAGCTAGCGCTGCTAAACTTGTTAAATTTAAAGGTGTTTTAGACCTCTGTCATTTATTTATCTCGAATTGTCTATATGAGAGAAGATAAATTGTTTAATAATTGGTTTGTTGCTTTTAGCTTGAGGAAGATATGGAAAACTACACACGTTTTAAATTAATGAAAAATATTAACATTAAAATGAAACTTGGAATAGTTCCACACATATTTGACTGTCAAAAAAATGGAAAAATTGCGCATAGTAAAAGTTTTCGAAAAACATTTCTGAAAAGACAAAGACAAACAATCCTAGATGAAAGTCTGTCAACAGCAAAGAAAAACAGAATATCAAACAGTGATACAGATGTAGACAATGAGGAGAGAGTGTGTGTCTTAGATCAGGAACCTACAAATCAAGAGCCTGAGGAAATAACAGAAAACACAAGCGATAAAGCCATTCAAGTAAATAGAAAACCTAAAGTCCGTTGAAAATTCTGTCAATGTAATATACTAAAAATACCTAATAAAAGAAACCAAATACAAACAAACACGAAAAAAGTAGCGAATATACGACATTCACCCGAGAGTAGCAGTACCTCAGCGACACTGTCGACATCCAAAGAGACGTCTAGTAATTCTAGTTTAAGTGGAGTATTTGTTCAAAACTGGAATGCTAGGGAAAATGTAGAAAAACGGGCTATATATATTATTGAAAAAAATCCGAAACTTTATTTAGGCATACCCAGTCATTCACTTTTCATAATAGATATGCTCTCCTCAAAATGCCACTTGTCTAGGACTGAAATTTTTATAACATTAAAAAAAATTAGACTTAATATTAGCGGATGATTTTTGTATTTCAACCTCTGCAGTATGTTTGACAATTCAAAAAGCACTGCCAAAATTAGCAGCGTATTTAAAATCGTTTATTCAATGGAAAACCCTTTCTGAGACACAAAAATGTCTGCCGATCCCCTTTAGATTAAGATTTAGAAACGTGCAGTGTATAATAGATTGTTTCGAAATTTCGATTCAAAAATCAACAAATCCTATTTTGCAGTCTTATTCATGGTCGGAGTACAAGAAATGTAATACAATGAAATATTTAGTTTGTTGTACTCCTGATGGATTAATTTCCTACATATCGGACGATTTTGGAGGAAGAACTACAGACAAAATGATTGTAGAAGAATCGGGGTTTGCAAATTTATTGGAAAAAGGGGCACATGTTATGGCTGACCGCGGTTTTAAACATATTGATGTGTTATTGGCAACTAGAGACAATGTTTTAATTAGGCCGCCATCTGTTTCGTCAAAAATGAAGAATACTAAACAGGAAGTAAAGCAAGGGAAAAGAATAGCAAGCCTACGAATTCATGTGGAAAGGGTAATATCCAGAATAAGAGAGTTCGCTATTTTGGGCCCCCATGCCTCAGTCCACACTAGCCTAATAAAATATTTAGATCATGTAGTAATAATAGCATGTGGTACTTACAAAATTATTTGATTAAGTAAAAGATGTATTTACACTAAATTTTATTAAAAATAGCTTTTAACCAAAAATCTGTTATCATTTCTAACATTCTATTAACAAAATCCTTATCATAATCATAATAATTAAATACAATTTCTTTACTATTCTCAAAATCAGGCTTGGCTACTGCAAATATAGCTTTCTTTCTGTTTGTCAGATGCATTTGCATCTGAATTTGATAATAATATTTCATTACAATAGCCCCATCGTCCCTAATATAATTTCGAAAAGTTTTTACTGAATTTGGAGATTTTACTTCTACCACAAACTCATCGTTTAGGGCATCAGGAGAAGCTCCTACTATTGGGCACTCTCTTGAAAGGAAAAGTCCACACCTGTAAAATTTTCTTTAACTTTTTTTGATAATTCTTTAAGAATAGATTCCTCCAAGTTTAATCCGCGTTTCATAGCGTCTGTCTGAAAAATTTTCGCTCCCAAAATATTCTCCACTAGCGTTCCGTCGCAAGTACTACATTTTACCACCTCATATGCTTTTGAAGCAGTAACCCGACCATACCGCATTTCCGACCACAACGTAGACTTACTTTGTTGTCGTGTATTTACCTCAATGGTTTTGAGTAAGTCCTCATCTATTTTTTCCTGGCAAAATTTAATAAAGGCTTCTCCGTCGAATTTATGTAACTTTAATGACATAAAATTAATTTTTAATAAATAAAGAGACATAGTATCATAATTTTCTTCACGGCAATAATATCTTAGAGTACTATTGTTAATCTTTCGTTTTTTTGCCTCTTTAATATAATCATTTAGAAGCGAATTGTCATCTACTGGCACAATTCTTTTCTTCCCAAAATCTTCAGTGGTCAAAAATTTTTTTGAAGTAGAGGCACTGACTAAAAGAGATCTCTTCCAGTAGCATACTGTATCTGTGGGAGACGGCTCTTCGCTTCTGCGATGCAACCACATTAAAAACGCAACGGCGTGTTTGCAGCCGCCTTCCGAAGCTGCACAGTCATGACATTGAACTTCATTAACGTTTTTTTCCAATTCATTAATACTGGCCGAGCGTGTTTCTATTCAAATGCGAATATCTCTGTGGATATTGATTCAATTGAGCTGAAATTTTTTTCTGAGGCTATTGATTTGTTATACTTTAAAATGAGGAAGAAAAAGTAGGAAACTGCCATATCACTAAACGACTCTATTTGGGAAATGTGAGGGGCCCTAGATTTTTTTTTTTCGATGTTAGAGGAATTGTTGGACTGATACCTCGGGACGTCTTTGAGATGTTTTTGATACATTGCGTTGCTATGGAAATATCGCCATTTTATGAAATTTCGTTTTTCTTTAAAAATATGCCATTGTTTAATTAAACAATAACAGATACCATCTAAACTGCAACAAGGGATAATTTCTAATGAAAATGATTAACACCAGCGGCATGCAAAAAGGGGTTTATGGGATTTAACCGCAAAAATTGGTCTTTATTGAAAAATTTCAACAATTTTATTAAGCGTTACAGTTAAAAAGGTGCCATAACAGTAATTAGCGTGATTTTTTGACAAATTCAGAGGCGTGCAAAAGGGGGTTTAGTAAATTATGAAATTAAAATTCCAGTTTCATTCTTTTTTCCATTCATTTAGAAGGTGCGTACATGTAATTCATTGGCGTACAAAAGAAAATCCATTATACAGGGTGATCCAAAAAGTTTGATATTTAGATTGAGACCTCCTTTTAACAAGGATCCCATGAGCGCAACAGCCTTTATAGTCGGGAGCGGGTGTGGGTCGGTTTGTGAAGTTGTAAAGATGTTATTTATCGGAAGGAAATAAGTAAACTAAGGGCGCTAGACAATTTTTCAAAATTGACAAAATATCAAGGTAGACAAAATAAACAATAAGACTGTCCACTTAATATTGAACATATTTTAATTAAAAGATTAATAAAATAGCAATATTATATAGATAACAAATATAAATATAAATATAATAACAAAATACTAATACTTAACGGTTAGTAGGTATATGACGCAACAAAGAATTTATTAATATAATTTACGAACAATACAAAAAAAATATATAATATAATGCTACGTTAAACTATAATGGTTATTTGAATAGGCGTGAGTGGTGTGTATAAATTGTCCCTTAGGTATCTTGGCCGTTATGCCAGTTGCCACAATATGGAACAGATCATAGAATAATAAAATTATGAAACTTAATTCTGGCCAAAAAACATACTGAATACTAACCCTCAAAGTATATGTCAAAGTTGAATCAAATGCATGGTGTAATTCAATTACCAACAGGAAGTCTTAAGTGCACTATTGAAGTTTCCCTTACTAAATATTTGTTATTTACCAGGTACGTAATAATAATAACTATAACAATATTTAATACAAGTCGAAAGACCCAATTAACAGCTGTTATTCGAGGTATAATGTTTGTACAGGGTGATATAAGTATGGCATTAACAATGAAATTCATATAGTAATAACTAGAATATTTCTCAATAATATTGTTACGAAAACGCTCAGAGAAATTGTATAGGTATGTTTTCGGCAGTAATTCGAACCACAACGTTCACCTCTGGTTCATTCCTGACTAATGATATATAACTTCACAGCGATACATATGGCTCAGATGGTTCTGCGACTGGTCTCAGACTACCCAGGGAAAATTTAATAAGCCTTCATGTCCATACGAAAGCAACTATACAGCATCCAGACGCTAACCGAAGACACAGAGGTATTCAGAAGACAACAAAATTTCAAGATAAAGCTTAAAATACAGGTTTTTAAAAGGCGTGGCTTTAAAACCTAAAAAATATATCTCGTCTAAGAATTGAGGAATATATTTGAATTATCCAAAAATATAAACTAGAATATTAGATTTAACATTTACCTTAGCTGTTATTTAGGTTTTCACCAATTTTCCTTTTAAAAATTCTTAAAATCAACCCTTGCTCTTCAAATTTCAAACATGTCTCCTTCAGGGTTCAACAAAAAGAGAAAGTCTTTCTTTTTTCTGCAATTCTTTTTTGTATTTTGAAAAACTCAGTTAATACCAACTCTATATTCCTAAATTCCCATTTTATTTAAATTTAACTTTGAGATATAATTATTTACTTTTGCTTTTGTTAATGAAACATACCTGTAATTTTTATTTGTTTATTAAAGTCTCGTTAATTATTTACATTTCTCTTTTCTCTTTTATGTTTTATTGGTTTGTGACACTTCATACTGCCTGGTATTTCTGGTTGCCTAAGCATAACGTCCATTAACCGCAATTAATCACGTACGCTGACGTTGAAAACCTATATACAGGGACTCTCAAAAAAATGAACTGTTACACACCCCGTTTTCTTGCACAAAAATATTTTAGCGTAGCTGAAATATTTTTACTCTTAAAACTTATTAAAAAAACTATTAATTAGTTTATTTATATACAAATAAACAGAGTCTAGACTGGGAAAAGGATGCCAAAAGACATTCTCTGCAAAACATTGCAATCAAAATGGGGAAGGAGATGCCGAATGAACGACAATCTGGGGGAATGTCGAATGAACGACAATCTATCTAGGGGAACGTCGAATGAACGACAATCTATCTAGGGGAACGTCGAATGAACGATAATCTGTGCATAGATTAACAAGGGAAATTGAAAATCGCACGTTGAATAAGCAAGGTCAAAATCAGGAAAGGACAAAATCGAATTCTACGAAATTATTTTGAAACAATTTGGGGATAGTAACGATATCAACAGAGCTCCATTCACCTCTCAAACACTAATTCGCTGCCACATGTACACTCACGTCCTCTCTAACTCTCACACATCTATCTCTGATCCATCATACGGCTTTAAATCTTTTACGTGGTATCGTCCCACATTTTTACCATTCGTGTCAGACAATTCATACACCAACTTAGAAATAACTTTCTTAACAGTGCACAAAATAAATTTTGGTGCTAATTTTGCGGCAAAATGTTCACCACGGTTTGACTACACAAAATTTCGCTTCCACACTTTTTCTCCGACTCTATACATCTGAGAGGGTCGTTTCCTTAGATTGTAGTGTCTAGAATTTCTAGCATATGCGTCAGCTAGATGACGCCGAACATCTACATAATAATCTGAGGAAGCTTATCGATTTCTGAACCATATTCTTCCCGGTTTAAATCAGTTAGATCTAAATCTTCTACGGATTCCAACTTTCCATAGTAGTCACCGCTAGTAGGAACGTACCTACCAAAATTTAAAAATGTTGGGGAATATCCCGTCGCTTCATGGACCGCCGTCCTTAAAGCGAAACCAATTTTATGGATTTCCTGATCCCATACCTGGTGATCAACATCTTTTAAATAAGAACGAATAGCTGCTCCTAAGACTCTATTAACACGTTCAACTGCATTAACCTGAGGATGGAAATTTGCATTGAAATGAATTTTAACTCCATACTCGTCGGTTAGCTTCTTAAAAACATTGCCTGTAAACTGGACACCATTATCGCAGGCAATAATTTGAGGGGTTCCATGTACTAAAAACGCCTGTTCCTCCAAAAATTTCACTATCTGCGGAGCCTTAGCTTCTTTTAATGGATGCAATAAACAGTATTTAGTGAAATAATCGGATACTAACAGTAAATAACAAAAACCATTTTTAGATCGTGGCAGAGGTCCTAGCAAATCCACTGACACATACTGCCAAGGAAAATTAACTTTTTTAGGCCTTCCTATAAATCCGGGTCGTGCAGAGGAGCTAACTTTCTGTGCTGCGCATGTCTTGCAATGCTTTACATACTTTCTGGTATCTTGTAACAATCGTGGCCAATAATATAATTCCCTTATCCTGTTGACAGTTTTGTAAACACCTAAATATGCAGCTTTTGGATCTTCATGACACGATTTATAAACAGACGATCTTTGACTTTTTGGAACCACTAATTTCCAAGCAGAAAAGTTATAACGAAAACCAAAATCAAACGGAATATGCTTGTAAAGTAAACCTTCTTCTAATTTCCATTCGGAATATTTTTCAGGTAAGTCCATTACCTTCTGTGACATACTTTGATACCATGGATCTGCCTCTACGTCAGCCTCTTCGACGCATATCAAACATGTTTCAAGGGGTGCTCTGGAAAGAGCACCCCTTGAAACATGTGTACTATCTCCATGTGTACTATCTCCATATCGTACTGACTTAATTGCATAGCCCATCTGGCGAGTCTGCCAGTAGGATTTTTTAAATTGGATAGCCACAATAATGAATAGTAGTCTGTGATGACCGTAAAATGAACGCCATCTACAAACGGACGAAACTTATCGAGCCCAAACAGTAGTGCCATGCATTCTTTTTCGGTTACCGTGTATTTTCTTTCCACTTCTGTCAGTGACCTTGAAGCAAAAGCTACCACCAACTCTTTACCATCACTTCTTTGTGTCAAAATAGAACCAAGTCCTATATTCGATGCCATATGCTAGGAACTATTCCATTAGTAATTGAAAAATTTATAATATGTGTTAACATATCCAAGCAATACGGTAAGATAAGCTTAAACATTCTTAGGTTGATGTCATCAGCACCATAAGCATCTAACTTTCATTTGTAGACTATTTTTTCGACTTCATTTGTAAATACAGTGTGTAGATCCAATTCTTGTTGCATTAGATGCCCAACTAGCACCAAAGTGATTGTGACTGAGACGGGAACCTCGAAAGTGTAACTATTACGTAACTGCTACTAAATTTACGACTTTGATGTATAAATAACTTAATTTGACAAATCTACAGTCGATGCCACGTAGTTTCTACCATTAATGGTTACTATATAGTTATCAGACTTCTACGTATTTTTCCTGGTACTGGGGAAGTCGTAGTTACCAGTCGGGAGACTTTTGAGTTTTCAGAACTTGAAGGTGGCAAACTATGGTAGCAGCGACTAACTCATGTTACTGAAATGGGACTCCAGAGTTGCAGTCACTTTCAAGTAGCTTTGATAGTTGCCGCGACGTTCTAGGGACCGTAACTATCCGTTTAAAGTCGTGGAACTTGTAAGTAATAATTATTAGCGTTAATGACGTTACCGCTGCTTATAAGACGGAACTTCAACTATTCACGATTACTACAAAGCGCGTGTCACCTCTTAAATTCACCATGAAGTAAACTTCGCCATCTAGTTCCCAATAATGAAAAAATTTCATGGTGTGCATCATCAGTTGTGAGTATAGTGAATATAGCTAAAATTCATTCATTTTGTAAAAAAAGAAAAAAGTAAAGGCTTTGATGTTTCGTGATTTTTCTCGATATAATGATTGACAGCTAAAATATTTTTATCAATAAAGTGCTTATATGATATGCTTACCTTTTCTTATGTATTATTGTATTTAATATATTATGTGAGATTCGCAGATAACTCACAACAAGTGAAACTTGCATCGTCATCATCTGCCTGTCAATAATGTGAGGTTAGGTTAGAGACTGCTATCATAGATAAATATGTGATGTGAGAATAGTATTCTCCCATCGCGGATAAACATAAAGAGGAGGTTAAAGTTCATATGTAAGTATGAAGTGGCAGCAGTAACTTTGAATAGGGAGTTAATGGTAGTCACAACTTTGCTGCGACTTTAAAGTGACATCACAACCCCATTCGGTACTCTGTAGTAAATATAACTTTAAAGCTGCATATTTGCAGTTCCCGTCACTATTGCCAATCAATGATTACTTACAAGTCGCGTTTTCTAGTAAAAAGGACTTCAAAGTTATTTTATCCAAAATTCGCCATTTTGTTGGACAAATGTTACGACGCCATTGATACAAAACAAGAATCCTCACTTCACAGATTACTTGAAAAATGCATTTGTTATCAATTCTGCACCAAATAAATAAATTTATGCATAATAGTTATAGTTTCAAGTTCCAAATAATAATAAAAAACGCTTTCAGCATCTAGAGTGTCATATTCTCGCATGTTGTTAAATATTTCGAAGACAATATTTTAATTAAAAAATGTAAATTTTAAAGGCGCGTGGTTGGATTTGGACGTGTCATCATTATGTTAGACAGTAAACTTGCATTCGTTTTAATCCTGTCGCTCAGATCGACCGAGAAACAGTACAAGTTCTGCTTTCTAATATTACTCTTATATTATTATTTTAAGTGTCTAAGTGTCTGAGTTAGGGAACTGGACGAGCATCATGAAGGAATGAGACAAAGTATAACAAAATCAGTTGCAAGACAAAGCTGGCAACACTAATTTGAAAGAGTGGAGAACTGTAAAGTTCCATAAAAGTCGCGGTTTTCACGCCAATACGTCGCCGCTACGTAACCACCACGTTATTGGAACGTAGCCGGGCAAGTTACAGGAATGTCGTCGGAACGTTGCGGTCACCGAAAAATTGTTCCCCATTTTGGTCGCGTTCACGTAATGGGAGCGTTCCTATTACTTGCCCGTAGCTAGTGGCAAAATACTTTAAAGTTCCTACAATAGTCGCCGCTACATTCCAGCAACTAATTGTGCTAGTTGGGTGATGCTTGGTGTTGGTATATTGATCAATAATATCAGGCGATAGGTCCGGATTAATAGAAGTAAGGAAATATGTATTAATATCGTGACAATTAGAGATATCTGGGGATAGTTCGTTTCTGGGTCTTGAATTTATATTGTACCTTTCAAAAAACTGCCACATTTTTTTAGAGTTATTCTCATAAGATTTTAAGCCGATGTTTAATATATGCAGTTTTTTCATTTTTTATAGTGCAAGTAACTAAATTTCTCATGTCCTTATAGTAGACGAAATCAGTTTCACTTGTTCTTAGGAATTACATGTAGGCTTTTTTTCTTTAACTCTAACATAAATTTAATCATGTCTGTAATATAAGGGGGTCTAGGACGTTTGATCTGAATAGTGCATAATGGTGCGTGTGTATTGAAAAGAGTAGTTATAGCGTTATTTAAATATTCCATTTTAGAGTCTATATCAGAAAGGTTTTCTATATGTGTCCACCGAATATTGTTAGCATCTAATTCAAACTCATTGATGTTGAAATATTTATAGTTTCTATATGTAATTTCAAGTGGCTTGGGTTTAGGAACATCTATATCTACTTCAGATATAACCATCCTGTGGTCGGACATATTTAACATATGCAGTTCAATACCCTAATATTACTGCTGACACAAAATACATCTATTAAAGTTCCCGAGTCTCTTGTAACTCTTGTTGGCTCATTAACACATCGACTAAGACTACAAGTATCTAATACTGTTACTAAATGGTTTGTTAGATAGTCAGGTGACATAAAATACACATTGATATCTCCCAATAGTATGGTTCCATCACATTCTACCACCACATTGGATGGTACAGTTTCAAGTTCTTGAAAACTAGCTACAATACATACAATAAGATCTCTGAATATCTATACTTAACTGAAGGCGGTACGGACGGATAGTAGCGGACCACGGTGTATTCTTACCAAGAAAATTATAATCGCAGCGGCGGATACGGTGAGGATTCTGGCAGGTTTACTGAAACGAAGGCATTGACGAGGTGTCATGTTTGACTGAAGATTCAGACAGTTTTTTTCTGGACGCTCCTGGTGACTTTTATTACTTGCTTTAATGATGTATCCAGGATGCGCGTTAAAGCTGCGGATTGAATTGAAATGAATGACTCGTACTCATAACGCTACTTATGGAGGTAGAGCGTATTATGTAATTTGCAACGGTTACTGGAAGCGGCAGTAAACGAAAATAGAAAGCTTACGATTTTTAAACTATGTAAAAAAAAAAACCGAATTAAAACGGACACGGATTAATATTTTAACAAGTTTAGTAACTAAAGATTTTTCTCTTCGACTCTAGCACTATTGATAACAATTCACGGATTTTAGTTATACCGGGGTTATCGAAAATTAATCAATTAATTAACTGCTTGTTTACCAGCGGGTTTTTTACAACTCAATACTAACTTAACTAAACCAGGGCTTACTTACTAAAAAGAGGCTTCAGGGTGTACCCAAGTGACGGTAATATTTAAAGCAAAACAGGCATTCCGTGACTGGAAAAATCACTTCGTTACAACTGTAGCATGGAAACAAGGCATTTTTGGCATTTACTTATATAGACTTTTTTCTTTATTTTGATGAGTAGAATACGCTTCCGAAGTAGCGGTCCACATTTTTGTTACACCCTGTACATCAATGATAGAATTGGTAGAACGAATTGGACGTTATTTATTATTATTCAAGATTATTTTTATATTCAACAACTAAATCGGTGAATCTTCATAAAAGTAGGTACATGTGTGTTTAAAAAGAATATGTGAATATAAAATAGCTATTTGTAGATATTAAATAGTTTATTATTGATTTATCTAATGACGGTAATGTTATATACATGTACTGAACTTTATTAATAGATAAGTGCATCGCTATGAATCCTTATATTAGAGATTTTAAATTAAATAGTATAGAAACAGTAATTGCAAAGAATTTAAATGAGTCAAAAAATATATTGGATACTGACTGTGCGAGTAATTTTTTCATATACCACTGCAATATCAGAAGTTTAGTAAAAAACATTGATGAATTAAAAATATAAATACTGGATGAATTTAATAGACAGTTTGAAGTGATAATCCGCACGGAAACTTGGAAACTGGAGAATATTTCATTCTACAATCTCCAGGGTTATGATATTATCTACAACGAAGGCCAAATAAACCAGAATGACGGTGTAGTTATATATATTAAGAGCAACATAAACTATAATTTTGATGTCATAGATTTTGATGGTATTAAAGTAGTCAGTTTAGAATTACACTATCATAACAAAAAAATCCATATAATAGCCATATACAGGTCGCCATCCACCTGTCCACACAATTTCAATAAAAACCTTGACAATTTTTAAAATCAATAAGTAAAAATATATTTGATATAAAACTTCTAGTAGGTGATATAAATATTAATTTACTTGGAAACGATGACTACTGCCAGGATTGTATGAATATATTAGGAGAGTGGGGCTATATATCCACCATTAATGATTATACCAGGGTATACGGAACCAGCAAGACTTGTATAGATCATTTATTTGTAAAAACTGACATCGCTGAAAAACATTTTTTACCTCTCATACTTCAAACACACCTCAGTGATCACTACACGATCATATTACAAATCCATTTTCCAGCTCCTGAAATAAAAAATAAAATATTAATGAACAATGATAATAATAAGCATAAACAATACTTTTTAAACAAAGAGCAACTCATTTCATTATTAGTAGATGAGAAATGGAACGAAGTTTACACAGAACAAAATGTTAACGTAGCAACAAAATCATTTGCAAATACATTAAAAAAACACATAGGTCAGTGCACCCAAACAAAAACATTACAACGAAGTGAAGTAAAAAGAAACACTTGGATCACGGCAGGTTTAATAAAATCAATAAATAGAAAAAATGAATTGTATAAAAAACTACAAAAAAATCCCGACAATCAGATACTAAAAGATGAATTTAAAACATGTAGAGACGTGCTAAAAATACAATAAGGAGTGTTAAAGCTAATTTTTATAAAAATCAAATTAATGAAAATAAAAACTGCCCAAAAAAGTTATGGGATGTTGTAAAAAATGTTAATGGTCAAAGTAAAGTAGCCTTAAATGAAATACAAAAAATAAAGAATGAGCGTGGTGAACTTATCACAAATATGCAAGCGATAGCTGAAAGCTTCGTGGCCCATTATACTAATGTAGGCAAACGATTGGCGGAAAAAATCACAGAGCCCCAGAATGTGACAACTCATGTAACTAGAGTCCCAAACTCCATATACTTGGCACAAACTGATCCTCAAGAGGTTATGCAGATCATTGGGACACTAAAGAAAGGAAAATCTCCAAGACTAGATGACTTAAGATCGGAAACAATAAAATATATTTCTGAACATATGTATATCAGGGCCTCTTTCATATATCATAAATAAATCCATTGACACAGGTGTATTTCCAGATGTCTTTAAAGAGGCATTAATAAAGCCGATTTACAAAAGTCTTGACAAGGAAGAACTAGTAAAGTACAGACCGATATCCTTATTAAGTAACCTAGCTAAAATTTTTGAAAAAATCCTCAAACAACGCATTACGACCTTTCTCGACAAGTACAATATAATATCATGCAAGCAATTTGGTTTCAGGGAGGCTAAATCGACTGAAGATGCTATGGCGAGCGTAGTAACCAACATATACAAAGCCCTAGATAAGGAAAACCTGCCATTTGCATCTTTGTCGATTTAGCTAAAGCCTTCGACACAGTGTCTCACAACAAATTGCTGGAAACTTTAGAGAACATTGGTTTTAGAGGAATGGCCCTTGACCTCATGCGCAGTTACTTAAATAATAGGCAGCAATGTGTGGGTATCGGTAACTTGGTAAGTTCTAAGAAAACTGTAGAATTTGGAGTGCCCCAAGGAACAGTTTTAGGACCCCTGCTCTTCAACATATATTATTATGTGAATGACTTATTCAACCTTAATACTCAAGGTGAAATCGTCAGTTTCGCAGATGATACGGTAATTTTTTATAAAGGCTCAACTTGGCCCCAATTAAAGCGAATTATCGAACAAGATTTTGTAGGAATTGTAGATTGGTTCAACAGCAGACTATTAACTATAAATTTTGGCAAAACCTTCTTTGTACCATTCAGCTGTTACCAAGATACGCTACCAGAATTTGATAGGTTAGAAATTAACTTACATCAGCAACAAATAATAATCTCGTCTAAAAGCAAAATAAAATATCTGGGAATAATTATCGATAGCCACCTGCATTGGAGCCACCACACTGACTACATTGTAAGAAAGATCAGATGCATGTTAGGTAAATTTAAAATGTACAAACAAGTTTTTAGCATAAACCAATTGAAAACATTGTATTATTCTTTGGTTCAGACACACATTACGTACGGTATATTGATCTGGGGGGGCGTAAACAATAATCATTTAAAGAGCCTAGAAAAATGGATCTTAAAAATAATATATGGGAAAAGCTATAGTTTTCCAACTGAAGCTTTATTCGTGGAATCTAAAACGTTTGATATAAGGCAGCTTTTTTTCTTTCGCTTAATAGTTAAACAGTTTAAATGCCAAAGTAATCTTACACCAATAGAGCACCAACACAACACTCGATTTTCCAAGAAAACTACTCTAAAAAAAGGCGCGTACTGACTTGAATGTACATGCGTTGAGTCGGGACGCACGCACATGCATGCGTGTGTAGCGACTCGGGGTATATTTGTAAATTTATTTTCACTTCACATGATCGTGTTGGCTCAGTCCTTTCCGGTCATTCTTCTTGTTCGTGATGGAAGAAATTATTATTGCGGGGGTTGCTTATATGGTGATTTCAAATTTATTTAAAAAAATAATAATAATAAAAAACCAAACAGATTCTGGATCCATGAAATATACCTTCTTATTTTTGGAGAAATGGAAGGAATGCTTTGCGTCCCACAAAACGGGATATTGTTCGTATATATCAATTAATTGTAAGCAGTCTTCATTAGACCACTCCATTTTATTAATAAAAATCACATGTATTCACCAGAAGAGAAAATGCTACTCGCACCAAACATGCATTCAGGCTATAAACAAAACAACGAAAACTGGTCCAAACTGAGCACGCACGCACGATATGATTCCTTTGATGTGGCGAAAAAACCGACAGCCGATGGCTCGGACCATGTGCATTCGTGATGACTCGCGAGAGGTTAAACATGCGTTGAGTCGTTGCAAATGGCACGTCCAGATTTGAATGTGCATATGCGTGCGTCCCGACTCAACGCATGTACATTCAAGTCAGTACGCGCCTTTATTATAATACCCAAAGTGAAAAAAACTATTAGCCAAAGATCTTTTACTTACCTTTGTCCTATAATGTATGCTGAGATACCAGAAGAAATAAGGAAAGCTTGCTCTCCTACAGTGGTCAAAAAGAAACTCAGTAACTGGTTGTTAAATACGTCTAGAATGAAAATTCATCAATTAATTGATAGAAAGAACACTTATTACTTTTAACTTATTGAATGAATAACTTTGCAAGTATAAACTACTCCGTTAACTATGGTAATTGCTTCTATAAAATAAAATAAAAAATAAAAAAAAATAAAAAAAAATAAAAAAAAAAACTAATATACACTCACGGGCAGAAGAGTTGTATATCTTATTCTGGGTCCCTTATTTTTTCCTTAGCGTTTCTAGTGTGAGACACTTGGAGGGGGGGCTGGCGTAGGATGTGCTGTGTTTCTGTCTGTGAGTGTAGTACCTTACTCATCTGATGTATCCAAGTGATTTTGGATCTGCCTTTCTTTCGTACCCTGTTGCTTTTTGATTCATGTATATTTTTTTTCTCGCACATTTCGTTTCTTTTTGTAAATGTTAACATAATGTATGTGTTGTTATAGTCTAATTATTGTTTATATTAAATATTAGAATGTACAGTTTAATATTGTAATAGTAAGTATTACTGTCCACGTGCGGGATATTCCTTGTGGTCAAGTACCTTACTTTTAATTGTTCCTTTATTATCTCACTTCCTTCAATTAAATTAAAAGCAGTAGCTTTCCTCTATGGGACACCCCATATTTGTTTGTTTACCTATTGTATTGTAACTTTTATTGCTTAATATGTGTAAATTTTGGTAAATAAACTTTATTATTATTATTATTATTAGATAGGCTTAAAACATGAAATCAATAGGTAATATATTTTTTAGATGCCTGGTGGAGTTGTTTGTAGTGTATCAATGTGCAAAAATAATTCTAAAAAAGCAATGGAAAATGGAAACTTTCTTTCTTTTCTTTTCCAAAGGACCCTAAGATTCAAAAAGAATGGGTAAGAAAATGTTATCGCAAAGATGTATGGCATGTTGCAAATAAGAGAATTTGCAGTAAACATTTTAAACCCGAGAATTTTGAAGATGAGGTGCAGACTAGAGTAATGAATAGACAACCGAAACTTTTCAGTTTTTCACCTGCCAGACATATTATCCATGCTCACAGATTAGCCAGACTATTTTTTATTTATTTATTTATTTATTTATTTATTTATTTATTTATTTATTTATTTATTTATTGAAGTAAGGAATACAAACAGGACGAACCCACAAGTTGTACTCACTAACATATGAACATTAATAAAAGTTTCCAAGAATACAATACAAAGAAAGAACAAAGTGAATCTAATGAAGTTAAAAGTAAATAGGTACATAGTAAATAATTGTAAATAATTTGAAAGCGACCAGAAAGGGAGTGCTAACCGGCGCCGGCAAAGGTCAAACGCTCAGTCAAGCCTCCGCCGGCGCCAGTCATCACCGCCATCCCTGATCACTTCACCTTACATAATGTAATAATAATAATAGTTACAAAACTTCCAATGATAGCATCTAAATTAAAGCAATGCCTATTACCTACTAACTTAAGGAAATGAAGCTTATATTATAATTATAATAGATTGAGATTAAATTAAGATTAAATTAAGATTAAGATTTGGGGATGTCAAGATGTCAGAGCATGAAAACAAAGATTCTGGTGAAAATGTTTTTTTACTGAGTTTTGAAAACGAGCCAAACTATCAGAAAAATATCAATAGTGATTACTTGAGAGAGGCTATTATAGACCTTGGTTGCTCTATGAAGAGGAGAGTTTGAGTAATAATTCGTGTTTGATTGAGCAATGAAAAATAAATTATTATGTCGGGTGTAATAAGATGGGACGTTGTACTTGATAGCATTTACAATTTCTAGTAAATCAATAACGTTGTTTACTACTTTAAATAAAAATTTTATGTCGGAAATTTGTCTGCGAGATTCAAGCAGTAATAAGTTGAGTCTTACGAATAACACAACGTTCATTAGTATGAGGAAAATATTTTCTATTTACATAATCAATAAATTTATTCTGAACACCTTCTAGTTCACCAATATACACATTATATTGTGGATTCCAGATTAAACTACCGTAATTTAAGACGCTGTTTACGTAGGACATATAGAGAGTCTTGACTGTTTTATGATTGGAGAATTCGTAGCAAGTTCTAAATATAAAACCTAACATTTGATTAGCTTTTTTAGTAATATTACATATATGCATGTCGAACAATAGCTTTGAATCAAAAGTAATTCCTAAGTCCTTCACATGATTTACATTGGTTAACAAATTGTTTGACAATGTATATGTGTTTATTCTCAGTGTTGTGTTTCTACTGAAGGTGATGTAATGACACTTTGAAAAATTTAGAAACAAACTATTTTTACTGCAGTATATATTTAATCTGTCAAGATCTTCTTGAATCATATAACAATCTGTGATATTGCTTATGGAATGAAATATTTTTAGGTCGTCGGCGTACATAAGGAATTTAGAAAATTTGAAGCATTCAGAAATATCGTTTATGTAAATATTGAATAATAGAGGTCCCAAATGGGATCCCTGCGGTACGCCCGAGGTAGTATTAATGTAGTTAGACTTAACACCACCTAAGGTGACCGCTTGACACCGATCTTTTACATGTGACCCGAACCATCGTAGCAGATTTCCATGCACACCGACACCAGCAAGCTTCGCCAAAAGAATGGAATGATCAATTTTGTCAAAAGCCTTGCTGAAGTCGGTATATATGGAATCAATCTGCAATCTGTTATTAATGTTTCTTAGGATGTATTCTGAGTAAATAAACAAGTTTGTATCAACAGATCGACCTCTCACAAAACCATGCTGCTCAACATTTAATATATTTTTTACATCTGCGTACAAGTAGTCGAAAATTATACTCTCAAAGAGTTTAGCTATTATACAGAGTTTAGAAATCTGTCTGTAATTTTCAATTAAGTGTTTGTCACCTGATTTGAAGATAGGTATCACATGAGCGGTTCTCCACATTTTCGGAAAATAGCCCTCTTGTAACGATTTGTTAAATAGTAAGTATAGAGGAT
This sequence comes from Rhagium mordax, assembly GCA_963680705.1. Lineage (NCBI taxonomy): Eukaryota > Metazoa > Arthropoda > Insecta > Coleoptera > Cerambycidae > Rhagium > Rhagium mordax. The sequence continues at coordinate 47,652,145 of OY796657.1, forward strand.
CAGTAATATTAAGTGCACATTTCTTTAGAAAACAAGTTGGAATATTATCTGGCCCTGGACCTTTATTTGGAAGGTCATTTAGTTTCTTCAAGATATCATTTCGAGAAATGTGATATCGCGTTATAGCTGAATGGTCACTTTTAGTCAAAGTTAAGTTAATATTGCTATTTGAGGAAAGAAATACTGAGGAAAAATACTCAGAAAATGCATCACACATATCTTGATCACTTGTAATGATGTCATCTTTATATTTTATACTTCCTAGGGTGCCATTTTGTTGTTTTTTATTCTTAATAAATTGCCAGAGATATCTAGAATCAGATGATATGTTTAGTTCCACATTTTCTAAGTATTTTTTGTAATCTTCATTTATTAAGTATTTAGAACGCCCTCGTAAGATTTTAAATGTTAAATTATCCATATTATTTTCATATTTCTTCCAACGCCTATGATACTTATTTTTTTCCCTAATTACTCTGATCGTAGTTATAGAGTACCATGAAGGAAATTTTTTACGAAATGTAGGATGTTTAGGTACACATAAATCTATCGTATCATTAATTATTTCATAAAATTTAGAAACAGAATCTTCAGTATTTAAGCCTGTAAATTGGACATCCCAATTAACACCGTGTAGATTATTATTGATTGAACCATAATCTGCGCGATGGAAGTTATAATAATATATATTACTATACTCGGGCCAAAAAGAGTAGTCAGTAGAGCAAAAAACTTACCGGCAATTCTTCAAAGGATTTAGCTGTTATGGAATACAGAAGCGGCACCTCGTTTTACCATATAATCCCATATAATTCAGAGAAATATATCCAGTTTTCTCCGCCTACCAGAGATGAAAACCACAACTAGGTCATTATGTTTAATTGGTATAGTCAACCAAATATAGTGCCGCTTGAACGTGCCGCCCTTATACCCAATAATTTGTTCGACTATTATAAAGGTCGTCGAGAGGGCTTAGATAGCGCATTCAGTGGCGTCACATATGCTGCAACGCAAAGGATGTGCATTGTTCAACTGCGTTGCTATACCTAATTCGTGGAGATAATGTTGCCAGATGTAAGCATATTATTTAAAATTTAAGACATGGTAACTCATACTCATGCATAATTAACACAATCCGCTCTCATTTGTTCGAATTATGGAATTTATGAAATTCGTAAATCCGTACGCCCCTGACTCTACTGACTACTCTTTTTGGCCCGAGTATAGATGTCTTAGGACTGACTATACTTAAATTTATATCAAATTCCAACGTATTATGATAAACATCCTCAGGAACCAGGGGGAATTTACATATTTTTAAATTTTTTATTTGAAAGTTATTATTAAAAACTAAGTTTACTTAACTTCAGTATACCTCTTACTACTAGAACAATTTTTATTACTGGAAAAAAAAGGGCGGTGTATTCGTATGTTCTGATGCATTTTCTGCCTCAACCCATCGGAAAAACCCCCCTAAATATATATGAATTTTGCTTAGAATTACTAACCGAACAATTCTATCCGTGTTTCCTGACTGGAAAAATAAGTACCGAAAATCGTCACTGCCTCTTGGACTATCATTTGAATGGTAAAAATGTATCTATAGGCTATGTTAAAACTAAAAAAATACTGAAAAAGAAAAACAACAAAGTCTTGTTCCCACAAAATTATTTTTAATTGCAACCGGTTTCGTGATCTAAGTCTTACATCACATCATCAGGCTACAAGACTACAAACAGGAAAAAAAATATTTATGTAAAAAACTTTAACAATCCAAATATTACATTAATATAATAAGTTAAAATTCAACAAATGTATATATTAAATTTAATTAAAATAAGTAAAACTATACTATAATATCAGATAATGTTTTATATATAAAAAATATATGTTTGTAAATAAGATAAAATTATTAACAAAAGGTCCTAAAAAATTACAAAAAACAATGTAGTTGTGAAAATAAATAAGTTAGTATAAAATATAAAAATATACTTACATTTCTATAAATACCAAAGGTTTGTCCGTATAAGCATTAATGAAAAATTTGTCAAAATACTAATAAATATTATGTAAAAATACATGTATTTGAATTTATTTAATGTCATTAAATAAAAAATTAATCAAAATTAAAATTAAAGGCACATAAATGACACAGTACGTGGACAAACAGATTAAAATTTAAATAAAATAATGTCCTTAACAACGTACAAAAGGAACTAAATGAAACGAGTTCTAGAAAACCGAAATATATAAAAAACCACTTGTAACGACCTCTAATGGTACATATAGGAACATAAGCATATATGGCAGATTTATAAAAAGAAAACAGCGTACACTTTTAATCGAAGTAAGGATATTTAACAATAGATGGCGCAAACTATCAAATAATAGAAAACTGCTAATTATCGAATTTATAATTGACATCATATGATACCTAAATTAGACAAAAACAGATAAAATATTTAAAATGGAAGACAAGCACATGGGAATCCAAAACGCTAATACAAATCTCAGAACAAAACTGAAAAGGTAAGTGAGGATTGAAAATTTAACTGAGAATTAAGTGAAACAGAATTAGGGTTTTTTATTTCTCTTAAAATTTCCAAGCTCTCCAAGTTATTTAACAAACTACCTCTACCTGCTAAGTGTAAAATTTTAATATCATTATTATAAATGTGATTATTATCTTTAAGGTGTTCTGCAAAATGAGAAAAACCAGAGGATGAATGTGTACAACGTAAGTGTTCTTTAAGTCTCGTCTTAAAACACCTAAACGTACAGCCTACGTACGTAGCGTTGCAAGAATCACAGGATAACTTATATACTCCACATCTATCCAATGGATCAACATTATCCTTGTTATTTGAAAGAAGTCTTTCTATAGAGTTTGTTGATTTGAACGAAATTTGAAATTTATCCTTGAAGCAATTAGAAATTTTATATGAAACCGGACCAATGAAAGACAATGACCGATAAGGAAGACTGTCATTTACCACAATTGAGGGGTTATGTATATAAGCTGAATTTTGACTAATTTATATATACATTACCCCTTGTGGTCTTCCTTATCGGTCATTGTCTTTCATTGGTCCGGTTTCATATAAAATTTCTAATTGCTTCAAGGATAAATTTCAAATTTCGTTCAAATCAACAAATCTATAGAAAGACTTCTTTCAAATAACAAGGATAAGGTTGATCCATTGGATAGATGTGGAGTATATAAGTTATCCTGTGATTCTTGCAACGCTACGTACGTAGGCTGTACGTTTAGGTGTTTTAAGACGAGACTTAAAGAACACTTACGTTGTACACATTCATCCTCTGGTTTTTCCCATTTTGCAGAACACCTTAAAGATAATAATCACATTTATAATAATGATATTAAAATTTTACACTTAGCAGGTAGAGGTAGTTTGTTAAATAACTTGGAGAGCTTGGAAATTTTAAGAGAAATAAAAAACCCTAATTCTGTTTCACTTAATTCTCAGTTAAATTTTCAATCCTCACTTACCTTTTCAGTTTTGTTCTGAGATTTGTATTAGCGTTTTGGATTCCCATGTGCTTGTCTTCCATTTTAAATATTTTATCTGTTTTTGTCTAATTTAGGTATCATATGATGTCAATTATAAATTCGATAATTAGCAGTTTTCTATTATTTGATAGTTTGCGCCATCTATTGTTAAATATCCTTACTTCGATTAAAAGTGTACGCTGTTTTCTTTTTATAAATCTGCCATATATGCTTATGTTCCTATATGTACCATTAGAGGTCGTTACAAGTGGTTTTTTTATATATTTCGGTTTTCTAGAACTCGTTTCATTTAGTTCCTTTTGTACGTTGTTAAGGACATTATTTTATTTAAATTTTAATCTGTTTGTCCACGTACTGTGTCATTTATGTGCCTTTAATTTTAATTTTGATTAATTTTTAATTTAATGACATTAAATAAATTCAAATACATGTATTTTTACATAATATTTATTAGTATTTTGACAAATTTTTCATTAATGCTTATACTGACAAACCCTTGGTATTTATAGAAATGTAAGTATATTTTTATATTTTATACTAACTTATTTATTTTCACAACTACATTGTTTTTTGTAATTTTTTAGGATCTTTTGTTAATAATTTTATTTTATTTACAAACATATATTTTTTATATATAAAACATTATCTGATATTATAGTATAGTTTTACTTATTTTAATTAAATTTAATATATACATTTGTTGAATTTTAACTTATTATATTAATGTAATATTTGGATTGTTAAAGTTTTTTACATAAATATTTTTTTTCCTGTTTGTAGTCTTGTAGCCTGATGATGTGATGTAAGACTTAGATCACGAAACCGGTTGCAATTAAAAAGAATTTTGTGGGAACAAGACTTTGTTGTTTTTCTTTTTCAATATGAACAACCCACATGGGATTAACTCTACGTTAAAAAAATACTTAAAAATTATTTTATTGTAAAATTCATTATAAGATGTACTCATAGTAAGAGTTTTCTTTACATAAATTGAATGTAAAAATTATAAACCCACTATTTTACGTGTATAAATAAAAAATACCTACCTACCTCAATATATATTAAAATTATTTGTGGCTTTGTATGTTATCTTTAAATTAGCCATATCAAGTAATAGCTATTAACATATCTAGGAATGTTATGACTATCATAACTGCCGCAGACGAGCCCGGATTTAAGACATCTAAGGCTGTTATGATTCATAACATCCGTGATTTGTTCAATAGTTTATCGGTTTCAGAAAATAAAGACATTATTAATAGATATTACCTTTTGATATTCTCTTATTAATAACGTTTTCATTTCATTAGTTGATCAAGTCTGTATGGGTTGATTTGTCGCCATGATTACAGTTATATTTTGTTTGTTTTTATTTGTTATCTTTTTCATATTACATAAATATTTACATTTTTAATGTCATAACAGCTACATAAAAATGGACCTTGGATTGCCTGAAAATACATTTCAGTTGGATTTCAGTATTTAATTATTATTGTTTGGAGTTTTCTGTCTGTTTGTATTAATAAATAGCCCTATAGTTTCATTATGTATTATTTCATCTGTTGACAGTTATTGTCAGATCTGTATTGTAATATTACCGTACAGCAATAAATATTACTGTACAACTTTAGTTATGACTTATTTACCAGCCTACTTTTGCATATGTAAACAAAGGATTAATATCCTGAAACCGATAAAATAAATAAACTGCATTAATAACCAAAAAAAGTAGATTGTGATTTTAAAAGAAAAAAAATGAAAAATATCTGTGTAATTTATGGCAATTATGAATTTATAATTTCTTAAAGAATTCACTTCTATCCATATCAAGATAACAATCCAGTTAATTAAATCCATTAATTTGAAAACAATTCAATGTCCTAAAACTGTTCCTGTGTGAAATAATCAAAATTTCACCTTATTCTTAAATTTTTAATCTTGTTATCAAGTCCAAAAAAACTCTCGGACAAACAAAAACGCCAGCTCTATTCAATTCCATATTCCAGTAGATTTAAATTGGGCAAACATGTAACGTATTCCCGCGCTGTGTAAATGGTTCTCTGATTGGTCGAAAGTTATCAGGCAACCTATCTTTCTAGGAACCTTGGGCGGAGGTGACAGATAAACGTAAACATTAATTTTTTATTGCTTGTGATAATAATTGTGTTGTACTAAAAGGTAAATAAATACAGTTTTTTAAATTCAGAATTGTATTACACTATTATAATTGCAAAAAATAATGGTTTTCCTACAAAAAATTATTCCGATTTGACATTTAAAAATAATTATGACATTTCCTAATGTCGCTTATTAAAATTTTAAATAATTTTGACATTTCTTAATATCACTGAATATTATTTAAAAAACAGAGTTAATTAATCATAATTTCACAGTTTCTGGATTAAAAAAAAATGTAATATACACCTTGGCATTAAATTTCCTTTTATCACTCACGTGGTTTATTTGGCTCGGCCCTACGGGCCTCGGCAACTAAACTCCACATTCATGATAAAAAGATGAACTTCAATACCTTGATACATAAATAACTATTTATGGATAAATAAACTTTATAGAAGTTCATTATTTTACAATTTATGAGAAAACTTTAAAATATATTTTTTTAAAGGTACCGGTAAAACATTAATAGCAAGAGCTGTAGCAAATGAGTGCAGTTTTGGAAAAAGAAAAGTTTCGTTCTTTTTAAGAAAAGGAGCCGATCTACTTAGCAAGTGGATTGGGGAATCAGAAAAACAATTACGTCTCTTGTTCGAACAGGTAAGTTTTTAAATGAGTCTTAAGATTTAATTTATTTTTATTTATTATTTATGATACACACAATAAATTACTTGGCTTCGCCTGACGCTCAAGCAAATTCTTAATGTCCAATATTACTTTAGTAATCTAGTCTAAATACAAAGTAAGGTGAAAATGACGGCCATAAGTCACAGCCGAGGGATGTCACAAAATGACGTCAAAAAAACGTATGTACAGGGTGTCCCAAATTGCTTGATTTTGGCTGTTTTTTTTCCTATTTCCAGACCAGGTAGAGAAAAACTGACATATGAGTCTAGAGCTCGATTTTTGTGAAACGCCGATTGGTGAAAACCACGTTTCGATATCTCTAGCCGGTTCCGAGATATCGGCAAAAATTGACATTTTTACAGATTTCTACCTAGGCAAATATAAATAAAATAGTGATGTTCTGATCCTATCCACACGGATCCATTAAGCTACGCTACGCTGATGGGGAGCAATAACTCCGAAACACGTGTCCGTAGCTGCATCATGTTTCTCTTTTGGGGTATATGGCACTATTCATTTTTCTTGTATTTATTTAGCCCCGCCAAATATCACTCTTATATTTATATTTGCCTAGGTAGAAATTGAGCAGTGCGCATAGAGCTCTATGTACTGACTGTTATCATTGGAGGCCATAAATTGGCACATGGTGCACGAAAGCACAAATTTGAGTACTGTGTGCTGCTACTTTCTAACCGTTCATAGTTATTGTTTCTGATCCTATCCACACGGATCCATTAAGCTATGCTACGCTGATGGGGAGCAATAACTCCGAAACACGTGTCCGTAGCTGCATCATGTTTCTCTTTTGGGTATATGGCACTATTCATTTTTCTTGTATTTATTTAGCCCCGCCAAACATCACTCTTATATTTTTTTATTATAGATTAAAAAGAAATGTTTGGGAGTTTAACAAAAAAACAACAAATTTAAAGCTATAGCCTTAGTTTTTAAATTTTCTTAAAGAATATTTAAAGATGGTGGTAATTTTTTTGTAAAAAAATAAGAAACTGGACATGTATGTACAGCTATAATTTAAGGTGCAACGCCAAAAAAAGAGAGTTACTTTAACAATAAGTAGCTACTTACTTATATAGAGATACATATTATAAAGTATCCCCGACCTACGGAGAGGCAGACGGAGAGCATGTGGTTATATCTCAGGGTCGTTAATAAAATGTAGCAAACAGAATAATAAATAGATACGATATATATAACATACGATATATTACCTTTATACGAGTATACAGGGTGTCCACTTTTTCAATGGGATTGTATGGGTAACTCCTAAACCATAAGAGATAGAAGGTCGGTTAAATTAGAGAAAAGTTGTACATTTTAAAGCTTGTTAAGGTGCCTTTTACAAACTTTAAAAATGTTCAATAGTTTCAGAGATATCAGGAAAATAGTGCAAATCTCCATTTTTTATTATTGCCAATAACACGCAAATGATAAGATTAGAAGAACTAAATTTAAATGAAAGTTGAATGATGTTCAGTTGCCTATTTAAAATTATTAAATTTGTATTTTTATCCTCTCAACTGTAAGCACCGCGACGCCCAATCTTTGTTTATTTTTTTAAACTATTCTGCATTTATTTTATTATTGAATAATGTAACTAAGGCAAATTTTAAACAAGATAATTTGACAGTTCTACTAGCGATGACACTTCTAGAACAGTTCATTGTTTCTCATGGCCTACTTTGCTGTACCTGCGAGTGAGTGATAATAACACTAGTGCAGACCCATCTATCAAAAAATATGGTTAGACTTTGTAACAAGATGATGCCAAACCAATTTCCTTAAAAATAAAAGACAGGCGCCCATAAGAAAAACAAAAATTGGGCGTCGCGGCGCCTACAGTTGAAATGATAAAAATACAAATTTGAGAATTTCAAATAGGCAACTGAACACCATTCAACTTTCATCTAAAAAATTTTTTTCTAAGCCTTATCATTTACGTGTTATTGGCAATAATTAAAAATGGCGATTTGCACCATTTTCAAAATATCTATGAAACTATTGAATAATTTTCAAATCTGAAAAAGGCACCTTAACAAGCTTAAAAATGCAAACCTTTTCTCTAATTTAACCGACCTTCTATCTCTTATGGTTTGGTTTAGAAGTTACCCATACAATCCCAGTGAAAAAGTGGACACCCTGTATACACTAAAACAGTATCGCAAAAAAATGCCTTAATCACAAATAACTATAATAAAATATACGAATACTCAGGTACCACAGGTTACTTCTTACCCATTTGTCACAACTAGAAAATACTACTCAGGGCCAGCTATGAGCCAAGAAAATTTACCTTTAGGGCGCCACGTGATTTAATGCCTGGCAGTATTTTGTTAATGAAATTTACTTTATTTACCCAAAAAATAAAAATCACGAAATAGTAAACAAGATTCTCTACGCAAAAATTGTGGGAAGAACTAATAGTGGCGGCACAATCTGTTAAAAAGAGGCCTAACCTAGACATTTTGACTACCGAGCTGAATTTTTCAGAATATGTAGTTTTTGATATGTATAATAACATACTAAAAGTCCCGAAGAATCCGAATTGAGCGTTAGCCGCTATGTTAAAAAAATGGCTTGCGCGCGCAGTCGAAGAAAATATTTTTTCCTTGCCTTATTTATTAACCGATTTTAATTTTCTAAAAAAGCAATTGTAACCAAAGAATGAGGCTATAATATAATATTTTATGCATTTTACTAAACTCAGTATAAGTGATAAAAAATTTAGTTCAAATGAAAAAGTTCGTTTTGAAAATTTTTATTTATGCAATTAAAAAGAAAACTGTGGGTTTTATGAAAATATTTGTTAAATAAAAGTTGTAGGCCATAAAAAATTAAACAGAATTGTTCTTTGAATTATTTTGTAGCTCTAAAAATAACGGAGATAGAGCAATTTTATTATATAAAATCATATGTTAGGATCGTTAGAATCAGAATTAAAAAGGTAGGATGTGCATTTCAATCACGACGCAATTAACCACAAACAAAAATGTTATTTCCCAGATAAGTTTTCAGAGGGTGCGTGAGTTAATAATCATAACAATAAAGAAAAATGATAACAAAAAATTATAAAATAATAGTCCTGAGCTTATGATCCTCTCGGCATAAAAGACTAATCCGGCCTGCCGAAAATTGACGAAGTCTCCGTTTACTTAGGGCACATGATTCTGACATCTACAGTCATTAAATCTGCGGTATATGGGAAATGACTGTATACATTTGGAGGCCACGGGAGGAACTATCCAGCATCGTGAAACGGAAAATATTAACCTTTCAAATTCACTCCAAAAATGAAAACAATTGAAATCAACAAATATTTTGTACCTAAATCAATATCACTGGGATTAAGATTGATAAATGGCAATGGTGTTATAAATAATAATAATAATAATAATAATAATAATGCCTTTATTGCCCAACAGGTTACACCCAATAACAGGACCATTTATTAATATTACGTAAGAAGATTCATAATAATAATAATATATACAATAAACAATAAATACAAATAGAAAATACAAAAATAAATGCAAATATGCAACTATACAATACAAGCAATGAGCGATGTTTGGTTAAAGATCATTCACAGTATGTAAAATTTCATTTTTGTAAAATTATTTAAATCATACCTGTAGCTTGACATATTTGATTGAAATTACTACACATTGTATATAATATGGGCGATTTTAAAATAATATTACTTCCAGCATGAGGACAGTAAAACCGGTAATTATATCTAGAATGATAATTTGGTACATTAAAACATAACTGCGACTATAGTTCAGGACAGTAAATATTATCATGCAATAAATAATATAAAAAAGAAATAGAATTGCGCTTTCGTCTTAATTCTAAGCTGTTCATTTCAAACCTGGTCAAAAGAGTGTTTTGTTCAATACCTATTTCAGGATAAATCACATCAACTTTAAATGACAGAAATTTTAGAAATTTTCTCTGCACATTTTCTAAGGCAAGTTTGTGATTCGCGTAATAGGTATACCTAATAAGATATGCATACTCAAGTTTAGACCTTACGTAAGAAAAGTAAAGAACTTTAGTGCTCAAATGTACGTAAATGATTTGCAGTTTCTGATTATGAAGCCAAGCATCTTCGTAGCGTCTTTCACTTTTGAATTAGTGTGATCAATAAATGACAGTTGACAATCAAATATGATTCCAAGCTCTTTGGTGGAATTACATCTAAGTATCTAATAGCATTCCATCAATTAAGTATACATTTACAATACTATCCCGCTTTTTTAGTAAAAGTTACAACCTTACATTTGGATGCATTAAGGTAATCTATTATTTATGCACCAACTTTGAACCGCATCAATATCATCTTGCAGCAATACGCCATCAACAGAACAAGTTATCTTAAGATCATCCGCAAATAACAATCTATGACTGTTGCTACGGGTTTTTAAAGCTAAATTAAATATAATTAACAAAGGTATGCTTAGAATATTGCTGCAGTCCTTGACCAAGAAAGAAGGTATTAGATCGAGACCAGAGGTCATTTTGTTTTTTAGTTTAGCAGTTGCTTTTTGAATTTCAGTATAAGTCACACTATCAAAATGAATGGAAATACTATTTAGAGCAGTCACAGTTACATCAGATAAGTTAGGAAAATCTCTCATACTTAGGTAAAGATACACTTTGAAAAAGAAAAAGACCAAAGGCATTTACAATATTCTGAGGGCAATCAAAGTAGTTTCCTTCATATTCCATTCTACCTGGAATTCTAGATGTCGACCTTTTCGAGTGAATGTATAAAATATAAAAAAAAGTATAAAACTGACATCGGTTGATTTCTTTTCTTTTAAAGCAGTTGACATGTAACCACTCCAATTAATTAGTTCTTCCACAACTATACAATAATGCATATCGTACGCGTTTGATAATTTGCCAATAATAAGTAGTAATCATTATCCTTTACAGGGATTTATGAACTCTATTGACCAATCAGGAACTCCCAACTTTCATAACCATTGGCCTCTTGTCAATCAGAAATTCACAATTTTTATAATCACCGAGTTTAAATTTTCATGTCACACAAAGTAGGACATTTTAAAATTAAATAAAGTTCTTCTGACAGTTCTGACAATTTTTCGCGTGTTTGTCTGTAATTTGACGTGTTATAATTATTTATTCAAAATATTTTTCCGAAACATAGTAGTCTGGAAAAACCATATTATTGTAATCGCGAGTTATGGCCATTACTCATTCGGTTTACGCGAACTACCCCAATAAGTAATGGCTTCATAACTCGCTCGTTGAATAATATACTATTAAACTCTTTCAATAATGGCCCAATTACCCACAATACATTTTGACAAAAATTTTTATCGCACTTACCTACTGATAAAATGTCTTCCATAACAAATTCTTGTAATTTATTTATAATATAGGTTTTTTGTAATACATACTTTATAGTATAGATAGGAACGTTACCATAGTGGCCCATAACAGCGCAATTCTTTACCCGTGGAATTTTTCAATTGTTTTTATTGTTGGAGTATTTGAAAGGTTATCATTATTTTCGAATTCTCGATAATGGATAGTTCCTCCCATAGCCTCCGAATGTATACTCCCCATATATTGTAGGTATAGTGACTGTAGATTCCAGAGTCGTGTGACCTAGGTAGACGGATACTCTGGCGACTTTCGGCAGGCCAAAGTGGTCTTTGAAGTCGAGAGCAGTGCCAGCGTAGGCTATTATTTTATTTTATTAGACTATTATTTTTATAAATTTTTCTTTCATTATTATTATAATTATTAACTCACGCACCCTCTGAAAACTTATCTGGGAAATAACATTTGTTGTGGTTGATTGCGTCGTGATTGAAATGCACATCCTACCTTTTTAATTCTGATTCTAACGATCCTAACATATGATTTTATATAATAAAATTGCTCTATCTCCGTTATTTTTAGAGCTACAAAATAATTCAAAAAACAATTCTGTTTGATTTTTTATGGCCTACAACTTTTATTAAACAAATATTTTCATAAAACCCACAGTTTTCTCTTTAATTACATAAATAAAAATTTTCAAAACAAACTTTTTCATTTGAAGTAAATTTTTTATCACTTAGACTAAGTTTAGTAAAATGTATAAAATATATATTATAGCCTTATTCTTTGGTTACAATTGTTTTTTTAGAAAATTAAAATCGGTTAATAAATAAGGCAAGGAAAAAATATTTTCTTCGACTGCGCCCGCAAGCCATTTTTTTAACATGGCGGCTAACGCTCAATTCGGATTCTTCGGGACTTTTAGTATGTTATTATACATATCAAAAACTACATATTCTGAAAAATTCAGCTCGGTAGTCAAAATGTCTAGGTCAAAACAGATTGTGCCGCGACTATAAGTAGGTACTGTGCAAATTGGTTAATTTACACTAATTTACTGCAGTAAACAATTACAAAATACATATAAGTATATACAACGACGACGAATATTTGGTAATGCCCAAATTAAAGCAACATATATGGTTGTAAACGTGGGTAACGTGAGGCACTTATACTGGGTGAAATATTATCAAGTATATGTTACATTTAAATGATAAATAAAAACAGCAATAATTGGAACCAAGTATATAGCTATATAGTTGATTGAGTCGATCTTTACTTGATGGAAATCCATGTTAGCACTGAATGAAATAAAACTTAACCGTTTTATGATTTCCACAAATCTTTTATATTTATATATTTCACAAAATATATAAACTACATAACAATTGTTTCGCCACACAGTGGCTTCGTCAGATGATGAGTACTAGACTAAACTACTTCCTACAGAACAAGGGTATTTAAAGTGTTTTGGAGTATAATAAAATATTAACAGTGTTGTAAAATTAATTTTAAATAGGTGGGTAGCTTAAATATGAATAAATATGAAAAATCAAGAAGTATTCAACAAAAACAGAATAAACTCACTCTCTCGATATCAAGTATTAACAATATTGTAAGATTAATTTTGAATGGGTACATAGTTTAAACATAAATTAAAATATGAGACAATCAAGAAGTTATTCAACTAAACAGATATGGTAGGTATATGATTAAAACAGATTTAACAATGGGGAAGAATTAGTTTCAAGTTGGTCATTTAGGATTATATCTGAATTTTTCAATTTGTTAATTTCCAAAGATTCTAATAATGTTAATTTTGGTCCTTTATTTTCTGAATATAAAATATCAAACTTTTCATTAAACTGATGATTTTCCTCGAACAGATGATTAGCGTAAGTAGAATCTTCTTTTCTATGTGTAAAGCTTCTTTTGTGCTCTCCTATTCTTTTCTTAAAACTTCTTCCGGTTTGACCAATATAGACTTTAGGGCAGGTACCACAGGTTAGCTTATAGATTCCTGATTTATTGTCTTTCTTAATTTTATCCTTATTATTTTTAATAATTTTACCAAGTGTATTTGTAGTTTTATACGCAATATTAATATTTTGTTTTTTCAAATTTTTAGCAACTTTCTCTGTAGGTTTGCCGATATAAGTGAGGGTGTTGAATTTTGATATGTTTGTTTTAAATTTTGGATAAACTAATTCTATTGCTTTTTAATAAGATTTGGTAGCGAGAATATTATCAATCATTGTTGTAGTATAGCCGTTGTTAATTGCAATTTGTTTTATTATTCCTAATTCTTTTTCGAAATTTTTACTAGATAGCGGAATGTTAATTAATCTGTGTACCATACTATTATAAGCAGCTAGTTTATGTTGTAAAGGGTGTGTCGAACTATTATGTATTGTAGTATCAGTATTGGAGCTTTTATGGTAGGGTAACTGCTCCAGGAATGGACACTGCACCAGTAATGGACACATTTTGAATAAAAATAGGAGAAATAAGAAAGATAACAGTAATTTAAGGTTTCTGGGGTAGTTGAAATATTCAGTAGATCAAATACTATCATACTCTTTAAAATTAAGCAGCTAACTTCACTCTGTTGTCAAATGTCAAATTAAATTCAAGACGGCGGCCAGTGAAGCAGCTGATTTTAACCTTTTTCATTTAACCGCTCCTTTGTGGAAATTATAGTGTTTTTTTAAAGGATTTCACTGTTTTTGTACAAATCAGGTAAGTCTTAGCAATAAATGGTTTCATGCATGTATTGTTTATATGGCATGGGGTAGTTCTTAATTCATTTGCCATATAAAAACTGTAAAATAGTCATACTTTTTAACTGTTTATTATTTGATATAAATATAATAATTTCTTGTCGACAATAATTATAAGATGTGGAAGATACAAATATAAGTTCTTCGTTTCTTGTGTATTTATTCTGATGTCTATTAATTATTTTTTCTTCGTTGCCTCGATACTCCAATTTTCTGTTTCTTCCCAGGCCTTCTTGTTATTCACTTCTTTCGCTCCACCTATCAGATCCCAGAATCTACGGATCATGTTAGGGAATTTTGTTAAATCAGAAAATAGAATCTCAGGTTATGTGGTTGTCAACAATTGTATAATTTTAAGGTTATAGTTCTGTTAACCACCTCAACTTTTTTTATTACAGAAACGTTAAAAATACTAAATAACAAGATTAATATTAACATGTAGGAAAAAGATATTATAGCAAGTTCCGCTACATTTATAACGAGTTATTAAAATGTTTGCCTATCATTGGGTTTTCTGGGGGTGACCATTACTAATACAAATATAATACAAGAGAGCTAGTCTTGGTCATTCATTGTGTCCATTTTTGGTAACCCCTAATGTAGTAATGGTCACCTTTATAATTTGAGAGAAAAAGATGGCCCTAAAAATTTACAGAAACTTTTTCTCTTTGGAGAAGGTCTTCTTATAATCTAACTAAAATTGAAAACCTGGAATCTCCCAAAGGAAATGAAATATCCATCAATATAAATAATAATACCTCTCCAGTGGCTGGTCCATCAAGACGCACTGAATGGAATACTCCTTCTCCAAGAAAAATTTGCTATTATGAAGAAAAAGAAAATCAAGGATTCAAAGTTCCTACTCCATTTAAGAAATGCTTGGTATTTCCTAAAACTCCTGATGAAAAAACAGCGAAAACACCAAGACAGAGAAGAAAAATTTTTCCTTCAGTAGTTTCAAGCAGAAAATACAGAGAATATTATGAAAGAGAAATTAGCAAGAAAAAAAACACTGTTCTAATTTAATGGGACTTAAAGATTAGTATAGTTACTTGTTTTAGGAGGAGTGTTGCAAATAGATTTATTTGTTGTATAAAAACATAGTAAAGCCGGGTTCATGCACTCGCGAATTGCGAAAAGCGAAATGCGAAACGTTAACTTAAAATTAAAATAAATGCGCCAAAAATTATGTCTAGTTTTGAAAAATTCGAAAATCGTAAATTTGCTTGGCGGGAAACTAGAGACTGAGTCTACTGAATAGCGAATTTCGCAGAAATTATACTTTTTTGTGGAAATCGCATTTCGCTTTTCGCAATTCGCGAGTGCATGAACCCGGCTTAACTAATAAAAAAATAGTTATTTATAAAACTAGTTGCAAAACGAGCGTGTTTTTTGCACTAGATGTGAAGATTGGACCATGAGCGTAGCGAGTGGTCCAACTCATCGTGTGCAAAAAACACGCAGTTTTGCATCGTGTTTTATACAATATTTTTTGCAATTTAGTTGTTACGAAAAAAATAAAATTTTTGTTACGTTTTCTTTACGTTTAACATAATATAATAAATAAGATAAGTGTTTTCTCAATAAAAATGTTGTACGTTTAATATTTATGTTGTATTCTTAGTAAAAATAAATGGATCTGTCGCAATATCTGTTTATGTGACTAAACTCATTTTAGCACAATCTGTGTGGTTACAGTCAGACTGATTCATTGTCTGTCCACAAGTCCGA
Organism: Rhagium mordax; assembly: GCA_963680705.1. Taxonomy (NCBI): domain Eukaryota; kingdom Metazoa; phylum Arthropoda; class Insecta; order Coleoptera; family Cerambycidae; genus Rhagium; species Rhagium mordax. Next base: position 47,668,366 of record OY796657.1, read on the forward strand.
CAAAGAACAAACATAAGTTTATCATACATTTTTACAGGTAACACCGGGTGGTAGAGTTCCTGAGGGGGCAAGATCTTACACTTTATAAGACCGTCGGTAGTATTTAAATCGAGCATAGCACATTCTCTACCTACAAAAACTTTTGGGTGACCGACGGGAAATTTTCCATATTTACATGCCCATGGATAGAGGGAACAAACATCAACGTTTATTTTCTCTTCACCTTTAATCTTATAATATTTAAAAGTGTTACCTGTGAATGAATGAATGAATGAATTAATTTGTGGGCGGGAAACCCTTGCACTTAGGCCACCTATACGGGCCCATTGTGCACCCACATATCCTATTCAGCCAGGTATCCCCGCTTCTTTAGCAAAGGTGCAGAGCTTCCTGGGCTGAATATCTTTGACATCTTTCGGGTTCAGAACACAGCTCCCGAAGTGCCGTTCTCTGGCCCATACGATAGCTGGGCATTCTGTGATTATGTGAGACGAGGTCTCTTCATCCTCCAGACACCATCTGCATTCGGAATCATCCTTGATGCCGATTATCTGAAGGTGCCTGTTTAGGTGGCAGTGACCTGTTAATAGTCCTGTCACCATTCTAAGGTCTCTTCGGTTAAAACCTATGAGATCCTTGGTTAGTTTAAGCGAGGGTCCTCTTATGTGGGCCTTCGCTTGTCGCATTCCTGGGGCTTCCTGCCATGAATTTTCGAATTCCTTGTTTAGGAATTCTTTCATGGCAGAGATGCCCATTGAACATGGTACTCCTAGTATGGGTTCTGGCCCAGTGGGGTACCTTCCTGACCCTTCCCTAGCCAGCCTATCGGCCTCCTCGTTTCCCAGGACACCTGAGTGCCCCGGGACCCAAGTGAGTATCACTCTATTGTGAATGGCCAGATCATTCAGGGTTTTTTTGCACTCAAGGACGAGCCGTGATCTAACCTTGCTGGACTGGATGGCCAGCAAGGCCGCCTGGCTGTCCGAGCAAATTTGTATGGTTTTTCCTTTTGGAACCCTCTTTAGGTTTTCTAACCCGCATGCTAGAATAGCATACACTTCGGCCTGGAAGACAGTGGCATATGACCCGAGGGCAAAAGATAGTCTTGTCCTTGTGGTTTTCCCATATACCCCTGCTCCCGCCTTGTCTCCAATTTTGGAGCCATCTGTAAACCAGATGATTCCATGTTGGCATATAGTGGATTTCTCCACCTCCCAGTCTGACCTTTCAGGAATCTGAATCCTTAGGGTTTGACTGGGACTTGTTGTCGGCATCATACTGTCCTGTAACATCAAGAGTACAGGACAGTTTTGGGTAGCCTTTTTCCATATTTCTACGTGTCCATGAGGTTGGTCCTCGCCTTTCCAGTGACCGAGTCCGGTCAGCCTGTAGGCGGACCTCATGGCCTCATGTTCAATAACCAGGTGCAAAGGGGGCAGCCCCGTCAGGACCTCAATGGCCCTGGTGGGGGCCGTCCTCATAGCACCGGTTATTCCTAGACAGGCCAGTCTTTGAACCCTATCTAACTGGGTCCTAGTATTGGCCTTCGTTGACCTTGGCCACCAGACAATGGCACCATAGGTAATGATGGGGCGGACTATAGCCGTGTACATCCAGTGAAGGATCCCCGGCTGTAGGCCCCACGTGCACCCGAAGGCCCTCCTGCATGCCCAGAGGGCACAGGTCGCCTTCTTAGTGCGATTGGCAATATGCTCGTTCCAGGTCAGCTTGGTATCTAATATAATCCCCAGATACCTAGTTGACCCTTTGTATGGGAGAACCTTTCCAGCCAGATAAATTTCTGGCAGGGGTCCTAGTTTTCGCTTCCTGGTAAAAATAACCAGGTCAGCTTTCTGTGGGTTGACATTTAACCCTTCAGCCAGACACCACCTCTCAACCTCTAAGAGGGCTTCTGTCAGAAGTCCTCCCAGTATGTCGATTTGTTGGTCCTGGATTAAGATGACCAGGTCATCTGCATAGGCCTGGGCATAGAAGCCAGATTGGCACAGCGTCTCCAGGAGACTGTCGACCACGAGGCACCACAATAGAGGGGACAGTACCCCTCCCTGCGGACAACCTCGCGATACGACTGCCTCCGCTGAGCTGCCCGCCAGCCTGGCTATGACCTTCCTCTTGGAGAGCACGGAGCCGATCCATCGTATTACTGATGGTTCCGCTCCCCGCCTCTCCAGAGCTTGGCACATTGAGTTGAAGGAGGTATTGTCAAATGCTCCTTCTATATCAATAAACACTCCCAGGGCGGACTGCCTTCGTTCCAGCACCCCATCTATCCTGTTTACGAGATGATGGAGGGCCGTCTCGACCGACCTCCCGGCCCGGTAGGCGTATTGGTGGGGGTGTAGCGGTCGTTGCACCAAGATCCCTTCTCTTAAGTAGCAATCCACAAGCCTCTCCAGTGCCTTTAAAAGGAAACTGCCGAGGCTTATGGGTCGAAACGATTTTGCTTGGGTGTAGTCATTTTTCCCAGGTTTAGGAATGAATACGACCCTTACGGTTCTCCAGGCAACTGGAATGTAGCCTCGAGCTAAACAGATGCGGAATATCCGCAATAGATGGAGCACGAGTACATCCAGCCCTTTTTGTAGTAGAGCCGGAAGTATCCCGTCCTCACCTGGACTTTTGAAGGGCGAGAAGGTCTGAATTGACCATCTTAGCCTTTCGTAAGTGACTACCTTGGAGGACGTCCTGTAGTCCACGGTTGTATGTGGGCCACTGTCGTCCTCATCCGGCGGTGCATTAGTTGAGTTCGGAAAGTGTACCGAGAGTAGGTGTTGGAGTGTCTCTCCCGCAGAAGAGGTGAATCCCCCTCCCGGAAGAGACACTGCCCCCAGCCTCGCTCCCGGGTCCTTTGTTAGTACCTTGCTCAGCCTTGCTGCTGAGGACGTTTTAATAATATCCTCGCAGTAGGCTCGCCAGGTATCTCTTTGTGAGTCACGAATGACCTTTTTATATTCCCTTTGGGCAGATTTATAATCTTCCCAATGGTTCTGTATATTCGTTCGTTTGGCTTTATTGAAAAGCTTGCGAACCTTTTTCCGGTGGGATTCGACATGGGAATTCCACCAGGGTGTTTTGCCTACGCTAGCTCGATGCTTTATCGGGCAGCTGACCTCGTACGATTCAGTGATGGCAGTGTTGAGGCGGTTTACCACCATCTCAACTTCTTCCTCACTGTCGTACCGGGAAGGCATACCCAACAGTCTCCCTTTTAGTTCCTCTATGTAGAGGTCCCATCGGGTGGCTTTGGGATTCCTATAGCCCGTTTCGTTGAGCTGGAACCGTTCGTCCAGCTCGAATAGGATGTGTCTATGGTCGGATAGTGATACTTCCATAGATACTTCCCACGATACAATCTGAGAGAACAGCTCTGAGGTGCAGAGCGTCAGGTCTATGACCGACTGTCTCTCAGTTGTAAAGTAGGTGGGTACTGATCCCCTGTTGGCGACTTGTAGGCCACCTAGGGTTAGGAATTCGAGCAACGCCGTGCCCCTCGCCCGGACATTCTTGTCCCCCCACATAGTGTGGTGGGAGTTGGAGTCGCAGCCAACGAGCAACGGCAGCCCTTCTTCCTCACAGTACCTTACTAGTCTTGAAAACTCTCTAGGAGGGCTTTCCGTTTCGCCTGGGAAGTATGCAGAGCATACTGCTACTTCCTTTTTTGTGTTCCTTTCGCCGATAACCAGCTTAATAACTACAAGGTCTCTGGTGCAGAGTCCCGGCAGTGGGAACACATCTTTTGCACCCTTGACAAGGATGCATGCTCTGGGATTCTCCGACAAGGGACATTGGTATAACGTTCCCTTTGCCCTGGCCAGACCTCTTATCCTACCACGGTATACCCATGGTTCTTGGATTAGAGCTATATTTGTATGACTTTCTATGAGTCTTCTACACAGGAGAGCCGTTGAGGCTTTCCCGTGTTGGATATTGGCCTGTATGAATTTTACAGGCATTGGGGCTCGACTGTTTTCTTTTCTTGTTAGTCGCGCCCTCCTCCGCTCTCCGGAACCCCTGGGGGTTCCTTACTAGTGGAGGTGCCTGCTTGCGCCGTACCTCCACTTCCGGAAGCGGGAAGGGTGCCAGCTTTCGCCGTTCCCTTCTTGCCTTTGGAGGTGCCTGCTTGCGCGGTTCCTCCACTCCCGGAGGCGGGAAGGGTGCCAGCTTCCGCCGTTCCCTTCTTGCCTTTGACGCGGTGCGTTGTCAGGATTACCTGCGCACGCGTCGCACTATAGTAGGGCTGAAAATTCAGCCCTTGTAGGGTGGTGATCGACTTTTCGTCGACCCCCACTACCAGGCTTAGTCCCTGTGGCTCCATCTTGCGGTTCCAAACTTTCCATTTGGAACAGGCGAGCCCGGGATTCTGCCTTTCAAGGGCACTGAGAGTGTCCTTGTCCGACAGTGCCTTTTTGCCTGGAACCCACAACAGGGCTCTTTTTAGCCTGAGTGTTGCAGGATCCAGGGCAACAAGATTGACATCCCCCCAGGGTCTGATTTCATTCAGACTCCTGAGGAGCCAATCCTTCGATGCCTGATTGGCAGCGGTCACCAGTAACTGGCCTCTCCACAAGTGTGTGGAGCTAAATTGGAGGGGAGTGCCACTTCCAGTTGGTGTCTGGGTAATGGCCTCCCCCACAGCGTCCAGGAACTCCAGCAGTTGGCCCTCGGAGAAGGGCAGGTCGCCTTGTCCCTCCCTGCCGACAACCACCTGCAGGTTCTTATCCCCCAATGCTACCTGCGCATAGCCTGCTTGCCAATGCCTTGCAGGCCTTGGCCGCTTGCTCGCACGAGCGGCATCAGGGGTCGATCCCGGGGTTCTCTGCCTTTTCTGGGCAGATTCCCCTGGTGTTCCATGGCTTTTAGGGCCAATGATCATTTGGGTCCGATTGGTTTTCCCAATCGCAGAGCTCGCGGCCCCTTTAGAGGAGCCACTTGCTTCTGCTGGAGGGTCCAGGTTTCCAGTTCCCTCCTTATTGGTGGAGGAGGACGGCTGAGATTTTTGAGGAGGGACAGCAGAAACCGCTGTCGCCCCTTTCGCCAGTCTCGCCTTCCTCCTCCTCTTCCTCTCAGACCCACTGATGTTGGCCCTTCTAGGTCTAGTAGTTGTGCTTCCTATCTCCATTGGAGTCTGAAGGCACTCTACCGTTGAAAGAGCAGAGGGTGCCTGTTCGGTTCCCTCTGCCCGGTTGTGTTGAGAAGGCTCAGAAACTGAGCCTCCGTTTGGTTTAATAAGTGTTACCTGTTCGGCCACCATAAAAGCTGTCACGGGGGTTTAGAGGTTTTGATACAAGAAGAGGATGGGTTTTCTGAATATTCTCGAATTTCGTTATTTTGGGTCATTTGCTCTCGAAAACTACATTCCCACATTTCAATAACTTCATATCCTAAGCTTCTCAATCTATCTGATTTAGCCATCGTAGCCTCATATCTTAAATTTAAAGTCTCCGATGGATCGTCATGAAGGGGCTCATTTCGGTCATGTTTAAAGCAGTTGGGGCAACCATGGAAATAACAGCCATAGAACTCAAACACTTGATTAGTTTCTGGACAAAAACCATCCACTTTGACTCCGTGAATTCTAGCTTCCTTCTGTTTTGCAGCATACTGTATACTTATGTTTCTCTGCCTTTCTAGCCATACAAGCCATTGAGTAGCAATTATGCTTTGGTTGTCTCGCCAGCGGTATCCATTCTTGGGGATGATTCCTATGGTATTCGGTTTTAAGAAATTTCGTTTGAATATTCTGTTACACGAAGAGCTTCAGTGAAGGGACATACGTTTACGGTATCAAGTAATTGCTGCCGAAACTTGAGACATGATGCAGCCAGAATTTCAACATCGGATACACAATACTCAACTATTTCCTTTTGCATATCAAATTCATAATTTCTATTCTCACTATACCACTTAAAGGCCCGTCACGCATTCATACGAGCTATAAAGGTACGTAATCGAAATAATTGAAAAATAATGCATCAACTAAAGTAATAAATTGCACACGCAAATTATAAAGTTTGTGGACGAATCGAAACGTCCATAGGGCGTTACCCAACAATAGGTATTACTTACCCTTACCCTTTTAAGGGTATAAAGAGGTGTTATTAATACTATATTAGAAGTTTCGATGTTGTAATTTAAATATCTATCTTATGATAAAAAACGTTACATATATAATTGAAGAAAACATAATTCCACATTCCGCAGCAAAGCCGTTTTCTTAATTTAGTTATTTAAAAAGTAGAAGACTGTCCAGAAAATCCCTAAGTAATAATCCTATTTAACGAAAAATAATCAATAATATAACGGCTTAGTTATGCATTTAAGTAAAAAATCTTTTTGTAGCGCAATTCTATGATCCTTACTACATTAAACTGTGAAAGACAAAATTAAAATTGTTCAAGCGGTTTTTTTTATCCCAATACTTCTGTACCCTTGCCAACGAGAATTTTATTATTTATAACTGGTGCCACTTTGCAATTATAAGTAAAACCTATTGTTGGGTAACGCCCAATAGACACTTCGATTCTTCCCCTAACTTTATGATTTGCGTGTGTAATTTATTACTTGAGTTGGTGCATTGTTTTCCAATTATTCTGATTGCGCGTCTCTATAGCTTGTATGCACGCGTGACGGACCCTTAAGAAACTTCTCTCTTTCTTCCTCCTTCATGTTGCCAGGTTCATAATAATCAGAGGTGGTAGCGAGCCAATATATTTTTCATTGGCACTAGTATTGAATAGATGAGGAAAGTAACCTTTCTTTAAACTCTCGCCGAGTCCAAACGCTTTAGGCAATTTTGATAATGCCATAGGGAAGTAATTAAGAGAATCCAAAAATTTTACGTTTCCCACTTTCATCAATACTAATTTTGTACCACGCATTATTAACTCAGGCTTCAGGTCTGTCTTTGTCAGAATGTGATTTAAAATGAATTGTCCATCGAAGCCTTGAAAGTTGTGTGCTAAAACTACGACGTTCTTGAAAATTTTCCTCTGGCTTAAAACAAACTCAAGAAAGCGCTCAATAGGCTTGAATTTCAATATTTGTAATCTAGGACCACACTTTCCACACATTTTTTCTTCTGTGCTGGAACATGCACCACAGCACTGTTTGAAAACACACAGGTTAGGTTCATGTAGGAGGGATCCATCTTCCAAAACTTTCTCCTGTCTCGTTTCCAAATCATAAAATATAAAAAGTAAGTCATTGATCATTGGTTTTCCTGTGTCCGCTTGCATATAGCAGAGGTGATCGGCTGGTACATAATCGTTGCACATTTTACAGAAAATTTCTTCACAGATATGCTTTCTGTTACTTTTCACTGTTTTGAAGCAATGCTCGCAACGCATAACTTCTGCACATACAGTGCTTTTTCCTCTAGATCCCTGATTTTTATGGTTGTCGTAACATGTCTGATCCCTAAACGACCTCTTACAATCATCACATTTTATTTTTACTTGATCTTGGGGACATGACGTAGATTGACAACAACAAGGGCAAGTTCCTCCACATCTATGATCGTTCTTGGTATTGTAAGGTACGTGACACTCTCCGCAAAAGTAACTACTGCAAAAGGCCACTGACAGAGAGGTTATCACATTATAATGATCCTCGTGATACAGTAAATTCAAGGTGAGGCCTTCATTCATACCCTTAAAGATAACGTCACGTCCTTTACTACCATAGGCATACACTACAATCTTATAACGTTGAAGGTACAGTTGAAATTTGTTTAGTTCTGGAATACCAGCCCCATTATGTTCATAGATAGTAACATCAGCATCCTTCATCAGTTGTATGGCTCGTTGCGTCTGGATTTTTCTGGTATCTTTTCGAACATTCCTGTAGTCGGGGTCCTTATCAATGTATGCTTTACCAACAATTAATGCGCGAGGAAGGCACATACCGTCTTTATTATTTATAGATACAAGACCTCTGCGCATGATGCATTCTTCTTGAAAGCTATTATAATTTTTTCCGCGCCCTCTTCCTATTGGTAATCGCACCGAATTTATTCCAAGACAAAACTCGTCTGTGCTGAGGCCACTGCTGTTTGACTGGTATAAACTAGCGATGATATCCCACACATTGTCAAACGTCACATTTTCTAAGGGTTGAAAACGTATCCACGCTTCCCCCCTCTTAAAGTCCTTTGAGCAGAATGAAAATCCAACTTGATCACGTGCTTGGAGGTCCTCTGTTCCTTTCTCGATTATTTGATTAATAGCGTCTTGAACCCATTCAACTGGATCTTTGTCATCAGGAATCGGCTTTATTTTAAATTCCAATATCCGTCCCTGGAGATTGAATCTCTTCACTTTTTTCACAAAGTCTTTGGTAATGATAAACTTTTCCATTTTTTCTGAAGATTTGATCAACTTCTCCGTTAGACGAAAGTCACAAGACTGGTAGGTAGAGCTACAATCGCTCTATTTGTATATATATGTCAAACGATCTGTGTCTGCGACATGCATACAGCGCCCTCTTGTTTAGTAGAGAGAACTAAACAAAACTGAAAGAAAATGTAATTAAGACAAGTATATTTTGGAAAAATTTAAGTTTCATTAAGAGCTTTAATATATAGTTAGCTATTATTATCTAATAAAACTGATTATCAGGGAACAAATCAACGACATAAATTATTCTTTATACATTAAACTAATGATTTCTATTTCACGCAGTGGACAGTCAACAATTGAGACGCTCGTGCGTATATACCTGGCTCTTTTTGTGGTGACAGCCCCTTTTGTACAGTCGGTCTTACAGACACCAAGAGTCGGTACTGACCCCATGCAGAGGTGCATTGACGAGCCGAATTGTCGACTTTTTACACCATCTTAGTAAGACGATAACCATGCTTGAAATATATTTCTTAGGAAATTATCAATTTATTTTTAGTAAATTTTAATTATTTTTTTAACTTGCTGAAGCTTCAGCCCAATAGACCACCTACAGTGGTATGTAGCATCGAATCGGAACTATGCCATCAGAGTGCCAAGGGTAAAGCTTTTTAGCAATAAAAAAATAATAGATTTTTACCAAAAATTTTTAAATATTGCTTCTGCACACAAAAAAAACGACAACGCTTTTGAATATTTCATTACGTGCTTACATTGTAATTCGCAAATATAAAAATAATATAGTACGTAAAGCTCATAGATAATATTTTTGTTTTTAAATATATTTTTGAAGACGGAAATACTTACCTATCCAATATACTTCCTACCTTACTACCATCTTCTTCTAGAAAGATCGTAAGAGGAATTTATATTGACGGAAGAAAATCTGAAATAATAATAATAATAATAATAATAATAATAATAATAATAATAATACATTTATTCACTCCAATTTTAAAACAAATTAAACAAAAAGAAAAAGAATGATATATCAATACATGGAATGAAAAGGAATGCATTCAATGTACTGCTAAAAGCTTAGCCAATAGCAGCCAAAGATCTTCCATACATCCTTCAATTAGGGCATTTCAGAATGAAATGTTACACTTGACAAACACAGAGAAAGTAAATATATATTTTCTGTTACGCCCTATTTAGTTAAATACCACATCATACATATAGTAATAATTTAAAGAACAACATGCTGAGGAAAGAAAAATCTTTTAAAATAGTTGCTTCACTTTTTTTTTAAAACTTGACATTGGCATAAGTTTCATATTTTTATCGATATTTTTTTTTTTTTTTTTTTAATCACTTATTTAACGTCGGCCTATTTCCGCTACGGATCGATATGATTATATAACTTTACTATATTATAGGAAAAGGACCGTTGATATAAGACTGATTTGTGACGGGGCATGGAAAGCATATCTTATTTCTAATGTTGATATTATGTATGTCAGTGCGAAATCTGATCTTGTTGTATAAATATTGTGGTGATTTCAACAATATCAGCCTATGAAAAAAACACAAAGAATGATACTTTCTTCTATCCAACATATTAAGCCAGTTTAATTCTTTAAGTTTGTAGCTAACATGATCCCGTTTTTTTATACCGTATATAAATCTAACGCAAGAATTTTGAACTTTTTGTATTCTGTAGCATTCTTGTTTGTCAATGCAAAAACCATACAGTACGTCACAATAGTTAAATTGTGACAAAACTAGCGATTCACATAAAGATGCCCTTAATTTCCTGGTAAGCATATCCTTGCTGATATATAGTATTTTTAAATTATAATATGCCTTTCGGATCATTTCGCTTATTTGTTTTTTAAATTTTATATCCGAATCCATAATTACTCCCAGATTTTTTACTTCGTTCACTGCTGTCAATAAATTGCCCCCTACCCTTATATTAATACTATTTCTTACCTCTCCTAAAACAGTTTTTTTACCAAATACAGTTAATGCTGATTTAGTTGAATTTATTGTTAAAGAATGTTCAGCAGCAGCTTGAGTTATGCTCAACAGATCTAAATTTATATTATCACTAGCTTGCTGAACATCACTGGCGTCAAAAGAATAATATAGCTGAGTATCATCTGCGTAGAAGTGGTATCCACAATAAGTAATATAAGAAAAAAAGTTGCAAGTATATACAGTATACAACAGAGGCCCAAGTATTGAGCCATGGGGTACACCAGACGATACTTCAAGTATATTAGACGACTCGTTATTTATTACAACCCGTTGTCTTCTTCCTGTTAAGTAATTACTTAATAAGCTGATTGCTTTTTCAGTAAGGCCTATGAAATGTAATACTGCAATTAAGATATCGTGGTCTAAAGTGTCGAATGCCTTACTGAAATCAAGAAGAATAAGGGCTGTAATCTGGCCATTATCAGTAGATGTTATAATGTCATCACTAATATTCAGCAAAGCAGTGAGGCAGCTATGGTGTGGCCTAAAACCTGACTGGTATAATGGAATTATTTGTTTATCGTTTATATGTTCTCTAAGCTGACTTTCTATGATTTTTTCAAGTACTTTTGAGAGTACCGGCAAAATGCAAACTGGCCTTAGATCTTTATACTCAGTTACTATATTACATTTAGGAATTGGTTTTACTATACCTATTTTCCATTGATTTGGAAAGACACTGTTTTCCAGACAATAATTAACAATATGCGTGATAATGGGGACAATATAAGGACAACATAATAATATGAATGTAATATTAAAACCATCATCACCTGCCGCTTTAGTAGAAATATTTGATAATATTTTAGTCACACAACTGTCATCGACTGGTGAGAAACAAAAGTCACTGTTAATGTTATCTTTGGTGTTACTATTATAAAAATTAATTACATCGAACTTCTTATTGTTTTGCAACTTAGGTACTGAATTAATAAAAAAATTATTTATGTCGTCTGGGTTTTGCAGAGATTCTGGAATATTAACCTTTTTTTTATGAATTACATTAATTTTTTTTAGTTCTGCCCATGTCTGCGATATGTCACCGTTTTGTATTTTATAATTTAAATAAGCCTTTTTTTCTCTCTTTACAGCTATATTCGTAAAATTTCTTATATTTTTATAATACTCCCAGTTAGCTGCAGTTTTATTTTTATTATACTTATTTCTAGCCTTGTCTCTTTGCTTCATAATCTGTTTTAAATTATAAGTTACCCATGGCGTGTACGGTCCCTTTATTGTACATTTTTTTTCTGGAATTTGAGTGTTATAAAGATCACTTAAACATTCATTTAAAAAAGCAACTTTTTCTTCTAAATTTTCAATTAGAGTTACATGAAAAATTGGTAGAGAGTGTAAATGCATATTAAAATATTCATGACTAAAATTTTTATAATCTCTGTATATAATTTCTCTATTTGTAGATTTTATTGTAGCATTTATTTTACAATATACTAAATCATGATCTGAAAGATTATGTATAGCGATGACACCCTTGTCCAATATATTAGCTGGATTTGTTGTTAATATCAAGTCAATAAGTGTTGACGATGAAGCCGTCGTGCGAGTTGGTTCATGAATTATTTGTTCTATATCTAAACAGTCCATAGTGTTAGTAAATAATTTTGTTGCAGAGTTATGTAATTGCAGCTGATCTATGTTGAAATCTCCCAAACAATATAAATTTTTGAAGTTGTTAGGCAATTCACTTACTACGGTATTTTCAAATGAATTTAGAAATGTGTTGCATTCCAGATTTGGTGGTCTATAAATCACTCCTACTAAATAAATTACATTACTTATCTTGACACTCACCCACAGTTGTTCAATTTCATTATTAGTTTGTAAAATACTATACTTAATTTCATTTTTGATAAATAACCCTACGCCACCGCCTCTAGTCCCTCTGTCCTTCCTTAAAAATGTATAACCTTCGATTTTAAATAAATCCGAATCAATTTCTGGATTTAGCCATGTCTCTGAAATTGCCATTATTGAGTAATTTTTATTTAATGAATTTGGTCACTAACGATCTTATATTTAAATGTGCCAGTGAAAAAGATTTTTCCCTCATACTTGTTTTTAAACTACTAAAACAAAACAAAAAAATAAAACTTTATTACTAATGAATATGAAGAAATAAAATTATTATTATTTATAAATAATTTACAAAATATGCGGATAATTAATACGCGATACAAAATGAGAACATTGCGCAAATGTGAACTCCATAAGTATAAAAATAAGAATTGTAATGATTTGTAATAAACAAATAATATGAAAAGTTTAGAATTGGTTTTTAAGAGTATTAAGTCACAACTTTAAATATTCAATAGGTTTAAGTGGTCGATGTCTCTAATAATTGTTATTTGATTGTTATTTATAATAAGCACCTTACCATTTTCAGTCCAACACAAATTTTTAAACACTTTACTTTGAACAATTCGAGCCTGGGTTTGGTTATCATTTCCACTATCACGATGCCCGATCCTTTCAACCGCTTTTTCATCTTAAACACTTCATCTCGCATCCATTGGTTCGTAAATTCGACAACAACAAATCTCGGTGTATTATCGTTGCGCTTTTTACCCATGCGATAGCAAATACTTATATCTCTTTTTTGTATTTTATATTCAAGTGGTTTCTCGGATAGGAATGAAATGACTTTATCCATTAAGTTTTCGTGTTGGTTTTCTGGTATGCCTCTGACAATAATATTTTTTCTATAGGTTTTTTGCAGATTATCATCTACCTTTTGCTCCAGATCTTCGTGCGCTTTAGCCAGTATGGTTATGTCATGCTTCAAATTTTCTAGCATACCTTTAACGTCCTTTTCAAATTTTTCAAAACGGTTTATCTTGAGAACTTTGACCCTTCTTTGAACTGCTAGTTGCATTTTCGAGTTCATTTCTGAAGCTATTAAGTTCACTATCCACATTTGACATAACGTTACTTAGACGATTTCGCAATCTTCTAGAAGTCATTTTTTTAAATTTGTTGCTTAAATTTAGTTTCCACACTTATATGTATATTTTATCTGTTGTTATTTACTATAAATGTTAATAAACTACCGGAGCTCAGATTAACACGTCTATTCAGTGTTATTCAGTTCATTCTTAAATTTCGTTCATGTCTACTCACTTAATCGAAATTAATAGTTGTTACTTTACTATAAAATTAGCTAGAAAGTATATATTGCATACCTAGTATGTATAATAAATAATAATGGTTCAACACTCACCGTTCAACGTTCCATATCCTGGTCCCGCTACAGACCTTTTTTTTTACCGAAATTCTGAACAAGAACAACCAGCTAGAGAGAGAGATGCACATAGTGGTAGTCATAGTATAACCTGACATACCATTCTCCTTATACCATGGTGGTAGTGGTAAGGGTTCTGGAACACATGGATATATATTGACTGCGTAGGCGTCAGAGTGTCTAGGAAAATAAACAGGTTAAGACAGGCAGTAGACATCGATGCGTTATCTGTTGATGCTATAAAAAAAATATATTAAATTAAATTTCAATTAATTTATTAATAATAATTAACGTCTACATAATATAAATGATCTTTGATAATATGCTGTGTGCCCACAGAATAAAATATAAAAGTGGTATTTTTTATTTTTGTATGTGTAATGTGTATAGGTACCTACCTATTGTATTTCTAATCTCGTGTGAATATTTATATTAATGTTTTTAATTTCATCATTTGTATTTTAATTTTCTTAAATTATTTTAATAAAAACTAACTGCAAATTCTGTACTACTGACTTGGTATAAGTACCTTACCTACAGGGTGTTTCATGAGGAACTGTACATAGTCCAATGGTAGATAGGGCCCATCAAGGTTAGTAACAAACCACTATTTAAAATCATTTTAGCCAAGTATTTAGGGTTGTACAGGGTGATTTATGAATTTTTACCAAAATTTGCTTTCGTTGCCTTTTAGAAACTAATTGTCCGATTCAATTTATTTTCGGTACACATTAAGTACGATCAAATACCAACAGTTAGCCATAATTACGAAACCAAAATTCCAGGTCCGTATTAGGAAAAATTTTATTTTATCTGTGCCCCCTAAAAAGATCACCCTGTATATGTTTTTTTTAAATCTTATTACTGAAGTTTGAAAGTACATAAACTACCAACAAAAGTGGAATACTTCGTTTTCTTGTCACACTTACAACAGATACAAAATAAACACATTAACTTTAAACATTATCTTGTTAAAATTCAAACTTTCAGTAATTCAATGTTAGTTGTCAAAGTTCCTATCAGTTTAAGTTTCTAAGTAATTATAACTATTATTAGTTAAAAATAGTATGAAATTCCAACAGTTAGTCGCAATCAACAAGACTCCAGGACCGTATTAGGAAAAATCATCATCTCGTCGATTCCTCCTAAAATTTTCACCCTGTATATCTTATTCTTAACTTTACTTGCTATAATTTAAAAGTACATAAAGTATCAACAAGTAGTGTAGTGTGATCCACATTTTTCGATAATAATTATGAACGTCCAACTACCGACACATAAGTTGTGTAGTAATTAAAGGGTAATCTAGTATATTCTGTTCTAATTTGTAATGTAGAATATTTTCATGTTCAGTTCTAGTTTTAAGAAATTAACTTATTTTATTTAGTGTGCAGCTAAAGACATTTGTGCAGGATTTCTGCGAAATTTTGTCAATTCTTTCTACAGTAGGAATATAATGGACTTTTTATCTACTGACACTGTTAACAATTAACAAAAGGAGTAGTCGGCTTTGGCAATAGTTTGACAGGTATAATTATTGATGAGGTATAACTTTTGTTTCTACGTTACTAATGCCATTAGTCCAACTTGAGAGCAGCAATTAATAGACCGAATTGAACAGTATTGTAACGTAATAAGAAACTACCCGGACGTTATACGAAAATCTGTGGGACATTTAGTAGTTAGACAAATAAAATGCCGCGAAGAGGGGGGTTTACATTTTGAAAATAAGTTATAGATTTTTAGTTTTTATTATGTTAATATGTATTATTTTGTTTTGTATTCATGTTGCGTTTTTTATTTTGCTTGTTCTGTTCTGTTACTATTAAATTGTTTTAAAATTCAATGAGTATTATTTACAGACAGAATAGCTGCTCTAACTGAAACCAATTTATTGAAAATGGAAATTTTATCGAGATAAATTTTTTTGGTTGGTTTAAAACCTGTTGAAAGTGTAATAAGAAAACGGATCACACTACACTACTTGTTGATACTTTATGTACTTTTAAATTATAGCAAGTAAAGTTAAGAATAAGATATACAGGGTGAAAATTTTAGGAGGAATCGACGAGATGATGATTTTTCCTAATACGGTCCTGGAGTCTTGTCTGATTGCGACTAACTGTTGGTATTTCATACTATTTTTAACTAATAATAGTTATAATTACTTAGAAACTTAAACTGATAGGAACTTTGACAAATAACATTGAATTACTGAAAGTTTGAATTTTAACAAGATAATGTTTAAATTTAATGTGTTTATTTTGTATCTGTTGTAAGTGTGACAAGAAAACGAAGTATTCCACTTTTGTTGGTAGTTTATGTACTTTCAAACTACAGTAATAAGATTTAAAAAAAATATATACAGGGTGAACTTTTTAGGGGACACAGATAAAATGAAATTTTTCCTAATACGGACCTGGAATTTTGGTTTTGTAATTATGGCGAACTGTTGGTATTTGATCGTACTTAATGTGTACCGAAAATAAATTGAATCGGACAATTAGTTTCTAAAAGGCAACGAAAGCAAATTTTGGTAAAAATTCATAAATCACCCTGTACAACCCTAAATACTTGGCTAAAATTATTTTAAATAGTGGTTTGTCACTAACCTTGATGAGCCCTATCTACCATTGGACTATGTACAGTTCCTCATGAAACACCCGTATATTAAAAAATAGTAAAAACCTCACCGCATATAGCTCAAAATGTGTAACAAGAAAATAGATATGTAATTACCTAAATTAACATTTTTACAAGTTTAGTTGAAGCCTGCAGATAGTGCAAAAGAAAGAACCAATTCTAAAATTTTAGAAATATAATTTTTAGCAGTTTCGAGTATTAAAAACATAAATAATGCATTGTTTGAAAAAAAAGTACATAGAAAAATGGTACAACCTAAACAAAATATATTAAATCTCGAAAAAATACTTACTCTTACGTGAATTAAATAAATTTTGTAAAATGTCTAACCTACGTATTATGAAATAGTTTTTCTTCGTAATTTTCAATCTGATCTATTTGATAGTACCTATATACTTACCTACTTGTTTTAAAATATTTATGCAGCCAGAAAGAAATAAAAGAAAAATTAATCTGGAGGGAGTGGGTTGTTTTGGTCGAAACACATGGATTATTTGTGGTACTAAGCTTATATTTTTAACTTAGTAATTCTTTTACCTTGAGATTCTCGTATGTATTCAGCAACTGACCTTGTTCAATACTTGTTAAAAAGTCAAATAAATAAATAAGTCTTATCTCGAGTCTTATTATTATTACACACATATATAGCATTACTATAACTATATTTCCTTTAAATTAACATTCGATAAACAGAAAACTATAAAGTCTCATATTCTTAAAAATACTGTTTTAGTGGTAACCTATTCTGTTTATGAATTTAGGAATAACGAGCAAAATTTTAGTTGATTTACAACTTCTATTTATTTTAGTACAACGTATTATTCCTACTAACAATAAAAATATGATACCCCTACTTCTATTTTGTACACGGAATAATTAATTTTTGCAGTGTGGAATATTATAGTAGTGCGGCAGTTTAGCTAGGATATTTCAACATATTGTGCACTTTTTGATAAAAGCACCAAATTTGGCACAGAGGTAGACCGATGTAGTATGAACAATTTTGGATGTGGAGCCATCGGCCAACTGCCCCCTGGCGGCCATTTTCCAAAATGGCTGCCAGTGGACACCCGAAAGACAACATAAGTTAGATAAAATTTGCTGCTGAAGGTTTTAGTGAATGTTTATTGAATGTTTTGAATGAGAGATAGTTTGTAAGTTATATACAGGGTGAGTCAATAGTGCGTATTTCTTCGGTATCTCCTCTCGTTAGAGATAGAGGCATGGTTCAAAATTTTAATTAATTTGTGAGAAAAAGTACATTTTTTAAAATTATTATCAATTATACAGGGCGATCCGTTAAAGTGGTAGATGAAAGTATATATTTTTTAAATAGAATGACCCAATTTTTTTTATTATGTTTGAATACCACTATGATGCCTATTCAGCGGTAAAATATTTTTAAAATTTCTTGGATGGTTAATGAAATAAAAAATATTTTTATGGAAAACTGTCGTTATCTTCATTTGTAGTCTTTTTTCTACGATTGACTTTTTTATAAGAAATGCCACCTGTTTCTTCAAATCTGTTTTTAAACTTTTGGAAGATGCTTCTTGTGGATGGGTTCTGTGAGAATACTTTTTAGCGTAAGTTCTGGAGGCAACAAAATTGAAAGTAACTGAAATTAAATGTCTTTGTTTCTATGAAATAATTTCAAAGGTACAGGGTGGTCCAGTTACGGTGTCCTCGTCATTTACTCAGAAGCCATAAGAGATATAAAAAAAACTGTTATATGAAAGTTACTCGACTTTTAGTATTCTTTCCTCACCATATAGTTTTATTTATACAGGGTGGTCCACATTCATATAGCGATATAAAGTCACAGTTATATCGCTATATGAATGTGGACCACCCTGTATAAATAAAACTATATGGTGAGGAAAGAATACTAAAAGTCGAGTAACTTTCATATAAAACTTTTTTTTCTATCTCTTATGGCTTCTGAGTAAATGACGAGGACACCGTAACTGGACCACCCTGTACATTGACTTTTCTGAATAAAACATAGGTCTATTTACACATAAACAACTACATCTAGAAAATTATTAATTTTAGGTATGGGACATATCCTCGGACATATCATATCAAAGTTGCAGAGAAATAAAAATTACACAATTTTGACAAAAATATATAGGGTGCATGTTCCATTTGAAAAAGTTAAGTTTTGGCAGTTTGAATATTTGTTTAGCAGTGCGCTTATGAACACCTTGTATGAAAAAAATATTTTCTACATCAGCTAATAGTTAAAGTATGGCATACACTACTACCATGTCAAAGAAAAAAAATTACTCTCCAAAAATAAGTCCAAAACCAATTTTCAAAATGATACCTGCAAACGGCAGTTTTCAATAAAAATATTTTTTAATTCATTAACCATCAAACAAATTTTAAAAATATTTTACCGCTGAATAGGCCATCATAGTGGTATTCAAACATAATAAAAAAAATTGGGTCATTCCCTTTAAAAAATATATATTCTTTCATCTACCATTTTAACGGATCGCCCTGTATAATTAATAATAATTTTAAAAAATGTACTTTTTCTCACAATTTAATTAAAATTTCGAACCATGCCTCTATCTCTAACGAGACAGGAGATACAGATTTCTTCTGTATCTCCGCACGCACGCACTATTGACCCACCCTGTATATAACTTACAAATTATCTCTCATTCAAAACATTCAATAAACATTCACTAAAACCTTCAGCAGCAAATTTTATCTAACTGCTGTTGTCTTTCGGGTGTCCACTGGCAGCCATCTTGGCCGCCAGGGGGCAGTTGGCAGATGGCTCCACATCCAAAATTGTTCATATTACATCGGTCTACCTCTGTGCCAAATTTGGTGCTTTTATCAAAAAGTGCACAATAGGTTAGCTAATCCGCTGTACTATAATAGTAGGTATGTCAACGTTTTACATTTTTAATAATTGTAATTTAATTTTCCTGAACAAATGATTTTAATCAAAAACTAAACCGAAAAAAAAATCAGTACTACTGCCTTACAAAGTAAATTAATATTATTATTTTTATTTAAAGTACCTAGTCAAATAAACGTCTATCATCTATAATCTATCTGCGTAATGCATTTTCTGCTTTTTTAGTAGATACATGACAAGGTTTGAACAAAAATGTATTTTTATTTTACACGTTCCACTTAATAGCTATTTGATATTTACTATAGTTTCTTAAAATAAAAGGTTATACACTCTAACGTGTACTACTTAAGATTCAGCTATTAGATTTACGAGATATAATATAATATAATACTAAGTTTTACTATTATTATAGAGGTAATCAGTATACATTAACCATATATTATGTTTACAAAAAAAAAAAGAAAGTTTTAAATAGCTACTAGGTAACAATAACAATTCTTAAACTAGCACAATATACACGTCTTTTAAAAATTTAAGAAGTAATAGAATATTATTAAATAGCTAATATTATTACTAACTTTGCTTGATAAACTAACCCTGTACTTAACACAACTTCCTTGAAAGAAAATTTAGAAGAGACATTTAGTTATTTATTTAACCTCTGGTCTACATACACCTTATACTATTAATTTTTATATATATAAGTACCTGTTTATTACTTATTGCTTAGATAGTACTTGTTTGATAAGAAATATTATATCAGTCGATATCGATAGATTAGGTACAACTAAGTTCTTCTATGTAGCTGCATTATTATACAGTTGTCGTTTTCCGAAAAGCTGAAACTTAATGGGGACTGAGTTTAGCCAGATTAGAATGTTTCCTGTATTTACTGTATTGTCGCGTTAGCCCATATACTCCACTACATTTACTTGTCGCCTACAATCACATTTAATTATTACTATTATGAAAATTGGAATATTAATTTATTTGAACAGGTGGAATTATTCATAAAATCCTGATAAAAACACGAAAAACGCGTTTATTTTACAACAGTTTATCTACTTTGTTAAAGTTAGATATAGATATTTAATTTTTCTACTCACATAATCCCGATTCTTTTATAAATTAAAGTTAAATTTTTACGAGCAGCCATCTTGACCTTATTTTAAGAGGTAGGTAGGTAGGTACCAACACCAAAGCTAGTTTATTGATATATAATATCAATCATCATATATTCACAATTAAAGGGGGTCGTAATTACATGTGGTGTATTTATTTATTATTTATTATTTATTATATTATATATGGAATATCTAAAATAAAACAATAACATTACAGCTGCAAATTTAACATAATTTTGCGCTAATACCTGTTAATTACTGTATTTTCTTACCAAGACGAACCCCAGAGTATCTCTTCTCTGACAAAAAACATCTAGAATACTCTGGAAATTCACAAAAAACGGCGTGAAATTATCTATAAACATTCTAGCTACTTCACCCGTAAACTCAAACTAAACTAATATGATGTAGTCTGTAGACAATGTATGCCGAAACAAATTGCTGCCACGACCTACGACCACCTACATGGTTGATATTTCTATCAGCATGGCTAGATAGTAAAGGAGTCTGTGACCCTGTATACACAAATTAAATTTAGTTATTCACAAAAAACGACGTGAAATTATCTATAAACATTCTAGCTACTTCACCCGTAAACTCAAACTAAACTAATATGATGTAGTCTGTAGACAATGTATGCCGAAACAAATTGCTGCCACGACCTACGACCACCTACATGGTTGATATTTCTATCAGCATGGCTAGATAGTAAAGGAGTCTGTGACCTTGTATACACAAATTAAATGTAGTTTAACTTGGTATTCAAATTGACACAGTTTGAAAACCAAACCGCAATTGTATTAATTGAGTTTTTAAAAATAATGTTTTCTTTTTCAGGCGGCAGAAATGAAACCATCTATAATTTTTTTTGATGAATTAGATGGATTGGCTCCGGTAAGGTCATCTAGACAAGATCAAGTTCATGCTAGTATTGTTTCGACCCTTTTAGCTCTAATGGATGGTTTGTCTGATAGGGGAGAGGTTATTATAATAGGAGCAACAAATCGTATAGATGCTATTGATCCCGCTTTGAGAAGACCTGGTAGATTTGATCGAGAATTGTTTTTCCCCCTACCATCTAGAAGTGTACGTTCTCATTAAACCAAAATTATATTATTTAATGTGTTTTATTATTATTTAGGAACGAGAAGAAATATTAAACGTGCATGTGTCTTTATGGGCCAACCCTCCAAGTAAAACAATAATGAGTTATTTAGCAGAAAATACTGTAGGCTATTGTGGATCAGATTTAAGAGCTCTTTGTTCAGAAGCAGTCATTCAGAGTTTTAGAAGAACTTATCCACAAGTATATTGTTCTGAATATAAACTACTTTTAGAACCAGAAAATGTTAAGGTAAATCATATATACATAGGGTGTTTCAGTAAACATTCCCACAGCTGATATCTTGTAAACTAAAAAATATAAAAGTATATTTTTTAGTTCTGTCAATGGTAATAGATTTCTAGTGTTAATGCCTTCTTCAGGAAGTACAATGTACTATTATAACATTATCACCAGAGATGGCGCTGCAGTTTAAAAATATTTTTTAATCGAGGACGCTTTAAAACATATGCCATTCGATTAAGAACTAATTTTATGCAAAATTGTTCTTATTCGAAAAAGTCAGATCTGCAGTCATTTTTAAGATATTTTATTTTTATTGTCTAACTTTTTAGTGTTGTATTTTTTAGCGAATAAACATAGCAACTAACAGAAAATAATATTATATATTTAAACTGTCAAGGATTTATAAATAATAAAGAGGAAATAATTATGTTGATAAAAAATTTTAGCCCGGTAGTTTTATGCTTGTCAGAGACATGTAGATAATGAGGTGTAAGACAAAGAATTAAAAACAAATGGGTATAGAGTAGAATAATCTCTTACTCATAGTAGAAGAACAGGGGGAGTATTAATATATATTAAAAAAGAATTGCAATACGAAATAAATGTAAATGAAGACGTAGAAAATTATCTTTGGATAGGGGTATTGAAATTACAATTAGTAATAAAATTTTTCAAATTACCACAATATATCATCCTCCACAAACAAAGGATAATCTATTTATAGAGTACATTGAAACATTTTTAGAAAACATTGAGTGCAAAGGTGCAATTATATTAACTGGTGATTTCAATATAGACTATTCTAAGGAGACACTTTATGGAACAAAGAATTGATGTATAAAAATGGTTTTTACCAATTAGTTGATACCCCAACAAGGATAACACAGACAAGCGCTACGTTGATAGATTACATAATTACAAATTAAAGTATGAAAACTGGCTTACTCCAAAAATACATGATCACAACATACTGAAAATTAAGGTAGACACAAAAAATCCAAATGATCACAACCAAATATGTCATACGATAAAGTAGAATGAAGAAAAACTACGCTACAGAAAAATTTCAAAACAAAGTCATGGAGATACATTGGAACCGTAATACAACAGATGTAAATATAATTTCTAACAAACTAGTTACAGATGTTATAAACACAGTAAATGAAATTTCTCCGATAAGAGAAATAGAAATATACAAAAACAATATTGAAAATGAATGGATGGACAGCGATATTAGAGAGAATATTAATATTAGAAATAAAATGTACAAAAAAGCTGTTTTAACTGGAATAAATAATAATAAATAGGAAATCAGTTATAAGTAACATAAGAAGACATAAGCAAGAATTTTATAAAAATATAATCAAAAATAGAAAAGGTGCTGAATTATGGAAAGAACTTAAAAAAATGCTGCCTGGAAAAAGTGAGAAAATATGCGTTAACAAACTTTTGATAGTGTCCTAGAAACTACGAAAGGTTGATTGGTTGACATGGCCACAGACGGTATGCCTAACGTTGGCTCTCCAATTATATGCAAAAGATGTGGTAAAAACATTGCAAAAAATTTTTTGAAATGTGATAAATGTAAAAGTATGTTTCACCAAAGCTGCAAGAATTTCTAAAGGTGTCAAAGTGATTAGTGACTCTGTAATTATCTGTTGCGGCAGTGAAAATTATGATTCTAATGACGAGGCATTTTTTGATGCGATAGAAAGTGTATCAGTTGACAATAAGATAGATGTTAATATCTTCTATATAATTAAACAAAAGGATGCCATTATTCACGAACTCCAGGATAAAATTAAACTATTAAAAGAACACATTGAAATTTTAAATAAATTTAATACAGTACAAATATGTAAAAATGACCAGTTGGATGTGATAAAAACTAGTGGGGCAGCAAAAACTAACTCAGATAAATGTATTAGTAAAAAAATAGGGGTTAAACAAGTTGACAAAGCTTCTTGTAGTGGAGCGCAAAAACAACTACCAACTGTTTCTTTAAATGATAATGAACAAAAAGTGAAGGTGAATGAACCTAGACCTTCCGTAGATAAAAATAATAAACAAATATCAGCTGAGCTGCTAAATATTGCATCAAAGGTAAAATGTAATGAAATTATTCATCTCACTAGTGATATCCCGAAGGATGCTCAGTCATCTACTAATGAAAAACTTTCTGAAAATGTTGAAAATCAATGGAAAAAGGTTGTCTACAATAAGGTAGGAACTGCAGGAAGTCATAGGAGAAGGATGATTGTGGGAAATAATAAAGACTCGGCAATAAAAGGAGTGCGTAAATTAGCATTTTTACATGTATATCGAGTGGACCATGGTACATCAGCTATGGATTTACAAAAATTGTTAATAGAGTCGTTTTCAGAAGCGGTATAGATTAAACCATAGTCTGAAGTATTTTCCTCATAATAACAGAAATATGATGTACTTGTAAAAGCCTAGGACACAACTTTGGTTAGTACGATGTATTATATTGGCTTTCCATTCGACACAAGGCATTCTTCATCACAGTATTACAATAGTTAATACATCCTAGACACATTTTTATTCTTATTGCTAAGGCATTGTGCATAAAACAGCTGGCTTGTAAACAGAGCTGAAACAAAAAGACATGACCTTCAGACGATACATCGCTAAATTAGATCGGTAATGTCCTAAATAACTAGTATAATATTGTTTTACTACTTACCATAAAGCCATAAAGACAGAAGTTAAGATATTAATTGAATATTTGGAACAATCGTTTGTTTATATTTGTGCTTTAGAACTGTCAGTTGATAGTAGAGAAGTTCTGTCGTTGGTTATCTGTGGCATAGAGCTGATGTTTTGAAGCATCGCCTTAGAGAGTCGTGTGTCGTGACGTTGGTCTCGGTCGGAATTTGTTAAATAATAAATATCGATGAGATGTGAGTGTCATGGAATTTTCTTTTGAATAGGAGACTTGGTTTATTCCTAATAGGCTTTGTAATATATAGTTGGTAGATTTTATATAATAACCCGGTGGTTGGTTGTGTCGAGTGAACTCGTGAAAACCCTGCTTGGATTCAGACAGTTCCACAAGTACGAACGTAGGCGTGGTTTACAATTTTTGACATTCTGAGAAATACCAATTTTTCGGCATTTCATTTTCTTGATCCAGGCGATAGTGTGACGTGCTTTTTTAATCAATTAATTAATTTCCAATCCTTTTGATTATTGATGGATAGCATAGAGAATATTGTGGTAATTTGTTATTGATGTTGGAGAGAGTTTTGCCAATATTTGGGATTATATCACACTTACACATTGGGGCAAAGGCTTACATGGTATAGGAACCCCGGGATCTCGCTTCAACCCGCCCAGATATACAGGTATATATGTCAGATTGTCAACTATAATTACGTTCACGTACTTACTATCGTGGATTATAATACGTTCTCTTTACAGGGCTTTCTTTTTTTGTTCTCTTGTGCTGTGGAATTATTTTTGCTTTTAAATTGCTGTTAGTTTCGACGTTGCTTTGACGCTGTATGAATTAACGTTTCGATTAATAAAGTTAAGTATATTATTTGAAAATAATTCTGGTTAACTATTAAAACAAAGCAAGAAATGCACAAAAGAATTCTGGCTTTTCCTTCCGAGATATTTCTTGGTAATACATAGGAAACGAACCTCACGCCTGGCATTCTTCTAAATTTATGGTACGATACCAAGACGAAAGTCATGGATCGGATCATCACCCATAATAAAATCGAATCGAACATTCCTCTAATACGATAGACAGATAACAGAAACAGAAATTCAGTTCCCGACCATACTCAACTGTGCATCTTGTTTTTAGGTTCCATATCACATTATGCGGGTTAAGCTATGTGTATAGTGGCTAAGGAAGATTAGAAGTATTAAACGAATTTATATGGAGAAGTGTGTTTTCCAGGCAATGGGCAATTATAATGAAATATAATGAACTTTAAATATTGTAGATATTTACAAGATTGTTTGAGTTCTCAGCACGCAACTAGTTATTTTTGTTAAATTAAACTTATAATTATTTTAGAGGAAGTACCTCTTCCAATGTTTTCTCGTGGCTATAAATACATTTTTATATATCGAGTGGACCATGGTACATCAGCTATGGATTTACAAAAATTGTTAATAGAGTCGTTTTCAGAAGTTCAGTGTGAATCAATAAAGCCCAAATACCCTAATGAATACTCGTCATTTAAAGTTACCATTTATGAGGAAAACTTTAGGAAAGCTATGAACCCGAATTTGTGGCCTGATGGCGTGTGCATTAGCAGGTTTTTTCAGAAGAGGCCGGTAGTATCGTCCGTGAAGTAACCATTGATGAACAAAGCTATGATAAAATCCAGAACAAAGTAGTTTGTAAAACTAGTTTTAATGTTAGTAAACTTGAGTCTAATATGGTGAGTATATTACATATTAACATACAAAGCCTATCTAATAAAGTCGATCAAATGGCATTATACCTTGATAAGTTTGAGTACGATGTGCTTTGTCTGAGCGAGCATTGGCTCAAAGAAGATTGTCTAAGGACTATTAGTTTGGCTAATTTTAAATTGGCTCAATTTTACTGCAGGAAAGATAGAGGACATGGTGGTGTCTGTATTTTTACAAAAAATGAAGTAAATTTTAAAATCATTAATCTACAAACATTTAACATTGAGTTGCATGCTGAATTTTGTGGAATTCAATTATGTGCCACTAAAACGTGTATAGTCACAGTTTATAGATCATCAAGTTATGGTGATATCAATATTTTTTTAGAAAAGTTTTATGAACTTCTGACTTTGCTTTCAGGTAGATTTAGTAAAATCATTGTACTTGGTGATTTCAATATTAATTTGAATAACGTAAATTCGATTACCAAAGCTTGGATGGATATGGTACAGTCCTTTGGATTAACTTTTACTATAACTGAAAATACAAGGGTTGACTATAGAACTGCAAGCTGCATAGATAATATTTTAACTAATCTTTTAGATGGCACCTATATGGTTGGGTTAGTAGACCCGTGCCTTTCTGATCATTATGGTCAGTTTATTAAATTTGATAGTAAATCTGACATATCCTCCAACAATATCATCAAACGTAAGATTACTAATAAAGGTCTTAAAAAACTAAAATCATCATTATTAGACACAAATTGGAGTATTTTTGCGAGTCAAAATTCCAATGTTAACTATTTGTCTCAATTTCTGATTAACGTGTATAGTAATTCTGTTCATAAATATTTTCCACTTAGAAAATGTAAGATTTTTGATAAACCTCCGGTAAATTTTTTCACAGATGAACTTAAGGATATGAGGGATACCTTATCTTCCTTAAAAACGATATATGATTCCACTAAGGACCCTCTGAGCAAATCTGCTTTCACCAGGTATAGATATTAATATAAAACTGCAATTATAAGAGCAAAAAAGACAGCAAATGATTCTTTTATAATAAATTCAAGTAACAAAGCTAGAGACAGCTGGAAAATTATTAATTTTGGTCGAAACCACAAAAAATCTGATAATAGAAATTGTGATATATCTCCAGATGAATTCAATGACTTTTTTACAAACATAGCTGAAAATATATCAAAACTTTACCGGACTCGGAGCACTGTGCTTCAAACTTTTTAAAAGAAATGCCTAAATCCAAATACAATAATTCTTTCTTTTTAAAACCTACCTGTGTGGAAGAGGTCAGAAATGTACTTCTTAATCTAAAAAACTCCGACTGTTTTGATATTTATGACTTAAACAGTAAAATCATCATAGAAACCATTGATATTTTAGTTGAACCTTTAGTTGAACTTATTAATCTGTGTTTTTCACAAGGTATTTTCCCTGATATCCTCAAGGTTACAAAGGTAATTCCAATTTACAAGAAAGGTGACCAAACTTCAGCAGATAACTATCGTCCTATTTCAATTGTTCCAATTTTCGGTAAAATCATTGAAATTATTTTTAAATCAAGGTTCATGAAATATTTTCAAAATAATAACGATAATTGTAAATTTGGTTTTCGCAAAAACTGCTCCACAGTTCAGGCTGTTAGCAGGGTGGTGCGAGGCATAGTTGAGGGTTTTGAGGAGGGTAAATTCACAGCACTTACTCTATGTGATCTCACCAAGGCTTTCGACTGTGTCTCTCATGACATTTTGTTGGAAAAATTAAATTTCTACGGAGTGAGAGGTATACCTCTAAATTTTATTCAGTCTTACTTACAGTCTAGAACACAACAAGTCGTAATAAATGGCCTCTCCTCAGATTATATATTTGTCAAACATGGTGTGCCCCAAGGATCAGTCCTGGGGCCACTATTATTTACAATTTATCTAAATGATATTTTTCATTTTCTGTACCCTGGAACATGCATTTGCTTCGCTGACGATTCCTCATTACTTGAATCACATGAGGATATTCTATTCTTGAATAAAAAGATCTCTGCAGCCGAAGACAAAGCCGAACAATGGTTTATACCTAATCACCTCAAAATGAATCGAGAGAAAGCGCAGAAAATAATGTTTTCCTCTAACAATAATTTAATTAGTGGCAATAACCTAATAATAAGTTATTAGGAATTGTGCTTGATGATGGCTTGAAATGGACCAGCCATATTGACATACTATGTAATAAACTATCGACTCAACTTTTCGTATTGCAAAAATTAAAAATAACTCTCAGCCCTCACATTTTATTAACAGCCTATCACGCTCTGTTCCACTCGCATCTGTCTTATGGTGTGCTTCTGTGGGGGAATTCAAGTCAGTCCATCAGAGTTTTTCGCCTAGAGAAGCGTGCTATAAGATTAATAGACAATGCAGGTTTTGCCGATCCTTGTCAATCCTTATTTGTTAAATATAAAATTTTACCGATCCCATCACTTTACATATTACATACCTTATTAGAAATTCAAAAAATAAAAATGTATATTCTTTGCAGTCAGATTTACATAATTATCCCACTAGGACCATGGTACTAAAACCTACAGATATGATCACTTGCTGAACGAATTTTGAACCAGTTCGCGCATGACGTCAACCTGTGACAAAAATGCATACTGATATATGGGGAAACTAGATTTTAATGTATTTTTAGTTTAAAGTTATTGAAATTTTCGTTGTATTTCGACTGTTATAACTGTTTTGGATATTATTTAAATATACAAAATAGAAAATAAGACATTGTGCACAATATGAGGCGTGTAAATGCATAAGATGCTTTACGCATGTGATCTTATTTTGAGCTAGAAACAAAAAACTTTTATACAAGTAATTGCCGTAATTACAGTCTTGTATGCATAAAGTATATTTTGTGCCTACTTTCAGATTTTAAACCGTAATTTCGGTGTTATAAAGCTGGATATGCTTCTAAACAAAAACCCTACCAAATTGCTTATAGTAGGTCGTGGTTGAGTGGTAGAATAGCTCTAAGCTAAACTCCGCCAGGACATTAATATAAATAAGTCCTTAAAAAAAACGGGAGAGGGTGGCACCAATAACTAACTGTAAACGACTTTGATAAAATAAAACTCGATCTTTCTTTCACCAACGTTTATTCAAGACTGCCCTATACAAAACTCTCTACTCTGCTCATACAAAAGCCCTATTACCGAATACATACAAAACATAGCAATCGAAATCTAGATAGTGGCATAAATAAACAATAGCCAGTCCCGCATTCCGGAGACTAGGCAATAACAATAACAATAATAACTAATAGTAATATATACGGGGTGTTCATCGCAGAGGTCTTTACAGTCGGCCAAACCTGACATTCTTCGCGTCCCCGTGAAGACCATTCCTTCGAGGATCTGCCAAACAACAAAAATAAATATTAGAAAAAAAGAATGGAAATAATTACAGTTGCGGATCCTCGCAGTCATCGTCTGACTCGCTGGAACTCACAACTGTTTTGAAAACTTTCAATTTATCCGAGGGACATATCCCTTTATATGAGGTCCGGCAGAGTTCTGCCCCTCCAAGATCCTCGACCACGTAGCGATCGTTATCTAACACTGCCGTTAAAGTGAAGGGCCCTTGGTAACGTGGTTCAAGATTTTTACTGAGTCCGTCGTTTGAACACTTTGTTCGTTGGACCAGGACCTGTTGTCCCACCGTATATCGTTTCGTTTTTGCATGCCGTTTATCTGTTACAGTTGCTTTCCTCGTGACCCAGACGTCTGCACTTGTTGCATTCCATACGAGGTTTAGAACATTTGGTAGCAATATGGCCACGCTGACCACAATTGAAGCACTTCAGCGACGAATTATTGTTCATGACTTTATTACGTAACGTACCTCTTAGATCTGTAGCAACCTTGGCATATTCTTCCTGTTGACGACCAGATATAGAAGGAACACTTAATGGCACATCCGCACGTACATCATTACGTAAAGCTGAAAGGTAGGTACTCCTCGTATAGTGCTTCGGGAGTTTCGTAACGTCCTGCCCTCGCACCATTTTGAACCACAGAATCGTCGATCCCATGTATGAGGCAGGATACTGCCCGTTTTTCCTGGATATCACAAGCTCGCAACAATTCCATCTTCTCAAAATAATAAGTAGTCATTGACTCGGTGGGATCCTTTCGTCTATTTAACATGGTTTGAAGAAGAGTTGCGTAATCTGTATGGTCGGGAAAACTTCTTTTTACCAACACTTTCCACTCATTCCATGTCAACTTATAGTTCTTTAGGCCATGATACCAACTTTTGGCCATACCACTAGCCTAAATTGCATATGGTAGATTGTGGTTATCTCGTTCCACTGGTTCAAGGCTTTTAGTTGGTCAATTTTCATTAACCACTGCTGAGCCGTTAAGTTATTATTTTCTGGTGAAAACTCAGGAATACAATCGCTCCGTACAGTAAATCTAGATATTTCAGACCGACTCTCCACAGATTGTGCTTGTCTACTTAAATTTTTAACCATATCTACTAACTTTTTTATTCTTTCTTCGGCGGTTACAGGCTCAGGGGTTCTAGCGGGCGATCTAGAACGAGAAAGCCGTTGTTTTTCCTGTCTCATGTCAAAAACACGTGATTCTGGACGTTTCCTAGAATCATTTTCATCGTGACGCCTGGATTTCTTGCACCTATACCGCTCTTTGTCACTGTCCGTCTCCGAACTGGAGCTAGAAGTAGGACTACGTGTCATTTTGTCCGATCTACCCATGTTTAAACTCACTAACAGCACGAAAAGTGTTATAACGTTTACAACTAACTAACGAACCACTAATACTAGCAAAATAATCCACTAAACTGAAGCACTAATATTATTTGTGAAATAGTGAACCACTTTATACCAAAAATTAAATTCGGCACGTGAAATAACCCCGCATCTGAAATGTAAACGACTTTGATAAAATAAAACTCGATCTTTCTTCCACCAACGTTTATTCAAGACTGCCCTATACAAAACTCTCTACTCTGCTCATACAAAAACCCTATTACCGAATACATACAAAACATAGCAATCGAAATCTAGATAGTGGCATAAATAAATAATAGCCAGTCCCGCATTCCGGAGACTAGGCAATAACAATAACAATAATAACTAATAGTAATATATACGGGGTGTTCCATCGCAGAGGTCCTTACATAATTTTTCGTAGTTTTGTCCTAAAACAGGTTCTGCATTTACAAGCCTCAATATAATTTATTTATAGAAAAACAAATTACATTAATTCGTTTCAATTTATCTAGATACTATGTATTGTAACCTTCCCTCGTTCCGCGGAGGTTCTTAGATGGTAATTTTGACGCCTGAGGGGCGGCGTGGCGGTGTTATCTGGACGGTGTATCTCGAGCGCCAGTTTCTGTTTTAGAATACAGAAACACCATTTTTTCTATTAGCAGGATAATAGACGCTTATAGGTGGCTGCAGTAAAGAAGTGTTAAGCCAGGAGTCTATATTAACCAATAAGGAAAACTCAGGAGTTTCGAATTAAGACTAACAGGATTTATTCAGGAATTGTTAACAATTTAACACAATAAACCACTTTTGGCTACGGTTAAGTAAAGCACAGGTATATACAGGAAACTTTAAAACAGGCAGGCTACATAGGGCAAATATTAAAAGCTTCAAACTTCCTCTTATTTTTGGGCAATTGGAATAGTTTTTCTTTAACATAAAAATCATCATCCAAAAAGTGCTTTGAACATATTTTACCGTTATTAATATTAAAGTCGTACATTTGATAGCACTTTTGAATTCATAAACAAATTTCTTTAGCAGCAGGAAAACTAAAGTATCGCAACTAGACGAATAGCTTTTACTTCTTCTATTATTGTTACTGGTGCAATCCATCACTGCACAGTAAACCATTGTTTATACTATTAAATAAACCAAAACACACAGCCACAACTGATCAAATTAACTAATATAACGTATTCACACCGAATTAAAACACAATAATCGAAGTAAACAAACTAAAATGCGTACATTTAGACATTAAACTATGACATCCCTCGCAAAATTTAGAAATTCGTCACGTACTGACGTCAGCGATTACATGTCATGCGCGTGAGCTTATCTGTACTGTTTTAGTATCATGCACTAGGACAGGTGATTTGCTGAGGGCACTTAGACTTAGACTTGCAATTTCAGCACGCAATTCTTTAAATTTTAATTTGTACAACAAATTACCTTCAAATTTTAAAATCTTAAATTATAATTCTTTTAAAATAAAAATAAAAAGGTTTTTGTTGTCCCACTGTTTTTATTCGATACATGAATTCATGGAGACATCTTTTCTTTAGGTATCATGTAATATGCTCACCTCTTAGTTGTATGTTTTGTTTGTATTTTTATATTTGTCATTTGTTACTCTTGTAATGGATACCATTTTATTGGTTGTTATTGTTATTTTTTAATTAATTGTATTTCTGTTATGTACATAAAAGTGCAAAATATTTTATTTTCAGTATATTTTTATATACGCACGCATTCTTGCTACAAACATTGTTATATTATGTACAAGTAGTTAAATAAATTATTATTATTATTATTATTATTATCTGTTAAATGATTGCCTACTAAATGACGATCAGTAACCTCGAAACTGACAAAGAAAAACACAATTGAACGCTGCAAGGTTTATTTTTAATATTTACAAGGAATAAATCTGAATATAAGTTATTTTGTTGAATGCGGTTGGCCACTTAGCGAAATGAGCAGAATTTGGTAAGCTATAACAAAAAAAAGGTAATAATGGACTGTAGGTGTAAAAATGAAGAGAGGAATGTACCTGGTTGTCCTGGCTAACGTTTTTGTACAGCAGGCTTGGTGCTCTCCTCTTAACAATAATTCTTTGTTGTACCACGGTAAAGCTCTCCTGACGTTGCTGCCACAGAACTGTCGATAAATGGGTAACAATGATAGGCACTGTGGGGTAGACACTGAAGACCTTTGATTTTGGCGAAGATATTATATTTTATTATACGGCAAAGCCGCACCACAGATAGTATATGCAGACTCTAGGTTGTTGTAATTGCTACTGGCTACTGACCGTTAAGTTTTTAAGTCGCCCTAGCGGCAACTGGATTTTGCGTGGCTTATCTCGTCGGCAGGGATTGGTTGAACCATATGGCATGGCTATTGTGACCTCTACATAGGTAGCCGTCACCGGCGGCACATAGACGGTACGGAACGGTAGGAAATGGGGCAAAGGCGAGAGGTAAAATATGTACAGGGTGTTTCCTATAAAACTATACCCCCCCTTATTTCGGTCAATTTCCACCGATTTTAATTTTTCAAAAACCGGTCTAACAAAGAATTTTCTGTAGATTTTGAATATGCTATTACTTTTTTTCCTACTTCAACCGTATACGAGGAGCAGAAAGAAGTATGGTTTTTTTAAATGGAACACCCTATATATTTTTACATATTTGGATTCGCCTCATCTTTCTGATTACAAATATATATGACACTTATATATTTGCTATAAAAATGGCGTAAATAATTGAATTTAAATTTAGGGCGTTTCCTTCAAAACTATACCCCACCCCCCTTATTTCGGTCAATTATTAACGATTCAAAATTTTCAAAACCTACACAGAATTTTTCGTAGATTTCATACAGTAAGGACGTAAAGTCAGTTCCCCCCCTGCTAACTTTTTAAGGAATTTTAATACATTGAAATAAATTTAAGGTCATTTTCCCAGATGGTAAAGCAACTTTTTAAACGAAAAACAATTGATCCTTTTTCCAAAATGGCGACCGGCCGCCATATTGCTTTTTTCAAGAACGTCCTAGAAGGCCGAGTCCTCCGTCAAATTAAAGGTATTTGCAAGCTTAGGACATGTCTAGAATTTGGTTACATTTTATTGACGAATAACAGAATGGCAATAATTTAAAAAATCATATTAGGCGAATTTAAGAAAAATAGAAAAATATTTCGTTAATGGATCTGGACTTTATTATTATTATTATTATTATTATTATTTTCGGTTACCCGATGCTGGACAGTCTCTCCGTGGCCTCTGACACCACACAGAGAGAGCGCCAGCGAATAATCTACAACCACTGCGTACAGAAATAGTCCCACTTATAAATGAAATTATTGAAGGTTATCCTGACGAATTTCAAGGGAACATCATGTTTCAGCAGGATGGTGCCGCGCCTCATTTTTATAGACTACCTAGATGCCACTTTCCCGGACGTTGGATTGGTCGAGGGGGGCCTTAGATTATTTTTTATGGGGGTACGTGAAGTCAAAAGTATACCACAATATCTAGGAGTTGGAACAAAATATTACAGAGGTCAATCTCACATAAATGGATGAATTATACTAAAAGTTCGTGAGGAATTTGAAAGAAGAAATCAAATGTATTTTGATCAAAATGGAGGTCACTGGTCACTTCGAAAAGTTTTTAAAATAGTGATGTAATGACGTTAGCATTATTTATTATTAGTACCTACAAGTTGCAAACTGTTTTGTTTATTACAGTTATTAAAATGTACCTAATATTTTCCATCGTTTTTAAATGTATCCACATATTTAAATTATTGCCATTCTGTTATTCGTCAATAAAATGTAACCAAATTCTAGACAAGCACTAAGCATGCAAATACCTTTAATTTGACGGAGGACTCGGCCTTCTAGGACGTTCTTGAAAAAAGCAATATGGCGGCCGGTCGCCATTTTGGAAAAAGGATCAATTGTTTTTCGTTAAAAAAATTGCTTTACCATCTGGGAAAATGACCTTAAATTTATTTCAATTTATTAAAATTTCTTAAAAAGTTAGCAGGGGGGGAACTGACTTTACGTCCTTACTGTATATGCTATTACTTTTTTTCTCCCTTCAACGGTATACGAGGGGTGGAAAAAAGTATGTTTTTTTTATGGAATGCCCTGTATTTTTTTACATATTTAGATCCATCCATTCCATAAAAAAACATACTTTTTTCCACCCCTCGTATACCGTTGAAGGGAGAAAAAAAGTAATAGCATATATGAAATCTACGAAAATTTCTATGTGTAAGTTTTGAAAATTTTGATCCGTAAATAATTGACCGAAATAAGGGGGGTATAGTTTTTAAGGAAACGCCCCAAGTTTAAATTCAATTATTTACGCCATTTTTATAGCAAATATATAAGTGTCATATATATTTGTAATCAGAAGGACGAGGCGAATCCAAATATGTAAAAATATATAGGGTGTTCCATTTAAAAAAACCATACTTTTTTCTGCCCCTCGTATACGGTTGAAGTACGAAAAAAAGTAATAGCATATTCAAAATATACGGAAAATTCTGTGTTTGACCAGTTTTTGAAAAATTTAAATCGGTGGTAATTGACCGAAATAAGGGGGGGTATAGTTTTATAGGAAACACCCTGTACGGAACATAAACCGCCCACCAAATTCTGCATAATAAAATTTACTAATGAAACTAAATGTCATGAACTTAGACAAACAAAATAAAGCAACACAACTAAAGTATGATTCTATCGCGCAAGTGGTAGCTTAGTTCGAAGGCAGAGCACAAAGCTTCACCAAGGGGCGCTTGAAAGTACTCGTATGTACAGATGCAACTCGAGCGATTCCATCTGCACCGGGATAGAGTTCCACTATCCTGCCGATTCGCCATTTGAGCGGAGGGGCTAGATTGTATTTTGTAAGGACAAGGGTGCCAATTTCGATAGGCATGGATGTTTGAGATCCTGACTATTTACTTTTTTGATACAAATTGTGGAGATATTCATCTTTCCACCGCGACCAGAAGTTTTGATTCATTTGCTGTATTAGTTGCCAACGTGAGAAGCGATTAACAGGTAAGTGAGATAATTCCGGTTCAGGAGCTGCAGTTAGCGGTTCAAGGGTTAGGAAGTGTCCCGGGGTTAATACACTGAGATCATTGGGTTCAGAACTCAGACTTCGGGAGAGGTCTCGAATTTAACACGGATTTGACTTGGACGAGCAATGTGTTAAGTTCCTCGTACGTGAGTATTTGATTTCCGATGACTCGATATAAATATGTCTTGACTGATTTAACTCCGCGTTCCCATAATCCACCAGAATGTGGAGTGGCTGGTGGGTTAAATGACCAAGCGATATGTTCTGCTTCTGCCGAAGCTTCCATACATCGATTAAGTTCACGGTGCGCACCAACAAAATTCATACCGCAATCCGAGTAGATTTGTGAACAACGTCCGCGACGAGCGATAAAACGCCTTAGCGCGGCTAAGAACGCCTCGGTTGATAGGTCTGAAGCTAATTCAAGGTGTATAGCCTTTGTCACGACGAACAGGCACAGACACGCCTTTCTAGTTTTTGCACCACGAATTTTGGCTAAAGTAATGGTGAACGGGCCGGCATAGTCAACCCCGACACGACTGAATGGTTTGACCTGCGAAATACGCAATTTAGGGAGATTTCCCATCGGAGGGGTATATGATGTAGGATTAGCACGAAAGCATCGATAACAACTTGAAAGGTAATGACGGATAGCCCGACGGGTGGATAGAACCCAAAAATTCTGTTGTA
Source organism: Rhagium mordax (assembly GCA_963680705.1). Taxonomy (NCBI): domain Eukaryota; kingdom Metazoa; phylum Arthropoda; class Insecta; order Coleoptera; family Cerambycidae; genus Rhagium; species Rhagium mordax. Next base: position 47,705,016 of record OY796657.1, read on the forward strand.
AAAGGTGCATAGTAGTATTAATTCCAGGGTGTAAATTACTCTCATGGACTTGACGAATGAGAAGTTCGGTGATGAGATGTTTACGTGGCAGCAGAGCTGGGTGTTTAGCTGAAAACGATAAATCCGAGTGAGCAAGTCTTCCATCGACACGCAAGATTTGATCAGGATCGAGAAAAGGAGAAAGCTTTTGTAAAATTTTAGGACATTTCTGATCGTGCTGCAACGCAAAAATTTCCTGCGAGAACGATTGAACTTGTACGGCTCTAACGACGCAAAGTAAAGCCTTCTGTAATTCCTCCACCGAGAGAGGTCCAATGGTTTTAGTTTTACGTTTACAATTGCTAACGAAGCGAAGGAGGTAAGCGACTATACCTTCAATTTTGCGAAGCGACGAAAATCGATCAAGTAAATCAAGGATACGCGATGGTGAAATTTGTGCCAGAAGCACGACTGACTTTTCTTCAAAGTCGATATCTATTGGAGATGGGAGGTTCGAGGTATCACCTGACCATAAGTTAGAGGGTTGTTGCAGGAACGAGGGTCCCGCCCACCACAAGGGAACATGCGAGAAGTCCGCTTGGTAGTAAACCACGAGAAACCGGATCTGCCGGATTATCTAATGAAGGGACATAACGCCAACAAGAGGGCGCTAGGCGTTCTTGTATATAGGTAACACGGTTAACAGCCCGCCGTCAAAAAATCCAGAATGAATTTGGGTTCTGGTCTAAAACGTTAGTATCCCTATTGCACACTAGAGGGCCATACCAGTTAACATATGTCCTGGAAACTTCAGCATCGAATAAACTTATTCCAGCATAAAATTGAAGGTCATCGACCATGCACCAGGTGTCTTTTATGTTATTTCAAAGGGGACTGTGATTCTGGATTCATATATGTATGTATATGTATTAGACGCGGGCAGTAGCTAAACAAATAAACAAAATTCACAAATTTAACCCGCAAACCGCAGACACGTGTTTCGGACTGATTGGTCCTCATCAGTGCGGTGTAGCTAAGTTCAGAGGATGTAAATGACTTGGAAGGAACAAAAGGAAACCAATTAATCGAATGAAATTGACAGAATGCCGAATATATATATTTTTGTGTATATAGATATATACAGTGTGTCCACGGATGGGCGCATGAATAGTAAATGACAAAAAATTTTCGAATTGGACATTACTCTTCTGGATTTAGCCCCTGCTTCGTCTAAAACTAAGAAGTGCCAAATATGAGTGAAATCGCTCGTATTCGTGTTCTAGCGACATATTTTAAAAAATGCACTAGAATAAACTACCTTTACTTTTGAAAATACACAAAATTGTATTAAGAAAAGTTGTTCAGAATAAAAAGATATGCCTAAATACAAATACAAAAAGATTGGCCTGTTTTGATGAACTCGTCATTTTTTCTCAATTTTGTTATTTTTATTTGAACAAATAAATAAAAATCAAGTATGTAGTTAGCCATAACAGAACAAAAATCTGATACATTGTTAATAAAGTAATGAAAAAAAGAATGCATAATAAAGGTGGTTTAATAAACTTGATTAAAAAAAATATGTTTTTTAAAGTTGACCGATTTTCCTTAAATTTTGCAGACCATCATAGATATTTATTCTGAACAACGTAATCGTAATAAAATATATATACGGGTGTTTGGCAGATGGTTTGCCAAATGGAGAGGGTAGATAGGTGAGGCTATTTGGAACATATTTAGCCCCAATGACCTCTATACAAAGTCTCACGGTTTTCGGGATATAATTTTTTTTTTAATTTTGAAAATTTCCTAAAATTCAGCATATCAGCTATTATAACAATTTTTGTTATGATTCTAACAGCTAAAAACAATTTCTATCTGTGACTTTAATGTATCCCTGTTCCAATGAAATCGATAAGTAACGCTGATAAAGAATGAAAAAAAAATGTGAGCTAACGAAGTCCCGACAATGGGTAGAAATTTTTTTTAAATGCAACTGTGCATTGCATTTAAAAAAAGTAAAAGCGATCAAGATGTTCAAATGCTTTTAAAATGTTCTCTAGTTTATGCCCTTTCTAACGGTATATCACTTTCCATGCAAACTTCTAAATTACTTACCCAATGGGCTCATTTCGTGATATGTGCTTTTAAATTTATTTTAGCATTTTCCGTAAGTATTTCATCCTCTAAGTATATAGTGAAAAAATTAGATCGCTAGCGTTAATATTAACCCTAATATTTGATTTCAAATTCGTAACATATTTGAAACGGCTATGACGTCACACCACCCGACTCCACTGGTTCTAAGAGTTATGCGGATATTTTTATTTAGATTTCGCTGTACCAAGGACGAAGCACTTAAAAGATGAACGAAATTACCACTTCCGCCGTGTGTGTAGTAACTGCCGCCGGTATGAAACTATAGGAAACAAGCTAGCGGCCGACCGCTGCGAGTGGTGTGACGTCACAGCGCTCTATTTTCATTAATTATTTTGAGGGAGAAGCAGTTGAAAAAAAAAATTTATATTTTGCACATTTACTAATTACAAGGTGTACTTTCGGAATATGAATTAAAAAAAATTTCCGAAATGAGCCCATTTAATTGTTTCACATTATGGCATAATATTGGGCCATTATACTTTTAACGTGTGCGGACCGCCGAAAACTTTGTATTTGAGAAAAATTAATAGTGCGGCAGACACCGAAAGTGAAACAAGATGCAAGTACGGACACGTGTCTCGGAGTTATTGCTCCTCATCAGCGTAGCGTAGCTTAAACAGTGGATCTGTGTAATAAGATCAGAAACAATAACTAAAGGTTAGAAAGCACAGTACACAGTACTCTAAGCGTGCTTTCGTGTATCATGGACCACGATTGTGGCCGCAAATGACAGCAGTCAGCACATAGAGCCCTATGTGTACTGCTCTATTTCTACCCACGGTCCCTAAAGAGACGGTTGTCTGGTAAGTCAGGCAGAGTGGAGGAAGATACGTCATTAGTTACGTCACAAGAATGCTATTGGGTACAGCTGCACCCAGAAGCCCAGAATGCTTCAATTTGCATATGGACTTTGTCGTTGAATTTTATGGTTTGTGTCGTTTGTGACAGTATCGTGCTCAATTTGTGCTTTAAAAGACATTTTATTGGTGTACTCTTCTTAAATAAGTTTATATTTAATATTTTATCAGCCGAGTGGGAGGTAGGTAAACAGAAATACGTACCTACTTTATGTTAAAGATTACACTTCAAGCTGACAAAATTAAACAAGACTTTTATTTTTAAGATGACTGGAACAATTTGTAGTATCGCGACTTGCAAAAGCAATCGGGAAAAAGCAAAAAAAGAAGGGGAAATTATTAGGTTCTTCACTTTTCCGAAAAATAACAGTATTAGAAAAGAATGGATTCGGCTGTGCCATAGAAAGGACAAATTTAATCCATTGAATAAACGCATTTGCAGCAAACATTTTGAATTGGACGATTATGAGGACGTAATAGAAGCTAAAATAAGAAATACCCAACCAAAGAAATTAAAAGAGACGGGTAAGTTTCTTAATAAATATATATTAAGATCATAACCTAAGAAATAATTTTTAATTTTAGCTATTCCCACCTTATTTTTACCATTGAAACCTGAGAAAAATTCAACTGATAGAAGTAAACGGTTGGAAATAAAAGAACAAAAGGAGATCGTGGCTACACTTTTATCACCTAATAACGAGCCTAATAAGGATTTACAACATGCAATTAATGATAATCTCGCAATTAATATTGAAGACCTACCATCGACTAGCAAACAGAGTCCCTATGAAATTTTATTTGAAAAATACAGTGCGCTTGAAAAAGAAAATGAAACTATAAAAAGTGAAATATTGAGTAATAAAAACGATTTTGAAATTTTGCTTGAAAAAAATAAAAACTTGCAGAGTACTATTGATGAATTGGAGACTGGTTTGGAGGTAAAAGTCAAGGGACTTTTAGCGGACTTTCTGACAACTAATCAGTTGGAAATTTTATTAAAAAAGAAAACAAAAGCAAGATGGACAAGCGATGAAATTTCAAAAGCCTTCACTTTACGTTATTTCAGTAAACGAGCTTATATTTATGTAAGACAAACGCTGAAATACCCACTACCAGGGATATCAACCTTACAAAGTTGGGCGTCAAATGTTGATTTGCAGCATGGTCTATTAAAAGATGTTTTGAATATAATTAATATTTGTGGTAAAGACAAAACTGATGTTGATAGGTTAACAATTCTTTCATTTGATGAAGTGAAAGTATCTTCACTTATTGAATATGATCAAAAATGGGATGAAATAGTAGGTCCATATACCTATATGCAAGTTATTATGGCAAGGGGACTCTTCAGCCAATGGAAACAACCTATATTTATTGGCTTTGACACTAAAATGACGAAATCCTTGTTGAAAGAAGTAATAATTGAATTAAACAAGATTAATTATGATGTCGTGGGTTGTGTATCAGATTGCGGAGGAGGAAATATAGGGCTCTGGAAACAAATGAACATAACTATCGAAAAAACATATTTCATCCACCCAGTGACCAATAACAAAATATATTTTTTTGCTGATGTCCCTCATGTGCTAAAATTAATAAGAAACTGGTTTTTGGATTATGGATTTATTTTAGAAGATGGTCAAATTATAACAGAGGATCCGGTAAAAAGTTTAATAGAAGGATCAACTGCTGAAATAAGTTCTTGCCATAAACTTAGCCAACTACACATTACTTGTGAAAGAGCTCAAAGGCAAAATGTATCTTTAGCAGCTCAGCTTATGTCACATAGCACTGCTACAGCCGTAAAACGCTATTTACCTGGGGAAAACAAGCAACTGGCTGAAAATGTAGGAAATTTTCTTGAACTGATTAACAGATGGTTTGATATTATGAACTCATATAGTCCATCAGCATCAACAATTACAAAAGTTCCCTATGGAAAAAATTTAGAGGAACAGAATGAAGTTTTGGAGACAGCTAAGCAAACTTTTACACGTATGCGTGCAATATCTAAAAATGCAATGCAAATTTTTCAAAAAGGCGCTGTTATTTCAACTATCTCTCTACAGGATCTATACAAAGACATGAATGAAAAATATGGGAAGTCATATATTTTAACTCATCGTCTAAATCAAGACTGTCTTGAAAATTTATTTTGTCAGGTAACTATATAGCATCGTAATATGTAATAAAATGTGATAATAAAATGTTTCGCTTTTTAGATTAGGACAAGAGGTGGCCTACACGATCATCCCGCACCACTTAATGCAATTTATAGATTACGGATGATTCTTCTCGGAAAAAACCCAGGTATGGTACAAAAGAATGCTAATGTGCGGCTTACAAGAGAGACCGAGCAAGAAGAATTTATGTTAGCCAGTGCCTTACAGCAGGCTAAAATAAAATCACCAGGAGTTGTGAAACCTAAGGAAACGTCTGATGAAAACTTGGAAATATCTAGTGATACTTCAAGTTCAACATCTCTATCTAGTTCTCTTCAAAATATGTGTGAAAAGGATGGACTGGTTTATATAGCTGGTTATTTGGCTAGAAAACACAAAAAAAATTCCCTGAACTAGGCTGTTATACCAATAAAAAGGAAGCAATGAATATGCATTCTTATGCTATGCCGTCTTGGGTACAAAGCCTTTCTTTTGGTGGCTTGACTGAACCATCTCCTTCCTGGCAAAAAAATGTTGAACGCATGGATAAACGGTTTATTAAGTTACACGGGGAACATTTCAGATTCGATAAAAATATTATTAAACGAACTACTAAATTTATATTTAAGAAAGTGTCAAATGTTCCTCTTAAATTAGTACTATCATTTGTTAAACAAAGAATATTTGTAAGAATTAAATATATTAACATGAAGAAGAATGCATCATCCTATTCCTCACAAAAAAGAAAAGCTGATACCGATGAAGGACGTAAAACAGCAAAAAAACTTAAGAAAACCATTACATAATAAAAAAATTTACTGAATTCTAATGAAGTTTTCTTTTAATAAATCTACCCCATTTAAGTCTCAACCGGTAACCTAGACTCGTGTAAATAATAAAATTATTTTATTGATAAACTATAAACATCACGTCAAAGGCGTAGAGGTTATTTCCCAGTTTTACACTGGTTAATTTGAATATTTTTTAGATACTTGAATCAATTTTTAAGGATAGGAATTTACAGAATCCCAAAATAGAAAAGGAAAAGAAAAAATTACTGAAATGCCACAATTAACATTTAAACAATATGTATTGTTAAATACGCTTGCAAGTAACTAGAGAACTTATTTTAACAATAATTTAGCCGTCCGGGAAAATTATTCAACATCAATAAATTAAATTCGATTATTTAGACAACAGAATTAGTAATAATATCTAGAGTTGAATATAAATGGTAATATAAATATCACAGAACATGTAAAGTAAATATAAATTTAGCATTCTTGTGACGTAATCAGCTGCTGAGCTACTATTGGTCAGAAGTTACCAGACAACCGTCTCTTTAGGGACCGTGATTTCTACCTAGGCAAATATAAATAAAAGAGTTCACTTTCGGGGTCTGCGGCACTATTAATTTTTCTTATAATATTTAACCCTGCTAAACATAACTTTATATTTGTTCGTTATAATAATTGTTGTATTGTTACTGGTTTTGTTAAAATTCGTTATTGTTTTTGTTACTATCTTTTCGCCACAATGACTCCAGTGCAAGGTAATTTTTTTATTACACACATACCTAACCTATTCTTAGAAATTGTAGACAAGACCGCCTATTTTTTCCATACACAATTTGTTATAATAATTGTTCCATAAAAAACAATCAAATTTAAAACCGGGACCATTTAATTGCAGAAGTTAACGCTGCATTCAATACAATGAAATAAGAGACGCGGCTCCGCACAACTATACAGTTGAAATGCGTCGAAGGTGTCGCCAAGCAAGACTTGTAATAAATTATAAAAAAAAAATCGTTGTTTTCTTTAGTCCATAATTTTCTCGCAATATATCTCAGAGTTCCTTGTAAACAAGTATAACCGATTTTCTCAAGTTATTTAAAAGTTTTTATGGAATGTGATATACCGTTAGAAAGGGCATAAACTAGAGAACATTTTAAAAGCAGAGTTGCATTTAAAAAAAATTCTACCCATTGTCGGGACTTCGTTAGCTCACATTTTTTTTTCATTCTTTATCAGCGTTACTTATCCATTTCATTGGAACAGGAATATATTAAAGTCACAGATAAAAATTGTTTTTAGCTGTTAGAATCATAAAAAAAAATTGTTATAATAGCTGATATGCTGAATTTTAGGAAATTTTCAAATTAACAAAAAAAATTATATCTCGAAAACCGTGAGACATTGTATAGAGGTCATTGGGGCGAAATATGTTCCAAATGGCCTCACCTATCCACCCTCTCCATTTGGCAAACCATCTGCCAAACACCCTGTATATATATACAGGCTGTCTATTTTACGAGGGCCAAACCAAATATCTCGCTTAATATCTATTGTTGAAGAATAAAGTTTTAGAAATAGTTTTCCCATTTTTTGTGAGCTATGTTTCAGTAAAAAGAAATTTGAAATCCATAGCCTACTTTGTGAGATATATTACAAAAACCTGAAAAGTAGGAAAACTACAAACGGTTATAGCTTCCTTATTTGAAGAGATACGAAAAAAGTTGAAGGGATGATAGTTGACGGCAAAGAAAATAAGAATAATAATATGTATCAAAAAATTCGAAAAACGCAGTTGGCTTTGACATACGCTCTTGTGCAAAACTTAAAACAACAAATCTCAAAGTAGGCCATGACACCATTAATTCCGTTTATTTTTTCTCTTTCCAACGATATAAAACATGTCACACAAATTTTAACTGATAGTGCCAATATTTAATATTTTACGAAATCCACAATTCATATCGTTAAATCGTAAAAATCAGCTATGCCATGATAGTAAAAATTCACTGTATAATAATTATAATTCAGTAATTATTTATTACAATTTAATACAAACTAACAAATGTTTCATAAATAAAAATAAAAGTACAAAATGAATATCCAAAAAAACGAAAAATTATTTAATTAAAATATTAATTTTTTGGGAAAGCAAAACTAGCTTTCAGCGTAGTTGCAGTTTGTTACAAGATGCCGAAGGGATAGCAAAATATTATTTAAAATAAACTACCGGAGCAAACATATGACATATTCATATGGTTGAAATCAGAAAAACGTATAGAATCCAAAAATATAAAAAAATACAGGATGTTCCATTTAAAAAAACATAACTTGTATCGGTAGATCGTAAATACGATGTTCAATTGTTTTTCTAAAAATGTGATTTTTAAGCCCTTAACATGTCCTACAACTTTTAATTGACTCTTTTTTTTCTAAAATTACAAATTAAAAAGTTATCGGGGTGATCATTTTCGGTGGAAAACCCTGTACATAATTTTTCGTTTTTTTGGATATTCATTTTGTACTTTTATTTTTATTTATGAGGCATTTGTTAGTTTGTATTAAATTGTAATAAATAATTACTGAATTATAATTATTATAAAGTGAATTTTTACTATCATGGCATAGCTGATTTTTACGATTTAACGATATGAATTGTGGATTTCGTAAAATATTAAATATTGGCACTATCATTTAAAATTTTTGTGACATGTTTTATATCGTTGGAAAGAGAAAAAATAAACGGAATTAATGGTGTCATGGCCTACTTTGAGATTTGTTGTTTTAAGTTTTGCACAAGAGCGTATGTCAAAGCCAACTGCGTTTTTCGAATTTTTTGATACAGATTATTATTCTTATTGTCTTTGCCGTCAACTATCATCCCTTCAACTTTTTTCGTATCTCTTCAAATAAGGAAGCTATAACCGTTTGTAGTTTTCCTACTTTTCAGGTTTTTGTAATATATCTCACAAAGTAGGCTATGGATTTCAAATTTCTTTTTACTGAAACATAGCTCACAAAAAATGGGAAAACTATTTCTAAAACTTTATTCTTCAACAATAGATATTAAGCGAGATATTTGGTGTGGCCCTCGTAAAATAGACAGCCTGTATATATATATATATATATATATATATATATATATATATATATATATATATATATATATATATATATATATATATATATATATATATATATATATATATATATATATATATATATATATATATATATATATATACGGGTGATTCATGAGGAGAGGGTCGTACTTTACCAACAGATAGGGAACATTGAGGTGATATTAAATCCCCATATAGTAATGGCTATAGCGGCTTAGTTTCCGAAATACAGGGTGTTTTATATTTTTTGGAAGAATTTTCTTTTCGCCATATATCTGTAATGCGTAAACGGAATTCAATGAAATTTTATATTTTTGTTACAGTAGTCATTCACCATCAAATGCGTGAGATATTAATAAAATATCAGGGCCGGACCCAGAATAAAATTATTTTTAAATTATTCCTAGAAAATAACACTCTGTATACTGTTTATGAAATTCTTGATATTGAAATATTAATTTACATCTAGAAAGATACAAGATCCCATAAAAAAATATTTTGGCACCATTTCATTGTTTAAGTAAAAAAATTAAATTGTTGAGGAATCAATTTTTTTTTGAAAAATTGAGAGAAAATAGTCACTTCAGTCCTGTTGCATGGCCCCCGAGATCACCAGATCTCACACCCCCTGACTATTTTTTGTGGGGTTATTTAAAACTGAGGTATACAAAGAAGAAATAAACACCAGAAAACAGCTGATTGCAAGAATTGAGCACTTTTGCAATTAAATTAATAACAATTTAGAAATTGTTAGAAAAAGTATAAATCAAATGACAAATCGATCAAGATGTATCGAATTTGGCGGTGGTCACTTTGAAAACAGACTGTGATTCAGAAAATTTAATTGTATTTAGTAAATTTGACTGTTAAATTTAATACTTTTTGCGTATTACTAATGGTCTAACGATCATATTTTTCTTTTGGTTTGTTATTTCGTTTATCTTTATTTTATTTCTGCTTATTTACTGAATTTCTTTTGCTCTTAGATATTATTTCAAACATTTATAGTAGTTGTGCCACATTATATTATGTAGGTAGATATTTGTGAATTTCTTTATTATAAATATTTTTAGTTTTAAATTGGAATTTATTGGAGCTATTGCAGGTAACACATTATGCGTAATGCGTGCATCCAATTCTCACACATTAATATTAGGTCACTTTGTGCTAATTTTGATCTGTTTTCTGAATTTGTACTTAGTGCATCTTATGATTTTATAGGAGTTTCCGAAACTTGGTTAGATGATCGCGTTATTGATGCGGCTGTAGCAATTAGAGGGTATAATTTAATTAGAATGGATAGGGGAACTAGAGGAGGAGGGGTAGCTTTCTATATAAAAAGTTCAATCAAATTTCAGATATTACAGCTTCCTGACCTGCATAATAATTCATTAGAACAATTGTGGATCAGTGTTAAGTTACAGGGTAAGAAGTTGTGTTTGGGGACACTATATAGACCTCCAGATAGTAATGTAACTTTGTGCTTAGATAATTTGGATAATGGTTTAACGCAATTTTTACCTAATTTTGATTGTGTGTTGTTTGGGGGTGATGTAAAATTGACTTTTTAAATAAAAATAGCAACGGTTACAATCAGATTCAAAATTTTTTAAATAGATATGGACTTAGTCAAATCGTTTCAACCCCTACTCGTATAACTGATAGATCGCGAACACTTATTGATATTTTAGTTTCTTCTGATCCTGAATTACCATGCGCCGCTGAAGTTATTAATATGGAGGGTATCTCTGATCACTGTCTGGTAAGTTGTAAATTAAATATAAAAAAAATAGGCAAAAAACTTTTTTTCGGACCTATAGAGACTTTTCTTTATTCGATTATACCTTATTTATTAATGACTTGATGCTCGTTGATTGGGATTACATTTATACTCTTAATAATATAGATTGCATGGTTCAATTTTTCAACACTAATGTTATGAATATCTTTGATACACATGCCCCTTTAAAAACAGCAAGAATTTCTAAACCTCCTTCGCCATGGTTGACTGAGAATCTTAAGCTGTTGATGAAACTGAGGGACAGGGCTTTTCTGAAATATAAGAGGACAATGTCAGACGATTCATGGCGCGAATATAAAGATCTACGGAATTTTGTTAATAAAGCTATTAAAGCTGAAAAAAGGCTTATTTATCTCATAAATTTAAAACTGACCCTAAAGAATTTTGGAAGGTGCTTAAGTGGTTAAATATTAAAGCGAAGTCTGATACTCCCGCTTCATGTATTGCTGATGCAAATGATTTTAATGAGTATTTTTCTAGTATTCAAACAGACGATGTGCCTCTTAATAATATCTTTATTGACGGTTATAAGAATTCTAAATATCTGCAGGATGGTGCTCCTCTTATATTTTCTGAAATTTCCAGTGTAAAAATGGAACAAATATTATTTAAACTTAAATCTAATGCCATGGGGCCTGATGGGTTTAATATTAAAATGATTTTATATGTAATTCCTTACTTAAGTGATCATTTGACTTATATTTTTAACAAATGTCTTTTAGAAGGAATTTTTCCTTTGGCCTGGAAAGAGGCCAATGTAATTCCCGTGGCAAAAAACAACAGCCCAACCCTTATTAACCACTTTCGACCGATTAGTCTTTTGCCCGTTTTATCTAAAGTCCTAGAAAAGATTGTGTATGAGCAAGTCAATGATTACTTAAATAAGAACCATATTTTACCTATGTCTCAGTCGGGATTTCGTTCTCGCCATAGTCCCAATACAGCTTTGTTGCAGGTATCTGACGACATATTTGGATCATGTGATAGTAACAAGACCTGCTGCTTGATTTTACTTGATTATAGTAAGGCATTTGATACTCTAGTTCATGCTACCCTGTGTGCCAAATTAAAGTATTACGGTTTTGGTGATATGGCTATTTCTTTCTTTCATAACTATCTTGGTAATCGTTCTCAAAAAGTTGTAATCAATGACAACGTTTCTAATTCAGTCAATATTATTAAGGGTGTGCCACAGGGTAGTGTTCTAGGGCCTCTGCTTTTTTCTATTTATACAGCAGATCTTAATAAATGCCTTCAGTTCTGCTCTTCTCACCAATATGCTGACGATACCCAGCTGTATCATTCTTTCTCTCCTACAGATTTAAATACAGCCATACTTAATATTAATCATGACCTAGGTAAAATATCTAAATTTTCAGCTGATCACGGCTTGAAATTAAATGAAACTAAAACAGAATTGTTAGTGTTTGGTAAACACAAAACACAGATTATTGATAATCCCGATTTTAAAATAAGTTTAAATAATAAGGTATTAAATTCAGTCGATTTCTGTAAGAACCTTGGCGTTTGGTTCGATACGGACTTAAGATTTGTCAAACATGTTAATACATTAGTTCAAAAGTCAATGTACAAACTAAAACTGTTGTACATGCACAAAGATGTTCTCAGTAGTGAGGTGAAATTGAAATTATGTGATTCATTAATATTATCATCTATTTCTTATTGTGATACGGTATACTGGCCAGCAATTCTAAATCGTGATAAAGAATGTCTTCAGAGGATTCAAAATGCTTGTGTAAGATTTGCATATAACTTGCGTAAATTTGATCATATCACTTATCATTTTGGCCAAACGAAATGGTTAAATCTTTCTGAGCGTTTTGAATGTCACATGGCCTGTTTAATTTTTAAGATTATCAAATTTGAATCACCTAGTTACTTAATCGCTAAGCTAAAAAAGGGCACTGATATCCATCAGCGTTGTACTCGTCATTGTACCCAATTTGCAGTTCCCAAGCACAACACTGCTTTGTACCAACGTTCGTTTTCTTATAGAGCCGTTAAATTATACAATTCCATTCCTAACAATATAAAGTCCTGTACCTCTATCTGCACGTTCAGAAAACAGATCACTGCATTAATTATGAATAAGCGTAATTCTTAACATGTTGATCGTCGTGTTGCTTGCATTTAAAGTATTTAAAGCATTAATGTCATTATTAATATTATTATTATACTTCTTACTATCATTAGTTCTTAATGAACTTAGTTAGTATTTATGCTAGGGTGGTTATATGGAAGAACACTAACGTGAATATCGCCACCCCTCTTTAACATATTTATGTATTATTTGTAACTTTAAGGAAAAAATAAAGACCTTATTATTATTATTATTATTATTATTAAATTGTTAATTTTTATTATGTGTTATTTTTTTATGATTATTAATTACACATTCATTACAAAATATTTTTATTACTTTACTAGGTACCGTGTGATACGAATAAAAGATAGTGCAAACAGAGAAGAAAAAAAATATATGTTACTGATATCGGAAGTGACTATTTTCTCTCAATTTTTCAAAAAAAAAAATTGATTTCTCAACAATTTAATTTTTTTACTTAAACAATGAAATGGTGCCAAAATATTTTTTTATGGGATCTTGTATCTTTCTAGATGTAAATTAATATTTCAATATCAAGAATTTCATAAACAGTATACATCGTGTTATTTTCTAGGAATAATTTAAAAATAATTTTATTCTAGGTCCGGCCCTGATATTTTATTAATATCCCATGCATTTGATGGTGAATGACTACTGTAACAAAAATACAAAATTTCATTGAATTCCGTTTACGCATTACAGATATATGGCGAAAAGAAAATTCTTCCAAAAAATATAAAACACCCTGTATTTCGGAAACTAAGCCGCTATAGCCATTACTATATGGGGATTTAAGATCACCTCAATATTCCCTATCTGTTGGTAAAGTACGACCCTCTCCTCACGAATCACCCTGTATATATACTTAGGAAAAATGATAGCGACAAAAAGGAAACCACCAACAGGAAGCCAGTAGCACATTTGTGGCTGTGATCAGAAGACCCTGCATTTTGAGGGCATCAACTAATCTTGCCACGGAGGCGACTATAGCTGCCTGCGTGGAATTCCTGCCAGGAAAAACTAAGGTTAGAAGAAGGAAATAACCGCACGTAAATATTACAGGACAAAAATGGAAATAGACGGCAAAGCGTGCAAAAAAAGGAAGCAACCGTGGACACGTATTTCAGACTTATTGGTCATCATCAGCACGGTATAGCTAAGTTGAAAGGATAGGCACAACTTAGGAAAAATGATAGCGACAAAAAGGAAACCACCAACAGGAAGCCAGTAGCACATTTGTGGCTGTGATCAGAAGACCCTGCATTTTGAGGGCATTAACTAATCTTGCCACGGAGGCGACTATAGCTGCCTGCGTGGAATTCCTGCCAGGAAAAACTTTAAGGTTAGAAAAAGGAAATAATCGCACGTAAATATTACAGGACAAAATGGAAATAGACGGCAAAGCGTGCAAAAAAAGGAAGCAACCGTGGACACGTGTTTCAGACTTATTGGTCATCATCAGCACGGTATGTGCGTGTATGTATATATACCGGCTATCGTTTCTATCAACGCCAATCAATTGATAGTGGTCAAAAATATAACCTTGCCAACGAATCAAGATATCCAGCATTTCTTGGCAGGAAATTGTAGAGCATAAAATAGCGCAACTTTTGTCTAATTTAACCGATCCTCTGTCTATATCTTACAGTTTCTGAGATACCAATGGTGGGCATCGAAAAATTCACCATATATATATATATATATATATATATATATATGTATGTACATATACTTGTGAATAAAGTTATTATTATTATTATTATTATATATATATATATATATATATATATATATATATATATATATATATATATATATATATATATATGTATGTACATATACTTGTGAATAAAGTTATTATTATTATTATTATTATTATATATATATATATATATGTATATATATATATATATATATGTATGTACATATACTTGTGAATAAAGTTATTATTATTATTATTATTATATATATATATATATATATATATATATATGCAATATCAAAAAAACAGAAATTCACAGGTAAGGTGTGCATAAGAGGATGCAACCGTGGTTGTGTTTATCCTTTCAACTCAGCTGCACCGTGCTGATGAAGACCAATGAGTCAGAAACACGTGTCCACGGTTGCTTCCTTTTATGCACGCCTTGCACGTGATTCCCTGTTGTTTTACATAATATATATTTACAGGCTGTCTCCTAACAAACGCCGCAAGCCATCACTCCCTTATTTCTAATCCGATTTTAAAACACAAAAAATTAAATGAAATGGCTTTAAATACACTATAGAGGGAGCCTACCGCAGTATTCTTAAACTTATTTTTATTAAAAAGCGATAATCAACTTTTTTTTCCAAGTGGCAATTTTTTTTAGTTACTATTATGCAGATTTCTTTTCTGAATCCAACGATGTATAACAACTTTTGTGAAACATTTATCACAGAAAAAAATGTTTATCGGTATCGACAAACATTTTGACTCTTTTTCTGTGATGTGTGTTTCACAAAAGTCAATTTGTTATACATCGTTGGATTCAGAAAAAGAATCTGCAGAATAGTAAATAAAAAAAGTGTAAATTGAAAAAAAGTGAAATATCGCTTTAAAGAAAAAAATAAGTTTAAGAATGTAGGCTTCCTCTATAGTGTATTTAAAGCCATTTCATTTAATGTTTTTTTTTAAATGGGATTATAAATAAATAACGGAGTTATGTCTTGCGGTGTTTTTTAGAAGACAGCCTGTATAGTAATAAAGAGATTACTTTCTGTGTATTATAGGTAGAAAAAGTTGATTTTTTGAGAGCTAAATCTCTTCTTGTGCCTGCTACTCATAGAATTACTCAGGGTTTAGGAAGAAAACTGTTACCAATTCTAGATCCTATTTTGCAAAAACCTTTAGAAAAGACTTTTATGGTTCTTGAGCAGACATTTCCACATGGTTTAAATACTTCGTTAGCAAAGTAATGTATCTATAATAAAAGAAAAGCAGTAATATATTTTATTATTTTTAGAGTAAAACTGTCTCCAAATGTAAGACCAGCTCAGTTACTTATTACTGGAAATGGTTCAGAACATGGTCAAACTTTACATCTTGCGCCGGCTATTCTATTTCGTATGGAACATATTCATTCATATCTGCTGGATTTACCAACACTATTTCGAGAATCTGGTCGTTCTCCAGAAGAAGCATGCATTCAGGTATTGCAATAATTATCATACTCAAAAGAAAGTGATATTCGATCTTTTTTAATTGATAGCTTGTCAAGAAAATTTTAGACTTACTAGTTAAACTATCAGAAGACTACCTACAATTAAATTTCAGTAACACAAAAGTTATATAATTTTAATTTTTAACCTTTGTGAGTGCAGCTTTGTCTCGACATATTTGTACTTGACATGAAAAATTATGCAATAAAAGTTGAGGCTAGTGTCTGGATGAATGACCACCAGAGAAACACAGCGATTTCATTCCACCTTGTTCTTCAAATGAGTCGTGAGGAACTTTACAAACCTCTACCACGTATAGAGTCCATTGAGTAGAATATCAAATGGGCATTAAAAAGTTTCAGATCTCTTTTTTTATTGATTGTATACAGAGTGATTTATCGATTTTGACCAAAATTTCTTTTCGCTGCCGCTTTTAAACGGTAAATTCAAATTGTCTTATATTTTGGTAAAACTATAAACTAATGTCTAGAATCACTGTGGCGTATTCAAAATTTAGATATTCCAGGACCGGCGTAAGCAAAGTTCATCAGTAGGTCCATAAAGAAGAAAACACCCTGTATACGGGTGTTTTCAAATTTTAATGCCGGTTATTTAAAGAGTACAAATGAACAAATAAATAACGCCATACGAAATTTTTATCACGCTTTCCACAGATTTTTAGAAACCAATCAATTTTGGTTAAACCTGAAAATTCCTCACCACTTCGTACAACACGTATTCGATTTACAAGAATAACGCCTTTAAAGGCAAACACTCAACTTGAGGCAGTTACTAGGCAGTTAACTCTTGATCCAGTTTTATTTTTCCTCGTCTAGAATCAAATCTACAGGACCGGATTAACCATTTTTAAATAATTGATTAAAAAAAAGTCAATAGAGAAAATAATTATGTAAACTATGTTTGGAATATTAAATTTAAGCGAAAAATCTAATACATTGAACAAACATGTTGTTACCTCCTGTTATGAAAGTAACTTTTGAGACAATCATGAATTTTCAAAAGAAAAATGTTGCTAAATCACCTATGTACAGTCGGCGCCACCCAAATGTGAACGCAATTTGGTTGTCATGGAATTTTCTTCTGAATTTCATTGTAGTAAGTCAGACTATGTTTAGTGGCGTAACACAGAGAGGAGATATTGACAGAAAATAATATTACTTTTATTATTTTCTGTTACCATAATAATAATGGAAGGACAAAGGCCGACACGAATAATATAAAAGAAGTTAACTAATTTTAGGTACCTACATGTTAGTGGAAGAAGGTTAATATTAATTATTCCTTTAATTCATTCATGTTTAACGATTATGAGAAATAAAATGACACAAACTAAGCGTATTAACAATAATTAATATATTTCAACACATAATAATTTATAATTTAGAAAAACATTAGTAAAATAAAAATGGTAAAAACTAATCTCTATAGGTATTTAAAAATCAGCAATTCGTCAGGCCAGATAGCTTAACACGTCTTTGTGCTATTCTGAAAGACCCTGGAAATAATGTTTCTTCTTGAGTTTTGACAGCGGTTTCGAAAGGATTCTGATGAGTAAATTCGACCAGAGCATTGTCTTTATTCTCATTGGAGACCTTCCCTATACCTTGCCTTATAGGTCTTTGCAGTCTTTGTTCTTCTTGCCAGCGCTTTTTTGTATATAAAGTATACAACTTTTACCAACATTTAAATCAGCAGCCACTTCACTCAAAGACTTATTTTCTTCCAATTTAGCTATAGCCCTCGCTTTTTGCGCTTCAGTTAAATGTCTTGGCATAGTTATCTTTACTTTTACTTTTGACAAATTATGACAAATATATTTGACAACTATTTTCAAATTTTACACGGCGACTATGATTAAAAGTGTAAATTACACTATACAATTTTGCCGTTCACATTTGGATGGCGCCGACTGTACATACCTGAATTATTTTCAACCACAAATAATAATCCGACAATTCAAACTACTAACTTACACAGGCCAATATTAATGAAATTAAAAACTGGTTACAACAATTTCAATACGGAATCTAACTATTAATTAAGTACCTATGTCTTTTATTGATACGGTAAATTCAAAAGATAATCACAATTTCTTTGTATTCTTACCATATTTTTATGAACACAACAAGTAGGTTCTGACAGTTTGACACAAGACTCAGTTGTCACATTGTTATTATTGTGTCTCTTGCGAACATTGTTTCTGTATGTAATTTTCTTTTGATTTTGCTAATTGCTTTTGCAAATTTTCAAATAATTAAGGAATTAATTTAAAATAGTTATCAATTTTAATTGACTTAAAAATGCCTCATCAGTTTTCAACGCTTGAATATGCAGACATTATTTTTGTTTACGGTTTGTGTAACGGAAATGGAAGAGCTGCTGCTAGAGAATACCAAAGAAGATATCCTCTACGCCGAATACCCAGTCATCCAACCTTTGGATCAGTTTTTAATTATTTGCGCCAAAATGGCACATTTCCAAAAACGAAATCTGAACAAAACGTAGATCGCTTGAGAGAAGAGGAAAACATTGATGCTGTTAATGCAAACCCTACAATAAGTACTAGAAAAGTTAGTCGCCAAATGAACATACCCCAGACTAGCGTTGAGTAAGGTCTTGAAAAAAAAAACAATTTTCACCCATATCACGTGCAACTTGTTCAGCGTTTGCATCCTGGAAGCACAATTCACAAAGGATAGAATCAATAATTTCCGTAATTCCCATGTGTGGGCACAAGAAAATCCTCATGCTGTTCGCGAGTGCCGTTCTCAGTGCAGATTTTCTGTAAATGTGTGGATTGGCGCAATAAACAACCAGCTAATAGGCCCTCATTTTATTGCTGCACGTTTAACGGGACCTGTTTATTTGGATTTTTTGCAAAATACTTTGCCCAATCTTCTAGCAAATGTAGAAATACGAGGGATGTACTTTCAACATGACGGTGCATCCCCACATTTTTCGGTTGCAGTAAGAAATTATTTAAATAATATATACAGAAATAGATGGCTAGGACGCGGCGGTCCTATCACATGGCCTCCGATTTCAATCCCGTTGACTACTTTATTTGGGGACAATTAAAGCAGCTGGTTTATTAAGAAAATATTAATACACGACAACAGTTAACGGATAGAATAATTCAGTGTTGTGACTTTATTAGAAACGATCATGTAGCCATAAGAAAATCAATAAGACATTTGACAATACGGCAGCAAAAATGCGTAGATGCTGCTGGATCTTATTGTGAAAATTACTTGTAATTTTTTTCTTTCATATGGTTGAATTTTTTAATTGTTTTTTAATTTTGTTTGATTTGATTTGTTATGTAGTTTTATTTTTTATACATACTTTAAATAAGTACTAAATGTTTTTTTAATAAATCCTTATGTAAATACATGTGAACATGTGAACCCCCCGCCCAGATCCTTCCCCTTTAACACAATTTGAAAAATAAAAATTCGCTCCTATACGATTCTTTCCGTAGTTTTCAAATCCATCATAATTTCCTATATCTCGTCAGATACAGAGTGTTGCATATTTTTCTTTCAACTTGTGGGACACCCTGTATCTAATTATCGTAGTTGGTGTAGTTTTTCATTCTGAACACAAATAAAAGAAAAAAATCTAACGGACTCAAGTCCGGACTTCGAGCTGGCCATGCTATAGGACCGCGGTTACCCATCCATTGACCATAGGTATTGTTTAAAAAATTAACCACTGGTAAAGATTTTGTGGGGAGTGCTCCGTCTTGTTGCCAGATTACGTTGCCATATCTTCTTGGAAAGCGAATATCTTGCTGTAACTGGTATATTTAATTTCTAAGAAAGTTAAAATAACGATGGCCTGGTAAAGCGCCATCGTAATATATTGGTCCGATTATTTGATAATTGATAATTCCACACCATACGCTGAAATACTGCCCCAGTTTTAACCATTCTACGTCACTGGTTAAAGCTGGGGCAGTCTTTCAGCGTATTGTGCGGAATTATCAATTATCAAATAATCGGCAATATATTACGATAGCGCTTTAACAGGCCATCGTTATTTTCACTTTCTAAGACATTAAATATACCAATTACTGCAAGATATTCACTTTCCAAGAAAATATTGCAACGTAATCTGGCAACAAGACGGAGCACTCTCCACAAAATCTTTACCGGTGGTTAATTATTTAAACAATACCTATGGTCAATGGATGGGTAACCGCGGTCCTATAGCATGGACAGCTCGAAGTCCGGACTTGGGTCCGTTAAATTTTTTCTTTTATTTGTGTTCAGAATGAAAAACTGCACTAACTACGATAATTAGATACAGGGTGTCACACAAGTTGAAAAAAAAAATATGCAACACTCTGTATATGACGCGATATAGGAAATTACGATGGACATATTTAAAAACTACGGAAAAAATCGTATAGGAACGAATTTTTATTTTTCAAATTGTGTCAAAGCGGAGGGATCCATGCGGGGGTTCAATTCTCTCGTGAACACCCTGTACATAGGTGATTTAGCAACATTTTTCTTTTGTAAATTCATGATTGTTTCAAAAGTTACTTTCAGAACAGGAGGTAACAACATGTTTGTTCAGTGTATTAGATTTTTCGCTTTTAATTTAATATTCCAAACATAGTTTACATAATTATTTTCTCTATTGACTTTTTTTTAATCAATTATTTAAAATGGTTAATCCGGTCCTGTAGATTTGATTCTAGACGAGGAAAAATAAAACTGGATCAAGAGTTAACTGCCTAGTAACTGCCTCAAGTTGAGTGTTTGCCTTTAAAGGCGTTATTCCTGTAAATCGAATACGTGTTGTACGAAGTGGTGAGGAGTTTTCAGGTTTATCCAAAATTGATCGGTTTCTAAAAATCTGTGGAAAGCGTGACAAAAATTTCGTATGGCGTTATTTATTCGTTCATTTATACTCTTTAAATAACCGGCATTAAAATTTGAAAACACCCGTATACAGGGTGTTTTCTTCTTTATGGACCTACTGATGAACTTTGCTTACGCCGGTCCTGGAATATCTAAAATTTGAATACGTCACAGTGATGCTAGACATTAGTTTATAGTTTTACCAAAATATAAGACAATTTGAATTTACCGTTTAAAAGCGGCAGCGAAAAGAAATTTTGGTCAAAATCGATAAATCACTCTGTATACAATCAATAAAAAAAGGGATCTGAAACTTTTTAATGCCTATTTGATATTCTACTCAATGGACTCTATACGTGGTAGAAGTTTGTAAAGTTCCTCACGACTCACCCTGTATATGAGCTTAAACGTAGAAGCTGTACTTATCGTAGGCAAGGATTGCATAGTAGATACCACCTGAGCCCCGCCCTCTTCCTCCACTCCTCTACTTTAACCCCGCCCCTACCCCCACTCCAGACACGCCCCCTTCCCCCCACCACTTTGGCACGCCACTCCTCTACTTTTAGCCCCGCCCCCTACCCCACTCCAGACACGCCCCCTTCCCCCACTACTTTGGCACCCCGCTCCTCTAGTTTAGCCCCGCCCACCTCCTCCCACCACTTTGGCACCCCCCACTCTACTTTTAGCCCCGCCCCGTACCCCCACCACTTTGGCACCCACCACTCCTCTACTGCAGCCCCGCCCTTTACCCCCACCATTAACCTTGACCTCTCATGACCTTTTAGCACCTCCCCCACACCCCCCACCACTTTGACATCCCCACTACTTCCCCACTTTTTCACCATACATGGGTGGGGGTATACAGTAAATTATATAAATTGGTGGGAATTCACAGTCCAAGAAGTTTTGAACTAATCCTTTAAATTGAATAAAGTAGTGTTATTCACACTATGCCCATTTGCACCTGGCTGTGCGTCATATGTAGAAGCATATTAGAAGAATACAACTCAGATAAAAATATCAAAGTGTATACCTGCTGTGATAATTGCGAACTACCCGGTAGGAAAGCGCCTGCTGCATAATCATTGTTGGCATATTGATTGGTATGGATATCATGTCTCAAGAGGTGGAATATCCGAAGTGTCTAATAATGGAATTGAAAAACAAGCATATGAATGGAAAACAATTGTGTGATTTTACGGACGAAGAAATAAAGAAGTTTCCATTGCAATATTTGACTGAAGCAGTTTCTCCAGTTGAACTCCTCTTTGCATGGCCCAAATTGCCGAGGGAGTACAGAGATAAGTTTGAATTACAAGTTCAATTACCCTGCTTTGTACATTATAACCGTCCTGAATGGCGAACGCATGTCGATGGTCCACCACCCAGGCAATCCAAATGCCACGTCTGTAAATGGGGGCTACAAAAATGTTAAATTTTAAGTTAAGAATATAATAATTTTTAATAAAAACAATTACAAATGAATATGTTTTTGCTTTTAAATACGAGTAATATAAGTAAGTAAATACAATTCAAGAAAAGTGTTCGCCCTCCCATAAATCGACATCACGAGCCGCCACTGAGAACAAGAAACAGGTTATGATCTGATTCGAGATAGATATCAGGGTTGGTTGTTAGAAAGAGATCCAGTAATCAATTTGGAACAGCAGTGCATGAATTTTAACCGCTTATAATCAGGAATAATATTTGCATCTTAAAGTATCGTTTTATAAAAACGTTAATATACAAAGCACATAACTAACTTCAGTTTTATCTCGACCCGAGGTCAATGCATTTATTTTTATCAACTTTAACTGAAGTATTTACACACAATTTAGATCGTTGGTTGCATCGCTTTAAAAATGGTTAGTGTATGATATAGGCAACCAACTATAACCCACAGTTTGAGACATTGCCTACCTATTTTAGGTTGAAATAAACAGTGTTTAAATATTTAAAAAAAATTCCACACATTTCATAAAGGCATTTATTATTTTAATGTAACAATTGTAATATTATAAAAATGCACAATGGTGAGAATGCACTATTGTCATAGGAATGCATTCCGCTTAAAGTTTTGAAATGAGAAAATAATCCTGTCAGGAGTAATTTTTTAAAAACTATAATTTTTATTGCAGTGCACGGTGTTTAAATATTTAAAAAAATTCCATACATTTCATTAAAGACAAGTAACAATTATTGTAATATTATAAAATTGCACAAAAGGTGAGAATGCACTATTGTCACCCAGTTTTATTTGGAACTGAAAACATTTGCAGCAAATATTTTAAATTGTCACGTTGTTCTTTTCTAGATTCCTCGAGCAAAGCGGTGATTTTTTCTTGTTGCCTTTCCAAGTTCTGGATTTCCGCAGAGATTACGGTCTTCCGGTGAAGAAATTGGGCAGCACATTTCCCCGATTCAACCAGTAAAGAACGGTTTACCGCACACAGAAATGAGTTCTTTGCCTTTTCAATGGCTTTTCTGCTAACAGCACGTTTGTTTTTTCCAACGAAACTGCTAAATAAAAACTGCCCTTTGTTACTAACAAATCGGAATCTACTGATTCCGCAGCGTGAAGCGTATTTATCTTCTCGGTCACTCGAGCCTCGAACGACAAGCTTTGATTTAATTCCGAAGGAGTTGCGGTCCAGAATTGAGACATTTTTTTACGCTTTTCACCACTTTTACGAACAGAAAGAAAGACTAGAACTGATGCATTTTACGACAAGACAATACATTAAATACATAATCAAATTGCTGAAATTGTAAGTGCCAGTAAAGGCATTGATTCCTTAGTCAATGGTAAAGGTGAATTAGAAAAACTTTGTTAACGTTGCAAGCGATAAATTTCTTATCGGTCGCTATATACATTTGAAATAAACTGCAAGTCAGCAAGTGGAATAAGAGCAATGAGATATTAACAGACGTTACATAATTTAATTTAACTTACGTAATACGGTTAATTATATTTGTTAAGTAAAACGCACACATTTTATAAGGCATTTATTTTTAAATTGACAATAGTAATATTAAAACCATATACTAATACACATATACAGAGGTAAGCATTTAAAAAGCACAAAACCACTCATTTTTGCGATAGAAAGAGTTCAAAATGATATTTCATATTGTCCATATCTTTGTCAGCTTTTTCTTCTGCTTTATCTAATTCTGCAATCATTGCGGCGGTTTTTTCTTGTTGCTTTTGTAGGCGCCGTTTTTCCTTAGAGATGAAGGATTTTCGGCGTAACAGTCTTGTAGTACACCTCCCCGATTCAATAAGCAAGGAGCGCCTCACAGCAAGAACAAAAGAATTTTTCGCCTGTTCCGTTTCCATGTTATCAACGGTAGACTTGCTCTTAATTTTGGAAATAATACTGCCGAATAAATAGTCTTCCTCCGATTCCGTAGTCTCGTCAGGTTCTCGTTGTGTTTCGGGGGTTGGAACAGCGTTTAAAGTGGGTGTTGGAACAGCGTTCAAAGTGGGTGTTGGAACAGCGTTCAAAGGGCGCAGCTCCGAAAAGCTACCATTTGTCACCAAAATATCGTAATCCCAAAGGCATTTTCGTTGAGATTGTTCACACATTTCACCACTGACTTGACTAACGAATGCAGAGAAATAAAGACGAGAACTGGTTTATTTTGCGACAATAATACTTTAAATACATATTCAAATGGCTGAAACTGCAAGTGTCAGTAACGGCGAAATTGCATAAAAATTGTTGACTTTGCAAGCAATAACGTTATCTGCTGCGTTAGTCAACTTGAAAGAAACTGCATGTCAGCTTGAAAGAAACTGCAAGTGGAAATAAACTGAGCAATACAATATTACCCAACGGACCCATATCTCACCCTACCCCCACCACCATTAACCTTGACCTCGGATGACCTTGACCTCGGATGTACTTGACCTTGAAAAGACCTTGACCTTGGATGACCTTTGATGACCTTGACCTTGAATGACCCTGACCTCGGATGACCTTGATATTTGATTCCTCAACTAGGACTACCCTGTATTTAATCAGTAAGAAAATTATAATTATATATATCTTATCTCTAGCAATGACTAAAGACGTTATTGTTCTTAATGAGATTGTAATAAAGTACTGTTACCTTTGATGACCTTGACCTTGAATGACCCTGACCTCGGATGACCTTGATATTTGATTCCTCAACTAGGACTACCCTGTATTTAATCAGTAAGAAAATTATAATTATATATATCTTATCTCTAGCAATGACTAAAGACGTTATTGTTCTTAATGAGATTGTAATAAAGTACTGTTAATACGTAGAAAAGAATGTGATTACATGTGGAAATTTCATGCATAGTCAAATATTAGAATAAAGATGACACAGACTTTGCTAAAAGGACATTCATTCATCAGATTAAATAAGTGTTGAACTTGCAAGTGCAATGAACTGGATGCATTAATTATTACGTGCATGTAAGTTTACTTAAAATTCGCTCGTGTACCCCTAATATAACCTATATAATAGGAGTATCGGACAGCTCTCGGAGGTAAAAACGTGAAAAATTAAACAGATCAAGTATTAGGTATGTTAGGTTAGGTTGGGGCAGTCGCGAGCGTCTTCCCGAACCTAACCTAACATACCTAATACTTGATCTGTTTAATTTTTCACGCGTCTTTCCTAACCTAACCCAACATATTTAATATTTGGTTACATGTACTCATTCTGCGCATTCCCCAACTTCACCTTACTGTTTAATTTTTATGGAACCTCACTGTTCAACAGCGCTATCGAGGTCCTTGCCACGTTGTCAACCATAACCATAGGTTGTGGTAACCCAATATTTTTACTATTTGACACCTTGTATATGCCAGACATCAAGTATAGTCAAGGGAGTCTTACCTTAAACTTTATTCGTTTTTAATGAAACTAAACAGGTCTACATGTACAGGTACTGATTTTTATTTGAAATATCCATGAGGGGGTCAACAATACCCCATGAAAGTGTTATAAAAACCCCATGAAAGGGTCATAAAGAGTATTTGGGGATATACCTGAGGCAATCCTAAAGATTCTTGTGGTATCAACATGTCCTTTCTATTAAATATTGAGTCTAATAGCTACGGACTAAGACATGTAAAACACCTGTTTCGTTGATATCAGAGGAAATGTTTTTCTCAGAAAACATGTGTAATCTGTGGGATACATTTGCATGCTACAGTTCGTATAAAATAATCCTTAAATTTCATAAACTATTACCCTAACATTATAAATAGACATTATTTGGAGTTAATTCATTAGTGTTTATGTGAACATCATGATGTATAGTTCGCAATTTATTCTGCTACATGCGATATTCCAAAATATACTCTACGTACATAATAAAATTTAAAGATGACATCATCGAAGAAGAATTTAACTGGATCTCGCTTTTTTCCCCTTCACCCGCACCTGAACCTTCGGTATATTCAAACTCCACTCCTTCAGATGTCTCACTTGAAGTCTTGCTTTACTACCTAACAGTTTGCTCGTCAATTTTACTGCTCAAGTGCATAATTAGAATTGTTCAACGTAGAAAGTGTCTGTTTATGTTAAATAAAAAAATACATAAAAACATTATGTGTGACTCATCAGCACCAGCATCACTAAAAGCTGTCGATTTGCTGCTTACTTCATTAAAATGTGGCCTAAGTGAAGAACTACATAAAGAAAAATATAGTCTGGGTATAAATTATTGTGAACTTTAGATCAGTGATAATATTACGCTGAATAACTTTTGTGATTCAATGGTAAAATGCGGCCTTCATGAACAACTAAAGCAATATGTTTCCAAGTTTATAACTGATGAGGTACTCTATGATAAATATATCGGTTACGATGAGGTTGACTTAATAGAAGAAATTAGAGCCGCGATTGTATTTTTACCTAGTGCATTGAGACGTAATTGGCTGTCTTTTTCCGATCAACTTGAAGAAGATCCTAGCGCTTGGAGTATAGAAAAATATAGTCATGGCATAAAATACTGTAACTATTATCTCCACGATTATATTACATTGGATAAATTTTGCGCTTCAATGAACCAATTGGAGCTGCATGATCTATTAAAAGAACATTTGTCTGGACTTGTAAGTGACAAACTTTTCGATTACGAAGGAGCAGTTTAATATAAATATTTAATAAAAATGTATTTTATATATGAATAAATATCTTGTAACATTATGCGTGTTTTTTATTGTAACTAAAAATTTATAAAAACTTTTGATAAAACTGTACATTTTACATCTAATATATGTTTAATTCCTAAAAACATGTAATAAAGAACTTTGTTTTTAACCAAGTATCTAAAATACTTAATCTTGAAAATTAAACATATCTCTATATCTGTCTTACTTATAGGGAGTATAATTAAATAATAACTGTTCAAATAGGTTCAATCTGTGTGAAGCCTACACGTGAACACCTGCAAATGTTTATATAATAAAATTCCAAGTTGACGACGGCACGTATTAAATTTATACCATAGGCGTACCTCCATGAAATTAATATTATACCCCATTTTCGAGCATTTTAACCTACGCCTATGCTCTTTATTTACGTTAGCCTCAAGCTTATCGCTATGACGTCATCGTCTGCAGCGCCATCACGGTAAATGCGGCGACTACTTTTAGAACTAAAAGCTTCTGGTCATTGATGTTTTTTCTTAAGACTTCTTCGTCTAACGCATAAGCACCAGGCCTCCAGGGCCAGGATTCCGAAGAGCTCTAAGCGTTAACCCGCCGCCCTCTAGCACCCCCGCTAAAGCAGATGTCATCTGAAGACGAAGGATGACCTCCAGAGCTCTCGGCCTTTTAAAATTTAAAAGGCTGATGGACATGTCCATCCGGAGCGAATGGTCTTGAAAGTGGAGCCGTAGTGGCTTAGCTTATCTACTTATATTAAAAAGGAATAAGGTTGCTTTTTTCATTGGATATGAGTTTCAAATTGTTTTTTTTGACAAATTTTGACATTTGCTAAACCAAAAAAATGATGCAAGAGAAATAAAGACATTTTTGATTCTTTACACCAAAAAGTGTCCATTTTCTTTTTTAGTGCCAGTAAATATCAAATTAAAAAAATAAATGAGTTTCATTAATTTATTTCTTATATTTTTGACATTATAGGGGTGTTTTCATCCTCTTAGGGTAAGAGCAATCAATTTTTTTATTAGGATATAAATATAAGAACTTGCTCAAAAACAAAAATATAACTAATTTCTCCATTATACCCCTATTATATGGGTTATATTAGGTAGTGGTACAATCGCTAATTTTTAAATTTCTGACTTCAGATTCATAATCAGCGACCTCAAAACATATATACATGCATTTTTTCAATCACTAACTCTTAATACTCGTCAATATATTTTTGGGATCCTTAGGTGATTATTTTATTGCGGACTAAAAAGTTTTTACATATTTAATACTTAATAATTCGCTGTTCTAAATTAAAACTCTTGTGTTTGTTCTTCTAACCATAATTTCGTTTCTAAACTTATGTTTGGATAATTTAGTAGTTAGATAAAAAAAAAGTTGGTTGCCAGGAGGAAGAAAAAACATTAATCCTTAGTTACAATATTCTGTCAAGAGTTTTTTGTATAATTGACTTTTTATCAATAGAGAACATAAATTCTACTAAAGGTATAATTATTTCAACAAAGAAAAATACAGTCCACTTTTATCATCAATCAAGAGCACAAGGACGCACTCATCTATTGGAAATTAACCCAAAGAAAGTGCAAGTCCCCAACATTGGTCATTGAGCCGGATTCAGCATAGCAGCCATAACGGCGATTCAAGTTTAGCAGTCAACGTGAATCAAGGAATTTTTAATCGTTGGATGCGAATGAGGTATTTGGACATATTATCACGAGCTTAATTAAAAACAAAATAATTAGACTATATATATTATCATAAGTATTTGCTACACTTGCAAGTAGTAAATCAATTTAAGTTAGTACAACCTACAAAATCAATAATAGCAGTTTTATACAGGGTGATTCGTGAGGAGAGGGTCGTACTTTACCAACAGATAGGGAACATAGAGGTGATCTTAAATCCCCATATAGTAATGGCTATAGCGGCTTCGTTTCCAAAATACAGGGTGTTTTATATTTTTTGGAAGAATTTTCTTTTCGCCATATATCTGTAATGCGTAAACGGAATTCAATGAAATTTTGTATTTTTGTTACAGTAGTCATTCATCATCAAATGCGTGGGATATTAATAAAATATCAGGGCCGGACCCAGAATAAACTTATTTTTAAATTATTCCTAGAAAATAACACTCTGTATATTGTTTATGAAATACTTGATATTGAAATATTAATTTACATCTAGAAAGATACAAGATCCCATAAAAAAATATTTTGGCACCATTTCATTGTTTAAGTAAAAAAATTAAATTGTTGAAGAATCAATTTTTTTTTGAAAAATTGAGAGAAAATAGTCACTTCAGTCCTGTTGCATGGCCCCCGAGATCACCAGATCTCACACCCCTTGACTATTTTATCTGGGGTTATTTAAAACTGAGGTATACAAAGAAGAAATAAACACCAGAGAACAGCTGATTGCAAGAATTGAGCACTTTTGCAATGAAATTAATAACAATTTAGAAATTGATAGAAAAAGCATAAATCAAATGACAAATCGATCAAGAAAATGTATAGAATTTGGCGGTGGTCACTTTGAAAACAGACTGTGATTCAAAAAATTTAATTGTATTTAGTAAATTTGACTGTTAAATTGTTAATTTTTAATATGTGTTATTTTTTTAAGATTATTAATTACACAATCATTACAAAATATTTTTATTATTTTACTAGGTACCATGTGATACGAATAAAAGATAGTGCAAACAGAGAAGAAAAAAAATATATGTTACTGATATCTGAGGTGACTATTTTCTCTCAATTTTTCAAAAAAAAATTGATTCCTCAACAATTTAATTTTTTTACTTAAACAATGAAATGGTGCCAAAATATTTTTTTATGGGATCTTGTATCTTTCTAGATGTAAATTAATATTTCAATACCAAGAATTTCATAATCAGTATACAGAGTGTTATTTTCTAGGAATAATTTAAAAATAATTTTGTTCTGGGTCCGGCCCTGATATTTTATTAATATCCCACGCATTTGATGGTGAATGTCTACTGTAACAAAAATACAAAATTTCATTGAATTCCGTTTACGCATTACAGATATATGGCGAAAAGAAAATTCTTCCAAAAAATATAAAACACCCTGTATTTCGGAATCGAAGCCGCTATAGCCATTACTATATGGGGATTTAAGATCACCTCAATGTTCCCTATCTGTTGGTAAAGTACGACCCTCTCCTCACGAATCACCCTGTATATACATACATATTATCAATTCGAAAACATTGAAATTGTTAGTAATAACAATTAGTACTTATATCAAACAACAAACGCATTCATTAGCGAATTTGATAATTCGATTTTCAAAACATTTTTCATCGCTTTCATTTAGTAGTTATATTCAGAAAATGTCAGAAGTAGAAGTACTTAAGGTGGGCGGAAAAATAGGTTAGATTTGCCTAAAATAAGCACTTCGTAGTTCGACAATTTCTGTCGCATCCCTGAACCGATTCAAAATATTTTTTGACTGGCTTTTAGAAAAAACTCGGTAGAATAGTACTGGACTATTAAAAAACTCAAGAAAATGACGATTCTTTTCTTACCAAGCTGTTAAACTTCGGAAACTTTTAACCTTATTTTGAAATAATTTAAAAAGTCGTGATCACAATAAAATAGTACTGGTCCAATCCGCTACGCTATATTAAACACATACATGTTTAAATTTTGATTTTTAATTAAGTAATTATTGAAAAAATGTCGAACTACTAAACCAATATCACTGGAAATAAATACGTTATATAATGCAGGAAATAAGATTTTTGGTTCGAAATGATACTAAAGAATGACATATAGAACTTTGGCTACTGTCTCGTAGATGGCAGCAAAATCAAAATTATATTCTGTCAATCTTTTAATTTATTGAAGGTCGTAAAAAATATTGAAATCAATTTCAGGATGAATATAAACCTCCGCACCAGTTTGCTATAAAGGGGCATTCCCAACCATTTTCGTTTGCATTTTGCTTTCCGTACTACTTACATTCCTATTGGTGCATGAAGTACATTTATGAGGCTCCACCAATAGAATCTCATAAAGGGTTAACGCTTTGTTGAGAATGTATTTTCATGTTGCCGAATTCTGAGGCGGCGTATAAACGCACGTGAATGACAAGTAGTGACAGCTGACAGAAGAAAATGTGTTAACGACTATGAACATTGGAAATGTGTTATTTATTATTAGTATTATTTAAAAAGATGAGTAAAATTGAAAAGGAATTTGACATTTACGAGTTGTAGACAACGATATGGTAGTAAACGATTTTTATATTGCGAACGTGAAATTATTAAGTGCCGAAGTTCATAACACCTAAACATACGCACCAACAAAGGGAAAAATCTTAATTAACATCTATAATCTATAACGTATGTTACTGGAAATCATCTAGTTTGGCAAAGTGGGAAATGAAATGTGTGTATTTCAGCTGTACCTATTAGAAAAGGAAGTACCCATATTGAAACAGATTTCTACAGCAAGTTGTTCAGAATAATATGTTAGGATATGATTGTAAAACAATTCTTATTATTTTTAATAATGCAATCATTCTATTAAATATAATAAATATATTATTAAATAATGTCTTTCTGTTTTATGTTTTATTACTCCTACCTTAAATATATTCGAAAGAAAATGATTTCTGTTTCTCAGGAAAATGGTAGGTATGGCAGGTA
The DNA here is from genome assembly GCA_963680705.1 of Rhagium mordax. NCBI lineage: Eukaryota > Metazoa > Arthropoda > Insecta > Coleoptera > Cerambycidae > Rhagium > Rhagium mordax. Next base: position 47,736,950 of record OY796657.1, read on the forward strand.
CGTCAAGAAAAGTATACAAACAGCTGTTCTGGGGTGTCACAACTAACCTCAAAATTATGCATTTTCAAAGTTTTTGGAATATTATGTCGCTTTTATCAAAAAATTTCTGATGGGTTCCTGTATGCTATCAACTAAAATCTAGTTCAGTTCATAATTTTTAAAGTTTTAATTACCTTGATCTAATGAAATAAGATGCTTTTTGTTGGTTGGAAATCCAACCTATAATTAGCAGTCTATTTTTAATAAATCTACAATATTGAAACTTATATATATCTATTATCTGAATGAGCTTTTAAATTGTATATTGGATCCAAGCTAGAACTGCAAAAATTAAAATTAAAACTGAAAGTAAATTTACAAAAACTATAAATTTAAGGTTATGTTAATCATATGGTCGTAGTAACAGAAAAATGATGATGCTCAAACAGTTATTTACAACACTACCCATAAAAAACACAATTGTCCAAGGAACAAATAAATATTTAAAATTTATAAGTCCAAACACAAAAAAATCTACAAATATCCAAATCACAAAATAATGTAAATTTTTCTAACTAGGTAAAACAAGCTGTCAAATCTAAAAACATTTTCAGAACAAAAGTCACTAGTAATTAGATACGTATTATGATCATTTGTAAATGTATAAGTTATAAAAACGAATTAATTTAGATTGCGCGTCATAAAGATGCGAGTTTATTGACCCCATCTATCAAAGGGTAGATAAATTACAACACATCACTCCACCTATCTCATAGTAGATAAATTACAATACGTCAATACGGTTATATTGGCAAAAGCTACATATAGTTCCATCTGTTGGAATTTATAAGGTTAGCGACTGGGACCGCCCCCGTTAAACGGTTGATTAAAAAACGTGGTGTTTTAAAAACTCAAGTAACAAAATTTTCTACCTATATTCAAAGTTTTGATAGAGAACATAAATCATTAATAGAATTACAATCACGCCTTGATAAAATAGAGTGTATTTGGGGTAACTTTGAATCTATTCAAACAGATATCGAAATAACTTATGACGGTGATGAGGATCAATCAATTGAGCGTGAAGCATTCGAGAACGCATTCTTTAATGTAACATCATTTGCAAAACAGTTGATATTAGACATAAAACAAAAAAATGCAAAACAATTACAAAAGGATTCAGGGTTGGCTTCAGCTATTCCATCACAAAGCACACAACATTCTGCTGTACATAGTAACATACATTTGCCAACTCTTCCTATACCAGAATTTGATGGCAATTACAAAAGCTGGGCTAAGTTTCATGACACATTTAAGACCTTAGTGCACAATAATCAAAATTCAACAAATATACAAAAGTTTTATTTTCTTGATGCAGCTTTAAAGGGTAAAGCCAAGTACACGGTAAGTTCTATTGAAATATCAGACTCTAATTATGTAATAGCATGGGATTTGCTCAAAGAACGCTTTGAAAATTTCAGAGCAATAGTAGACAGTCATTTAACAGAACTTTTTAACATACCAGCACTTACTAAAGAATCATATTCGGATTTGAGAAAGTTACTTGATACTTTAACACAAGAGTTACGATCGTTAGAAGTAATAGGAGTCCCTATAAAAGAATGGGATCCACTCATTATTCATATTTTTTCTAAAAGATTAGATCAGGTGACGAAACGAGAGTGGGAATGTTCAATAAAAGGACGTAACTTACCTACTTTGGCACAATTTAAATCCTTTCTGGCTGAAAGATGCCAAATATTAGAAGCACTCAGTTCAGGTAATGAAAAATATTACAAACAAAATTCAGCTACCAAATACGTACAAAAATCTAACGAACGAGCTCAGGCTTATGTTACGACAGATAAACAAACTTATATTCCCTTTTGTAAATTTTGTAAAAAACAACATTTCATATATACATGTAAAGATTTTCTAGCATTATCCCCAACGTCGCGACAAAACGAAGTAAAGAGACTTAAATTATGCTTGAACTGCTTAAGATCTAATCATTTAATAAAACATTGTACAGGGCAAAATTGCAAATTATGTGATAAAAAGCATAATACCCTACTTCATTACAACAGCAAATCTGCTGTATTTAGTTCTGACAACTCTACCGTACATGATCAACAACCTTCACCTTTAGATCATATAGAAAATGACAACAAACAAATAGCTGCTCACTCATCGCACAAAACAAATTCATACATTTTATTATCAACAGCCAATATTTTCGTTTTTGATCATTTAGGTAACCGACACAGTTGTCGAGTGTTATTGGACAATGGTTCGCAGTCCAATTTTATAACATATGAACTTATGTCAAAGCTCAAATTACCAAATTTCAATATAAATCTTCCAGTTAGTGGTATAAATAAAAATTTAACCAAAATTTCTCACAAGACGGACCTCAAAATATCTTCAATGCATACATCTTTTTTTGCTAACATATCGTGTTTAATCATAAACCAAATTACTGATAGCATTCCTACTATATCTTTCGATATTTCAACATTAAGCATTCCCAAAAATATAAACTTAGCTGATCCGTATTTTCATGTTTCACAGCCAATCGACATGCTTCTAGGAGCAAGTATTTTTTGGGAGTTGATAGGTTCAGAAAAAATTAGTTTAGCTGTCGGACAACCATACCTACAAAACACAAAATTAGGTTGGATCATTTCGGGTCCATTTTCATTTTATAAATATTCATCAAGCAATTCAAAATTGCTTTGCAACTTAAACATAATTGATCAACAAATTCATGATCAAATTGAAAGGTTTTGGAAAATTGAGGAATTTTCGTCCAAGCAAATATTATCACAGGAAGAGACTGAATGTGAAAAACATTTCAATGAAACCAAAATTCGTGATAAAACATGTCGCTTTGAAGTAACACTTCCTTTTAGAGCAAACATTTCAAACTTAGGTGATACGCGTGAAATTGCCATAAATAGATTCTACTCTACAGAAAAGAAATTACTTAACAATGCTGAATTCAAATCGTTATATGTAGCTTTTATGAACGAATATCAATCGTTAGGTCACATGACCAGAGTACCCGAAAGTCATACTTCAGACAATCCTTCTTTTTATCTTCCTCACCATGGCGTTTTAAAAGAAGCTAGTAGTACAACGAAGCTTAGAGTAGTATTCGATGGGTCTACTAAGTCTTCTACCGGAATTTCGCTTAACGACACCTTAATGGTAGGGCCAACGATACAACCAGATTTATTTTCCATAGTACTTAGGTTCCGACAGCACAATTATGTTTTAACCGCTGACGTGGAGAAAATGTACCGTCAGGTTAATGTAAACCCTAAACAGCGCGATTATCAACGAATAGTATGGCGATCTGAGCCACATCAACCGTTAGAACACTATCATTTAAATACAGTCACGTATGGTACAGCATCGGCTGCATTTTTAGCAATTAGATCTTTACAACAGGCGGCCCATGATAATCAATCGCAATATCCTCTAGCTTGTAATGTCATTCTCAATGACTTCTATGTGGATGACCTTATTACAGGAACATTAGCCAGGCCATAGAACTTAAACAAAATTTGTGTGAAATTTTAGAATCGTGCGGGTTTATTCTACGCAAATGGGTAACAAATATCAATCAAATTTGTGACACTTCGCATGAGGCATATATTACCGATTTTCAAGATTTTGAAAACACAAATTCTAAAACACTTGGTTTATCATGGAATTCGCGAAACGACACACTTCAATACACAATCGATTTTCATAAGGAAATTCCCGATCATATTACAAAACGGTTTATATTATCTACCATAGCAAAAATTTTTGTTCCTCTCGGTTTGGTAGGACCAATAATAGTTCAAGCAAAAATTATGGGAAATGAAACTTTCATGGGATGAGCAAGTACCTGATGAATTAAGATCAAATTGGCTTTATTTCTATGAACAATTACCTTTTATCAATCAAATAGTTATTCCTCGACACGTTCTTTGCTTTGATCCTGTGGAAATACAATTGCATGGGTTCTCTGATGCCTCGGAACTATGCTACGGGAGTTGTTTATATTTGAGGAGTGTAAACTCATCTGGACATATTTCAGTACATTTAGTAACAGCAAAATCGCGAGTGGCTCCACTTAAAACCATTTCGTTGCCTAGATTGGAATTGTGTGGTGCTTTACTACTTGCTAAATTAACGAGCAAGGTCAATCAATCATTAAATATTATCGTGAACGAGTCCGTTTTTTGGTGTGATTCCACAATTGCATTGACATGGATTTCTTCACCTCCGAATCAGTGGAAAACCTTTACAGCTAATAGAACCTCAGAAATTCAACGGTTGACCGATTTAAAACAATGGAGACATGTACCTAGTACTGACAATCCTGCCGATATAATTTCTCGCGGTATGGAGTTAAAATCACTAATAGAATCGAAAATTTGGTGGCACGGCCCTAAGTGGTTTTCATTAGATCGTAAGTTTTGGCCTAATAGCGACTTTTCAAAATCAAATGAAATACCAGAAAGGCGAAAGCTTGTTACTTTAATGACAACATTTGACGATTTCTCAATTCTTTCAAAATTTTCCTCATTGACAAGGCTTCAACGTGTTGTTGCTTACTGTCTGCGTTTTTACAAAAATTCGACTTCTAATCGTAGCAATAAAACCATAGGAAACCTAACTCTGCAAGAGCTAAATGAATCCATGATACTAATATTAAGGCTAACACAAATCCAAGAATTTTCCAATGAAATTTAATGTCTAAAAAGGGAGAAAAAGGTATCCCCCAATAGTAAATTAGCATCACTTAGTCCATTTATCGATGAACATAACTTAATTAGAGTGGGAGGCAGACTAGAGAAATCAATTCTGTCTTACGATAACAAACACCCTGTCATCTTACCAAAAAGTCATACACTAACAAATTTGATTATTTCATATGAACATCAAAAGCTGTTACATTCAGGCACACAAGCTACTCTTGCTTCTATCAGACAAAAATACTGGCCCTTAAATGGAAAAAACGCTGTAAAAAAAATTATACGTAGTTGTATCATTTGTTTTAAGGCCAAACCAATTAGCTCCCTACATAAAATGGGAAATTTACCAGACTCTAGAAGTCAGCCAGCTAGGCCATTCTCCATAGTTGGCGTTGATTATGCTGGCCCATTCCAAGTCAAAAATAGTTTTATTAGTAATAGAAAATTTATTAAATGTTACATGTGTGTATGTTTTACGACAAAATCTATACATCTCGAGCTAGTCTGCAGTCTCGATACACCATCTTTTTTAAATACATTCAAGAGATTTATATCAAGGCGTGGGTTGTGCAAAGAAATTCATTCTGACAATGGCACTAATTTTGTCGGCTCCAACAACGAATTGAAAGAATTATATCAGTTCATTAGAACAACAACCGAAGATTCGGAATTGATCACGTTTTTTAATCAAAACCAGATTTGTTGGAAATTCATTCCACCCAGATCACCCCACTTCGGGGGGCTGTGGGAAGCAGCTGTAAAATCTGCTAAATATTATTTAAAGCGTATCGTTGGTAATACTAATTTAAATTTTGAGAATTTATATACTGTATTAACACAAATCGAAGCCGTGCTAAATTCAAGACCTTTATGTCCGCTATCAAACGATCCAAATGACCTATCACCACTTACTCCAGGTCATTTCTTAATCGGCCAACCATTAACTTCCATTCCACAAGAAAACCTTACTAATGTACCCACCAATAGACTTTCATTATATGATTATATGCAGCAATTAGTTCAACACTTTTGGCAACGCTGGTCTTTGGAATATTTAAGCAGCATGCAGGAGCGTACCAAATGGAAATTCAACAATATCAATGATGTTAAACCAGGTACCATGGTTCTTATTAAAGAAGATCATTTACCTCCTCTACAATGGAAACTTGGAAGAATCATTGAAGTACATCCTGGTAGTGACTGTGTTGTGCGAGTCGTAAGCATTAAAACAAGAAGCGGTGTTGTGAAACGTGCAGTGCGCAAGATATGCATTTTACCAATTGAGACATAAATCATTGTTTTTAGACATTTCTTTTTATCAATAATGATACATCGCTTATGTTATAATGTATTTTTTGATTATTTGTATTTGTTTTCTATTGCCTATTGCCTATTGTTAAACTTTGAAAGCCAAGCCTTTCAAGAGGGGCGGCATGTTTGGATAATTTAGTAGTTAGATTAAAAAAAAGTTGGTTGCCAGGAGGAAGAATAAACATTAATCCTTAGTTACAATATTCTGTCAAGAGTTTTTTGTACAATTGACTTTTTATCAATAGAGAACATAAATTCTACTAAAGGTATAATTATTTCAACAAAGAAAAATACAGTCCACTTTTATCATCAATCAAGAGCACAAGGACGCACTCATCTATTGGAAATTAACCCAAAGAAAGTGCAAGTCCCCAACAACTTACATATTTCCTCTATACAGGGTGTCCCGATTTTAAACCGACAAACTGCGGGTACAGAAACTTCACATGAAATTATGACATACCCCTTCTAACATTTCTTCTCTATCGAGCCTCCTAACGGAGATACAGGGTGTTGAAAATTCAATTTATTTTTTGTTTTTCTTTAATAACTTCCATAATATTAAAGATACTGAAACCAAACTTGGTACACATAGTTAGGTTGTGAGGATCCATCTTTGCTATGGTTCAGAGTTGAACTGAGGCGCGCCAGTGACGTGCGGTGTGGTCACGTCGACATAATTTTAAGGAAAAAAGTATGTGCACTAATTTTTTTCGCAATTCTGATCAAATTTTCATAATTTACGGTTAATTTTCTAAAAAAACTTGCTCATGTAAAATTTTGACTGAGGCGTTAGTTTTCGAGATATTTGCGTCTGAACAAAACGATGCACCAAAAACACAATTAATTAATTAAGATAGCCCTTTCAAAATTATTTTCAATCTGATTTTCGAAGGGTTATACTGAACTGAACTGTCAATTTAATGTTTCCAATGTTTTTCTTCTTTTGAAATGAGGCGTTTTTAATGCCTTTTGCAAGTCAATATTATTTCTGTCAAAAGAAAAATTTGTTTGTTACGAAATTGCATAAAAAAATTATCAACATCCGAATATCAAAAAAATCAACACCCCACCCCGTATTTCCGTTAGGAATGGCAATAGAGAAATTTTAGAAGGGATATATCGTGATTTCATCAGAACTATTCCCGACATGATAATTGTGTTTTTGGTGCATCGTTTTGTTCAGACGCAAACATCTCGAAAACTAATGCCTCAGTCAAAATTTTACGAGCAAGTTTTTTTAGAAAATTAACCGTAAATTATGAAAATCTGATCAGAATTGCGAAAAAGATTAGTGCATATACTTTTTTCCTTAAAATTATGTCGACGTGACCACACCGCACGCCACTGGCGCGCCTCAGTTTAACTCTGAACCGTAGCAAAGATAGACCCTCACAAGCTAACTATGTGTACCAAGTTTGGTTTCCCTATCTTTAATATTGTGGAAGTTATTAAAGAAAAACAAAAAATAAATTGAATTTTCAACACCCTGTATCTGCGTTAGGAGGCTCGATAGAGAAGAAATGTTAGAGGGGTATGTCATAATTTCATGTGAACTTTCTGTACCCGAAGTTTGTCGGTTTAAAATCGGGACACCCTGTATAATGAATGAGAATTTCACCAATACATTAGCTATTGTTGGTGGCTATTCGAAGCATTTCGCTAATACATTAGGCCTGTCTCTCTATGACGTTTTAAACGTAGTGGGGATAATTTTCTCCCCATCTAAATCATATAGTGATTTGTGTTATCTATGCTATAAACTACAAAAGTTGTGACGTCATTCTTTCCCGGTAAATATGATTATGATTATTCCAAGTTCATTTTGCTATGACCCTTATATGAGTACAGCCGTAACATAAGGGTCAAAGGTGCTTTTCTAGATATCGATATTTTGGTGTTAATTTCCATATTTAACAATTGCAACCGTCTTCTTCGGGAACTATAATTATTAATCTGTATAAATGTTCTATAAGTAAAAATTGTTTTATTTCTCAAATAAATTTAAAAAAAACCCTTTTTAATAAAATGTTATTATGGAAAAAACCAGATTGTATTGGTAATAAATAAAAAAAATAGCTCAATGGTTAAATACTGTTTTTTTGAATTAGAAAATTTAAAATGAAAATTCGAGTGTCCCTATGTGAATACACAATAAGGGTCACTATTAAAAGGGTATGGAAACATTAAGGTGGGGGTGAAACGTCATACTTCTCCTGACTAATTCCCCGCTTATGCTTTTTACTGTTTCAAAATACCGATTGCCCACTTCACTGTCTGCTGCGGACTTATACATATTATTACCTCCGAGAGCTGTCCGATACTCCTATTATATAGGTTATATTAGGGGTACAAGAGCGAATTTTAAGTAAACTTGCATGCACGTAATAATTATAGCATCCAGTTCATTACACTTGCAAGTTCAACACTTATTTAATCTGATGAGTGAATGTCCTTTTAGCAAAGTCTGTGTCATCTTTATTCTAATATTTGACTATGCATGAAATTTCCACATGTAATCACATTCTTTTCTACGTATTAACAGTACTTTATTACAATCTCATTAAGAACAATAACGTCTTTAGTCATTGCTACAGATAAGATATATATAATTATAATTTTCTTACTGATTAGATACAGGGTAGTCCTAGTTGAGGAATCAAATATTTCTAGTCGTTCTAGAGTTATATGAATTATGACGTCACCCTGTTGCACATGCCATCTTTAAGCAGTTTTCAGTTGACGACGATCCTGCATTAGTGGTTGCGGTTGACCGATGGCCGATGATCAATGTTTGAGCGGGTAAGGTCAAGGTCATCCAAGGTCAAGGTCACCCGAGGTCAAGGTCATTCAATGTCATCCAAGGTCAAGGTCATTCGAGGTCAAGGTCATTCGAGGCCGTTTCAAGGTCAAGGACATCCGAGGTCAAAGTCATCCGAGGTCAAGGTTAATGGTGGTGGGGGTAGGGTGAGATATGGGTCCGTTGGGTAATATTTTATTGCTCAGTTTATTTCCACTTGCTGACTTGCAGTTTCTTTCAAGCTGACTAACGCAGCAGATAACGTTATCGCTTGCAAAGTCAACAATTTTTATGCAATTTCGCCGTTACTGACACTTGCAGTTTCAGCCATTTGAATATATATATTATTGTCGTAAAATAAACCAGTTCTCGTCTTTATTTCTCTGCATTCGTTAGTCAAGTCAGTGGTGAAATGTGTGAACAATCTCAATGAAAATGCCTTTGGGATTCCGATATTTTGGTGACAAAGGGTAGCTTTTCGGGGCTGCGCCCTTTGAACGCTGTTCCAACACCCACTTTGAGCGCTGTTCCAACACCCACTTTAAACGCTGTTCCAACCCCCGAAACAACGAGAACCTGACGAGACTACGGAATCAGAGGAAGACTATTTATTCGGCAGTATTATTGCCAAAATTAAGAGCAAGTGTACCGTTGATAACATGGAAACGGTACAGGCGAAAAACTCTTTTGTTCTTGCTGTGAGGCGCTCCTTGCTTATTGAATCGGGGTGGTGTACTGCAAGACTGTTACGCCGAAAATCCTTTATCTCTAAGGAATAACGGCGCCTACAAAAGCAACAAGAAAAAACCGCCGCAAGTTAGATAAAGCAGAAGAAAAAGCTGACAAAGATATGGACAATATGAAATATCTTTTTGAACTCTTTCCATCGCAAAAATGAGTGGTTTTGTGCTTTTTAAATTCTTACCTCTGTATATGTGTATTAGTATATGGTTTTAATATTACTATTGTCAATTTAAAAATAAATGCCTTATACAGTAAAAAAAGTTGTTCAGAATCTTATTTTAACCCTAGCTACCGTGTTTCGAGACAAAATTCGAATTTTGAAATCGTTTGAAATTTTCACAAAAGGTCGAAATTTTTGTCAGTTTTCACTAGTAAGCCATGGAAACAATTAAAATTGTTAAAATTAAAAATAAAATCATGAAATAAAAATAAAATCATGGCTTACTAGTGAAAACTGACAAAAATTTCGACCTTTTGTGAAAATTTTTTCGATATCTCCAACGCGACGCAAAATAATGAGAATGTGTCCTATTCACGAGATCGCAGTAGGCTGGGGTTACACCTGACATTTGAGTTGAGTAATGTAAGAAATGCAGCTCCTGAGGTTCTACTTCTGTACCAAAATTCAAATCTCTACTTATAAAAATAAATTAAATACAGGGGTGTCTTCATCTTAAGTGTGTCACACTGTATAAAATGTGTGCGTTTTTTTCAACTTAACAAATTAACCGTATTACGTAAGTTAAATTAAATTATGTAACGTCTGTTAATATCTCATTGCTATTATTCCACTTGCTGACTTGCAGTTTATTTCAAATGTATACAGTGACCCATAAGAAATTTATCGCTTGCAACGTCAACAAAGTTTTTCTAATTCACCTTTACCATTGATTAAGGAATCAATGCCTTTACTGTCACTTACAATTTCAGCAATTTGATTATGTATTTAATGTATTGCCTTGTCGTAAAATGCATCAGTTCTAGTCTTTCTTTCTGTTCGTAAAAGTGGTGAAAAGCGTAAAAAAATGTCTCAATTCTGGACCGCAACCTCTTCGAAATGAAATCAAAGCCTGTCGTTCGAGGCTCGAGTGACCGAGAAGTTAAATACGCTTCACGCTGCGGAATCAGTAGATTCCGATTTGTTAGTAACTAAGGGTAGTTTTTCGGAGCTTCGGCTAATGAATGCTACCCCAACTTATCAGGAACCGGAAGTGGAACAGCCTTATGAATCTACTGAAACCGAAGAAAACTTTCTATTTAGCAGTTTCGTCGAAAAAATTAAAAACAAACGTGCTGTTAGCAGAAAAGCCGTTGAAAAGGCAAAGAACTCATTTCTGTGTGCGGTAAACCGTTCTTTAGTGGTTGAATCGGGGAAACGTGCTGCCCAATTTCTTCACCGGAAGACCGTAATCTCTGCGGAAATCCAGAACTTGGAAAGGCAACAAGAACAAATCACCGCTTTGCTCGAGGAATCTAGAAAAGAACAGCGTGAGATTGATTGGACAATTTAAAATATTTGCTGCAAATGTTTTCAGTTCCAAAAAAAACTGAGTGACAATAGTGCATTCTCACCTTTGTGCATTTTATAATATTACAATTGTTACATTAAAATAATAAATGCCTTTATGAAATGTGTGGAATTTTTTTTTAATATTTAAACACTGTTTATTTCAACCTACAATAGGTAGGCAATGTCACAAACTGTGGGTTATAGTTGGTGGCCTGTATCATACACTATCCATTTTTAAAGCGATGCAACCAACAATCTAAATTGTGTGTAAATACTTATCAGTTAAAGTTGATAAAAATAAATGCATTGACCCCGGGTCGAGATAAAACTGAATTTAGTTATGTGCTTTGTATATTAACGTTTTTATAAAACGATACTTTAAGATGCAAATATTATTCCTGATTATAAGCGATTAAAATTCATGCACTGCTGTTCCAAATTGATTACTGGATCTCTTTCTAACAACCAACCCTGATATCTATCTCGAATCAAATCATAACCTGTTTCTTGTTCTCAGTGGGCGGCTCGTGATGCCGACTTATGGGAGGGCGAACACTTTTCTTGAATTGTATTTACTTACTTATATTACTCGTATTTAAAAGCAAAAACATGTTCATTTGTAATTGTTTTTATTAAAAATTATTATATTCTTAACTTAAAATTAAACGTTTTTGTAGCCCCCATTTACAGACGTGGCATTTGGATTGCCTGGGTGGTGGACCATCGACATGCGTTCGCCATTCAGGACGGTTATAATGTACAAGGCAGGGTAATTCAACTTGTAATTCAGGCGCTTTCCTACCGGGTAGTTCGCAATTATCACAGCAGGTATACACTTTGATATTTTTATCTGAGTTGTATTCTTCTAATATGCTTCTACATATGACGCACAGCCAGGTGCAAATGGGCATAGTGTGAATAACACTACTTTATTCAATTTAAAGGATTAGTTCAAAACTTCTTGGACTGTGAATTCCCACCAATTTATATAATTTACTGTATACCCCCACCCATGTATGGTGAAAAAGTGGGGTTAAAGTAGTGGGGATGTCAAAGTGGTGGGGGGTGCCAAAGTGGTGGGGGAGGTGCTAAAAGGTCATGAGAGGTCAAGGTTAATGGTGGGGGTAGGGGGCGAGGCTGAAGTAGAGTAGTGGGGGTGCCAAAGTGGTAGGGGTAGGGGACGGGGCTAAAAGTAGAGGAGTTGGGGTTCCATAGTGGTGGGGGAAGGGGCGGGGCTAAAGTAGAGGAGTGGGGGTGCCAATGTGGTGGGGGAAGGGGTCGTGCCTGGAGTGGGGGTAGGGGGCGGGGCTAAAGTAGAGGAGTGGGGGCGCCAAAGTGGTGGGGGAAGGGGGCGTGTCAGGAGTGGGGGATAGGGGGCGGGATAAAAGTAGAGGAGGGGATAGGGGGCGGGGCTAAAAGTAGAGGAGTGGGAGAAGGGGGCGGGGTTAAAGCGGTGAGGGGGAGGAGTGGGGGGTGCAAAAAGTGGTGTGGGGTGTCTCAGAACTCTCATTCTTTACCTACTCTTATACTATTTGGAACAATTTATACAGGGATGCACGAAAAATAATTCGAATTTTAGTTGTCAATCTAGATGGCTGCTAATATGTTAAAATTATTTTTGTTCCAATTCATATAAAAAATACGAAAACGTCAATATGTCCGATAATACATTATACAGGGTGCTCTAAACTCATTAAAATCACATTTTTTAAAATAACTTTTTTTTTAATATGATATGGGCCACCAGGATATTCAGAAAGCTCTATTTAGTAGGGGTTAAACGCTACCAAATGTTCCGTACTGTATAATCGTTACCGGCAGGAATGACAATTTTTCTTAAGAAATTTATGATTTATATCAAAATATTGACACAAATATACAGAGTTGAACAAAATTTAATTAAAAATTAATTAATTAAAGTTAGATATTTATAAATAGTAAATTTCCTCGTAAATTTCTTAAGAAAAATTGTTGTTCCTGCCGGTAACGATTACACATTACGGAACTTTTCGTACCGTTTAACCCCTACTAAATAGAGCTTTTTGAATATCCGGGTGGCCCATATCATAATATTTAAAAAAAAGTTATTTTGAAAAATGTGACTTTAATGAGTTTAGAGCACCCTGTATGATGTATTATTGGGCATATTAACGTTTTCGTATTTTTTATATGAATTAGTTTGGAACAAAAATAATTTTAACATATTCACAGCCATCTAGATTGACAACTAAAATTCGAATTATTTTTTGTGCAACACTGTATAAATTGTTCAAAATAGTATAAATGTATCCAAAATGTGATCTTTATTTAAAAAATGTAAAAACATACGGAGTGGTCCATTTAGAAAAGACTATTGGGCTCATTTCTGGTGAAACCGGAAGTGACACATATGGCGGATACGTTTCAAATAGTTGGAAATCTTACCTAATTTCATCATACAAAATTATATCCCGATATCTTAAAAAACGAGGAAGTTACAGGGGTGGCCCACTATTCGTTTACACCCGGTATATATAAAAATCCAAAAAAAAATCATACAAACACGAGGCCGGTTTACTTAATAATTTAGTAGTGAAAAGGTTTTTTTCATGACCTCTGACTTTTCATATCCTGTAAAAAGGCTTACATGAATAAAGAAATATTATTATTATTATTAATACATGAAATCTGGATAACTTTCTCCAAACCAGCGACCCGCAAACAAAATACGTTACATATTTTGGCGCCCAAACTGGGTTACATAGTTTGGCGCTAGAAAGACGTCACAACGTTTTCAAAAATGAATATTTTTTCGAAAGCAAAAACCTTGTCTTAGATTGTATAAAAATTAATCCGACATTAAAAAAAAAATCATTTCAGCGGGGTTTCAGATTCTTTTTTCGCAAATTGTTTTGCAATTTTTATTCCCGCCAATATTCTCATTTTGATCCTAAATCAAACCTCTTATAATTTGGTACAAGTCCCATTCTCTAAATTTAAATATCGAACATCGAAAATTCACCAGCCATTGCTGAACCCCAACCGTCACTAAGTTATTCTAGCCTTTGATAAGTACTAAGGTATCTACATGCTTAAACCAAGAAAAAATAAGAAAGAATTAAATAACCTCAGTTAGTCAAGAATGGTCAAGACACAAGGTACAAGGAAAATATCTGTCATACTATGTATTTAGAAGTAAAAGAAGTCAAACTATTAAAATGTGACATATTATTATGTCCTTTTTTTTTCTTGCTTTTCTTATTAGGACAAGTATTGTTTTTCTTGGGTATATCGGTCATATATATAAACAAATTTATTTTTTTTTTTTCTAACGTTTCGGTTTATTTATAACCATCATCAGAGACTACAATAATAATAAAAGGAAACATTTTTTTTAATCAGTTATATACTAAAATTAATTTATATGAAGTACTTACATTATTATTTTGTGTTTGTTTGATCTTAAATTAAACTACATTTTTTAATGTGATGCATTGAGTGTCTTAAAGGCAACTGAAATATTTTACATTCTGATTATATGTGCAAGTGAGAGTTCGTTTGTTTATGTCTATCACAAATGCTGCATTCCTAAATTCAGAAGCAATATCACTTTCATTAAAGGCAACAAAATTGACTGCTGCTCTGATTTCATTAATTCCCACGACGAAGAGAAGGATTCTCTAGAAAAAACAATATGTGAACTCTCTGAAGATAGTGAACTAAAGGATAATTATATAAAGAGAATAAAAATTGAACATAAAGCATTTGTGATTGAAGCGTCAAAAAGAGAAGAAGAGTTCACAGAGCTGGTAAAAAATCAGGAAAAAAGTATTCAAGAATTAAAAGATTATATTACGTTAATACAAAAATCTACACAGCAACACCAAAAAATTGAAAAGAAAACACTTGGTTTACAAACTAAAACAATGGTCACGAAAAATACATCTACTCAGTACAGTGTTAATTGTACAGAAAATAATACAAATAAAATGCCTCCAAAGAAGAACATTAATGTACAAAGAAATAAGGAAGAATCAAGAATCATCAAACATGTTAAATCAGTTGAACAGGTACACAAGGTAAAGAGAAGACAAATTCTACTACTTACTGATGAAACATGTATTACCTGGCAAATGAGGAGTCTAATAGATCAAGACATATATAAAATTATGTCAATAAGAAAACCAGGGGCCTCTTTAGAACAAGTGATGGAGAATATTGATGCTTTAGTGGAATCATTCAGTCTAGAAGATTATGTTGTCATCATAGGAGGTTCAAATGACTTACACAGTAATAAAATACCTAGTTTCCGAGTTCTTTGTAACAAACTTAAACTTTGTACCCACACAAACATACTCTTTACATCAATTCCATATATTAACAATGCCACTAAACAAAATAATCTAATATATAAGTATAACTTTAAACTTTACGACTTTCTGAGCAAATTTAATGTATATACAGAAGGTCATATAAGGTATGTTGAAATTAATAGTAAGAGGCCTTCAACACTTAACAGCAGATTGGTTGCTTCCAATCTGGCCAAGATAATAAAATCGACTTATTCTTGTCGCAAAAATTTGACATTCATTAATACAAATAACAAAAACTTTACTGATACGTCTCCAAGGAATTCAATTATATTATTAGATAATGAACTCTGTGGCAATGAGGATAATACAAACAAAGAATTTACTGACGTATCTCCAAGGAATTCAATTATATTATTAGGTAATGAACTCTGTGGTATTGAGGATAATACCCAGAATATAAATAATATGGACATTCCGCAACGGGATGAGGTGAAGACGGACAGTGGTAGGATGAAACCATCAAATTAAGTAGATATAGCTGCTATTCCTTCTACTTCTACCCCTAGTGATGGCGAAGTAAGTAAGGAGCCGATATTAACAGAAATAGCTGCTTCTACCTCTAATTTTTTATATCCACGCCTATCACAAACAACTTTTCTTATTTAAATAAATCTGTATTACATAGACAGTGTTCAGTGTTACACTTAAACATTCAGTGTCTTTCGAATAAAATTAACTTAGTTGATATACTTCTGAGCCAATATGATTAGCGTAGCGGCGTGAGACCCCAACGGTGCATATTTAGCGAGCAACCTATCAATAGAGTAGAACAAAAGAAACTATATACGAAAATGTAGGTCATAACTTATCACATCAGAAAATGGATGTTATCCAGTGTGTAAGTTGGTATAAGGGGTAGTTACAGTCTAGAAAGTAATTTTTATTTTAAACATGTGTTTCTACTTACCATTTTTACTGTAATTCGATAAAAGTATACGGTAGAGGATATTTTTTTATGCCAAAATGTTCTCAATTATTTGCTGAATTCGTCCATGTATATCAACTATATCAAAATGGCAGAAGTAATCCTTCAGGGTATATAGAAAGGGGAATAATAGTGTGCGTACTACGGTAAGTCCAAACTTCTATTGGCCATAACTTTTGATTTCACGCTTAGTAAAATTCTAATACATACACAGAAAACTTCGTTATTCTTTTAGCTTTTATTTAAGTACAAATACATTGATATACGTATTTCATTTCTTAATAATAACGGTATAAATTGTAATGCAACGTCACGGATCTATGCGTTTCAAAACAAAGTCGGTCTTATGAATGGTAGTCGTGCGCGCTCGAAATCGACCTTATTGCTGATTTGTATAAGGACATGGAAGGGAAGATATGCCGTTAACTGATGATATAGGGTTTTGAGGTGTAATAATAAACAATTAAAATTAATTATGTAAAGTAAAATGTTCTCTCATACAGTAATATTTATTGCTTGTACGGTAATATTACAATACAGATCTGTCAATAACTGTCAACAGATGAAATAATAAATAATGAAACTATAGGGCTATTTATTAATACAAACAGACAGAAAACTCCAAACAATAATAATTAAATACTGAAATCCAACAGAAATGTATTTTCAGGCAATCCAAGGTCCATTTTTATGTAGCCGTTGTGACATTAAAAATGTAAACATTTATGTAATATGAAAAAAGGTAACAAATAAAAACAAACAAAATACAACGTGTCCCACTTAAAATGCCCCCCCCTCTATCTCCTTTATTAATTAACAAAAAATTTTGAAACTTGGCAATGTTAGTAAATCCGAGGTGGTGACTCAAAATTTAAAGCTTACGTTCATTTTTCTTCCTTATTTAAATAGGGAATCCTATACAATTTTCAAATATTCGATTAGCCCTTAATTTTTTGAATACGCACATATAGCACTATGTGGGTCTGGCATCAAAACTTTGCAAGATATTACCAAAAATGACATGTGCGATAGAATACAAGTTTACGTATTTGTTTTACTGAACATCGAGATTCCCACGGTTTGTAAAGCATTTTATGTCTGATCACTTTATAAAGGATTGTTTATGACATAGTTTTGCCCTCGGTTTTGCCGCTATAAAGTACCTCTTTATTGTACTAGTAAAATAAAGTTAACTTTACAACTGTTATGCCAGATTTTGACGTTTTCAAATTACTGTCAATGTCAACACAATAAATTACAACAGTCATAAAAATGTCATTGTGTTGACATTGACAGTTGAACATATTAATTTGAAAACGTCAAAATCTGGCATAACAGTTGTAAAGTTAACTTTATTTTACTAGTACAATAAAGAGGTACTTTATAGCGGCAAAACCGAGGGCAAAACTATGTCATAAACAGTCCTTTATAACGTGGTCGGACATAAAATGCTTTACAAACCTTGGGAATCTCGATGTTTATTAAAACAAATACGTAAACTTGTATTCTATCGCACATGTCATTTTTGGTAATATCTTGCACAGTTTTGATGCCAGACCCACATAGTGCTATATGTGCGTATTCAAAAAATTAAGGGCTAATCAAATATTTGAAAATTGTATAGGATTCCCTATTTAAATAAGGAAGTTGGTATCACTTCCGGTATGAACCGGAAGTGACAAATGAACGTAAGCTTTAAATTTCGAGTCACCACCTCGGATTTACTAACATTGCCAAGTTTCAAAATTTTTTGTTAATTAATAAAGGAGATAGAGGGGGGGGGCATTTTAAGTGGGACACGTTGTATAACTGTAACCATGGCGACAAATCAACCCATACAGACTTGACCAACTAATGAAATGAAAACGTTATTAATAAGAGAATATCAAAAGGTAATATCTATTAATAATGTCTTTATTTTCTGAAACCGATAAACTATTGAACAAATCACATCCTATATGTACGAAATAATAATTCTAAAATTGTAAAATTGCTTTGTTTTGTCTCCTACAATAACTTACATTTTTAACAAGAACTTTTTGTTTATTTTGTAACTGTCAATTTATTATTAAAACTGTTTTAGCTATTAACATATCTAGGAATGTTAGATGTCTTAAAATCCTCGCTCTACGAGCTCGGATTTTAAACCGACATCTGCGGCAGTTATGATAGTCATAACATTCCTAGATATGTTAATAGCTAAAACAGTTTTAATAATAAATTGACAGTTACAAAATAAACAAAAAGTTCTTGTTAAAAATGTAAGTTATTGTAGGAGACAAAACAAAGCAATTTTACATTTTTAGAATTATTATTTCATACATATAGGATGTAATGTAATATAAAAATGTTGAACAGTAATAGCATCAAACAGCAAAAGTTGTATAGACAGGCATTATGAATAACAATAACATTGTTCTTTGAAAAATGTTTATGTCTAAGAAAACTTTAATTTGAATTAATGTCAAACAGTCAAGTAACAAGGAAAGCCGGCCCAATATTTCTTGGAATGTAAACTCCCTCGATATTAATTTGGTCTGCAGCAAGTGCAGTGGTGTATTTACGTGTATAGTCAAAGGAAGTAGATAATCCAAACGAATTAAGTGTATTAAAGTCTACTTCAGAGTTGTACCGCAGATAAAAAATTACCGACAAAGGAACACGTGCAGTGGCGTCTTTGCGAACATTAAAGAGGCCGCGTTTCTTCTTTGTAAATGCGGCATTTTTTCCCTGCGATACAAATATGAAATGAACTATAACAAGATTTTTGCTGCCAGTTTCATGGTAAATAACAATTCCCAAACCAAAAAGCAAAGGAGTTTGAATGGGTAAATTTTGTGAAATTATTTGATGGTATATTATGTAAACTATTTTTATATTGTTCGGACAAAAAACAAGATTTGTGAATGATGTATTATCAACTAGCCATGAAACGAACTTTAGTAACAATTCAGGTACAAAACTGGATACATTTTCAATTTCCATATCATGCTTTGAGTAAAAATAGGAGCTAATACTGGAGACCTCATTTTTAATATATTAACATAATGTCATAATTATTTAAAATTTTAAGTGACATTAGGAAATGTCATAATTATTTTTAAACGTCAAATCGGAATAATTTTTTGTAAGAAAACCATTATTGTTAGCAATTAATAGTGATAATACAATAATGAAATTAAAAAACTCTATTTATTTACCTTTTATTACAATACACTTATTTTTACAAGCAATACAAAATTTATGTTTACGTTTATCTGTCATCTCTGCCAACTACAAAAATCGTACAACAATGGATTACTTTAATGACTATTTCTATCATTTTAATGACGATTTTGAGGTACTTTAATGCCGATTTAAAAAAATAGTTATTTATGTATCAAGGCATTAAAGTTAATCTTTTTATCATGAATGTGGAGTTTAGTTGCCGAGGCCCGTAGGGCCGAGGCAAATAAACCACATGATTGATAAAAAGGAACTTTATTGCCGAGGTGCATATTACATTTTTTTTTTTTAAACTATGAAATTAAGATTAATTAACTCTATTTTTTTAATAATTTTCAGTGACATTAAGAAATGTCATAATTATTTAAAATTTTAAGTGACCTTAGGAAATGTCATAATTATTTTTAAATGTCAAGTCGGAATAATTTTTTATAAGAAAACCATTATATTTAGCAATTATAAATAAATGATAATACAATTCTGAATTTAAAAAACTGTATTTATTTACCTTTTGTTACAACACAATTATTATCACAATCAATAAAAAATTAATGTTTACGTTTATCTGTCACCTCGGCCAACTACAAAAATCATACAATAATAGATTACTTTAATGACTATTTATATCACTTTAATGACGATTTTGAGGTACTTTAATGACGATTTAAAAAAAAAGGTATTTGTTTAATTTTCATAAGTACGCTCAGCAGGCCGGAGGCCGGCGAGCTGAATAAGAATTCGCCGAGTTCGCGTGTCTAAAGTTACCACGTGGACAAGCATCTGTAGAGAGACTGCGCTACAATTATTTGCGCCGCGCCACTATTTTGAATGTATTTATTACAAATCCAAATACGTAATATCATGTATTTGTACTTAAATAAAAGCTAAAAGAATAACAAAGTTTTCTATGTATGTATCATCATTTTGATAAGCGCGAAATGAAAAGTTCTAGTCAATAGAAGTTTGGACTTCCCGAAGCACACACATTGTTACTTCCCCTTCGATTTAAATTGAACGATTAGTTTTGCAATTTTTATATACTTTGTTTATATGAATGAATTCAGTAGGTAATTGCGAACATTTCGGCATAAAAAAATATCCTCTGTCGTATATTTTTATCGAGTTACTGTAAAAATGACAAGTAAAAACACGTATTTCAAAAAAATATATTTTCTGGGCTGTAACTACCCCTTATACCAACTTATAGATAGGATAACATGCATTTTCTGATGTAATGAGTTATTACCTATATTTCCATAAATAGTTTGCTTTGTTCTACTTCATTGATAGGTTGATGACACAATTTGAATAGGCGGCCGCTGCACTAGATCCAACATTTCTTTGTTTGTGTGAACATTGGCTGAGAAAAGATAATTTTGAGTCTACTTTTATTAACGGCTACACGGCTGTCAGTAAATTTTGCAGAGTAAAACATATTAATGGTGGATCTGCTATTTTTGTCAAGAATGATATATTATCAAATTGTAAAAATATACCATATCTTAACCAATATTCTATTGAAATGAATTTCGAATGTGCAGCAATAGTTTTTAATAAGCAATTTTGTTTAATTAATATTTACAGACCAACATCAGATAATGAGAATGTATTTTTTACACAACTGTCGTCACTGCTATCAAAAGTCACGCAACAATATAAATTTATTTTATTATGTGGCGACCTAAACATTAATCAAAGCAAAGAGTCCTTTTATTCAAAAGTTTTAAAAGATTTATTTAGATCATTTAATTTAACCTCTCTAGTTTCAAATCCTACAAGAATTGCGATGCTTCCCTCTGGTTTAGTATATTCAACAATAGATTACGTGGTGACAAATCTTCCTGATCGTGTTCATTGTGTAAATATTGATCCGGCTATCTCTGATCACCTTGGTCAACTTGCAAGCTGTAATTTGGAAGGATTAGAGGAGATATACAGAAGCATATCAAACGAGTATTCGTTAATTAACGTACAGACAATTTAATGCTAGAACAATCAACGAATTTAAATATTTATTTAGCCCTTTTATACTTGATCTGCGCCTCTGGGATATTGATGTTATATTTGACAACTTCTGGAAACACCTTATATGGTGTTTTCCACCGCTTTCAACAAAAAAACAAAACACATAAAATACCATAATAAAAATAAAGTCACTTTTTCTCGCAGTTTGTATAAAGACCTTGATAAGCTAAAAAATCTTAACTGGCTACGAAAGCAAATAAATAATACGGAGCTTGATAATCAATATAAAAACCTAAAGAGCCAAACTAATATAAAAATCAGAGACGAAAAAAAAGCTTACTATAATTCTAAGATTAAATATTCCACTAATAAATCCAAATCAATATGGGGTATTGTAAACAACCTGAAAGGGAAAACGTCTCACAATTCCGAAATCGACTGCATTAGTTACAAGGACAATGACATATATGACAAAAAGGAAATTGCGAATACTTTTGGGAACTATTATTCTACTGTTATTCATGAGAAGCTTAACATTCACTTTAATGGTAAGCTTTCTTTAAAATGTACCACTACTCAAAACATAGCGGAAATATTCATGACCTTCCGACCAGTAACCGCATATGATGTTAAATTTGTCATAAAAAATCTTCCCAATAAAAAATCTACGGGATTAGATAAAATCCCGATAAGATTAATTAAAGAATGTTCAAATGAACTAGCCCCTATTCTTGCAGACATCATTAATATATCGGTACTTTCAGGTGCATTTCCAACTCATCTTAAGGAAGCAGCAAGAATACCAATACTCAAAAAGGGGACAAGTGAAAATATTGACAATTACCGCCCAATTGCTATCTTAAGTATAATATCTAAAATAATGGAAAAAGTAGTTGCTAATAGAATATTCGAATTTCTAAATCAAAATTCTATTTTAAGTAACAGTCAATATGGTTTTAGGCCAGGAATGTCAACAGAAGCGAGTATAACAGATCTTAGTCAATTAGTATATGATAAAATGGATTTAGGCGAACGTGTCTGTGGCTTATTTTTTGATCTATCTAAAGCCTTCGATACGATTGATAGGGACTTAGTTGCTCAAAAACTACGAGGCTTAGGAATAATTGACCCTCTTAACAGCTGGATCGTTTCTTACCTTTCGAACAGAAAAATTATAGTAAAAATAGGCAACACTAAATCCGACATGAAAGATATATGTATTGGAACTCCTCAAGGTAGTGTTTTAGGGCCGCTAATATTTTTATTATATGTAAATGACCTCCCCTCTCACATCTCTGAAGGCAAAATCTTTATGTATGTCGATGACACTTCAATAGTAGTTTCTGATCCAGATCCTATAATATTAAATCGTAAAGTTACTCTTATATTACAAGAATTCAATAAATGGTGTTACGACAATCGCTTAATAATTAATCATGACAAAACAGTTCTAGTAGAGTTTGGATGCAGGCAAAGAGATCGTATTAATTTTAACCTTAATTTTAATGGGTATTCACTAGTTTCTAGCGAACAAGTTAAATTTTTAGGTATTACTCTTGACCTCAATTTTAATTTTTATACGCAGATTGAAGATGTTTGCAGCAAGCTCAATAAAGGTTTTTACGTCATTATTTCTTTAAAAAATGTGCTCAATAGGGATGCGTTATTAAATGTATACTATGCTCACATTTACTCCGCTATATCCTATAGTATTCACGTATGGGGACAATCAAGTGATATGGCTAGAGTATTTATACTGCAGAAAAGAGTCATTCGACTTATATTTGATCTGCATTACCGAGAATCATGTAGAGAGACATTTAAAAATTCTAAAATATTTACGGTGACGTCAATATACCTCATGAAGCTACTGACGTTTACACATATTAATAAAAGTAAATTTCCAACACATAGTGACTTTCACACCTACAATACGAGAGGTCGGAGCAGAATGTGCACAATTAGACATGAACATGAATATTTCAAAAAATCACCACATTATGCTGACTATCTATAACAAACTGCCAGTGGCTATACAAGAAACAAGAACGGTTAAAGAATTCAAAAAAAAGCTAAAGGACCTTTTGTTGTCTGATGTTTTTTATAACCTTGCGGAATTCAATAACTTTTTAAATAATTTAGGTTGACTATAAAAATGTATTGTTTTCATTATGTATATTCTACATGTATTATAATGTCGTTTTATAAGTAACTACTTACTGTTTGTTATACTTGTTATATTAGTGTTATTTGTTATATTTACTATGTCTTGACCTGCCACATGTACAATTTGTGTATCTGAAGTGGTTAATATTATTATTATTATTATTATTATTATTATTATTATTATTATTATTATTATTATTATGTTACAGACAAGATAAGGACTAGCAGGTATACATTACAAGTGGGTGTATTTTATAAATTGAATGACAAATATTATAGTTTATATTATTTTAACATTATTTTTGTAAATTAATCGGAAAGATGTAAAAACTTAGTCAATAATTATATTTTACCCCATTTGTTTTATTTTAATAAGCCGAAATAAGTGTTACTTAAATTCTCTATGTCAGTTCGGCTATTTATTGAATTAGAATGTCTTTTTATTTGCAGCATTTCATGTACTATTCTACGGTGATAATTGGGTTCTTTTTCCAGGATGTGAATGTTATTAAAGTTAAAGCTATGGTTATTATCCAAGGCATGTTGCGCTAGCGCTGTTGACGTATTTCGATTTTTAATATTATATTTATGTGTGTACATTCTTTTATGCAGATATTGTTTTGATTGACCTATATACGTACTATTGCAATTATTGCAGTCTATTTTATATACAGTGTTAGTTTCGTCTTCTATTGGTAGTTTAGCTTTAAGATTTGTGAAAAATGTTTTTGTCGTGTTGTAAGGATTATGTGCAATTGTTACATTGTGGTTTTTAAATACTTTTGCAATATTTTCGGACACATTTGGTATGTAAGGCATACAGCTTTAATAAATTTCATCCAAGAATTCAATTTACCAGTGAAATAGAAGAAAATAACAGTATAAACTTTCTTGATCTTACAATAACATATAATGAAAAAGGCGTCATTGAAACAAATTGGTTCACAAAAGAAATATGGTCACAAAGATACTTAAATTTTAAATCACACCCCTAAAAATTACAAAAAAAGTGTCGTTAACAGTCTGACAGACCGAGCAATTAAACTTTCTCATCCAAAACATAGACCTCAGAATTTGAAAAAAATTAAAACAGCTTTAGAAACAAACGCATACCCTAAAAACTTTTATGAACCAATTATCAAAAAAGGAATACATAAAATGTATAATAAAACAACAGGTGAACCTATTAATAGTCAAAATAAATATATTTCCATGCCTTACATACCAAATGTGTCCGAAAATATTGCAAAAGTATTTAAAAACCACAATGTAACAATTGCACATAAACCTTACAACACGACAAAAACATTTTTCACAAATCTTAAACCTAAACTACCAATAGAAGACGAAACTAACACTGTATATAAAATAGACTGCAACAATTGCAATAGTACGTATATAGGTCAATCAAAACAATATCTGCATAAAAGAATGTACACACATAAATATAATATTAAAAATCGAAATACGTCAACAGCGCTAGCGCAACATGCCTTGGATAATAACCATAGCTTTAACTTTAATAACATTCACATCCTGAAAAAAGAACCCAATTATCACCGTAGAATAGTACATGAAATGCTGCAAATAAAAAGACATTCTAATTCAATAAATAGCCGAACTGACATAGAGAATTTAAGTAACACTTATTTCGGCTTATTAAAATGAAACAAATGGGGTAAAATATAATTATTGACTAAGTTTTTACATCTTTCCGATTAATTTACAAAAATAATGTTAAAATAATATAAACTATAATATTTCTCATTCAATTTATAAAATACACCCACTAATTTATACCTGCTAGTCCTTATCTTGTCTGTAACATAAACAAACGAACTCTCACTTGCACATATAATCAGAATGTAAAATATTTCAGTTGCCTTTAAGACACTCAATGCATCACATTAAAAAATGTAGTTTAATTTAAGATCAAACAAACACAAAATAATAATGTAAGTACTTCATATAAATTAATTTTAGTATATAACTGATTAAAAAAAATGTTTCCTTTTATTATTATTGTAGTCTCTGATGATGGTTATAAATAAACCGAAACGTTAGAAAAAAATAAAATAAATTTGTTTATATATATGACCGATATACCCAAGAAAAATAATACTTGTATTGATATCAACGGTCAAGAAAAAAACCTAGAATATATATCTATATATTACTGTGGCAAGGGTGAAAGAAGCCAAGAGGATGAATCCAACAACATGGACCAATCCCATTTGTAGAAAACACGAAAAACTACATATGAAATTAGCAAAGGAAAAAAATCGATTAAACTTTCTGGTAAGGTGTAAAAATTTACAATTAACCCCTAAATTTTAAAAAATTAAACCTAAATCTTACATATTTCATAACGAAAGACTAAAATCAAAATATCTTCATATATTATCTATGTTTTATATTCAATGCTTAAATCTATGTATCAGCGACGCTAACTCACAAAAAAAATTTATTGAACTAGAAATAAATAAAAATAAACCAAAACTAACAACTTGTGACATAACAGAACTAAAAAAATTCAACGAACAACTATATCAAAAAACAGAAACAGTATTCACCAATACAAAGAAAAAACATATAAAAAAGATAAACTGCCTAATGAACGAAAAGATAAACTCGGAACCATTGGTTATTAACAAAAATTGGCTCACAAACTTAACCGATTTAAAAATTCCTAACACTGTAAAATATATCTTAAGTCTCGGACCAAAATTCTCTTTACCATGTAATAGTTTTCCAATAGATAAAATTATCGCAAGTGTAGAACAAGGTTTAATACATATTAATAATGAAAATAAAATTGAAATCAGAAATAAAGTGTGCAATATTCTCACGAACTATAAAAATAAAGTAAAAAATACAAGCAATAAAGCCAAACAACAACTACATTATTACATTAAAGAAACTAAAAACTTCTTAAATATAAACTCAAATATTTTCGTATTAACAGCTGACAAATGTAATAAAACTGTCATTATGTATAAAACAGATTTTGAAAGAAAAATGAATAGTATGCTTAATGATGAAACTACATATAAAAAAGAAAAGCAAGATCCAACAAAAAAAAATTCAAACCAACCTCAATAATCTTATTAATTCATGGCTCAAAAAAGGTCTCATTAACGAACAACAAAAAAATTAATTAATTTGTCACAATGGCCACACCCCATATATATATGGCCTACCAAAATTACATAAAGAAAATATTCCATTAAGACCAATAGTAAGCAATGTAAACAGCCCCACATATAATTTATCACAATTTTTATCAAACATACTAAATAATACTTTAGGAAAAACAGAAGCTTATGTCAAGGACTCATGGCAATTCTGCGATTTCATAAAAACACAAACAATACCCAAAAACCATATAATCATGTCACTTGATGTTACATCATTATATACCAATATCCCTATAGATTTGGCAATAGTATGTATAAAGAGCAAATGGTCCGAAATTTGTAAATTTTCAGACATTAACCAAGATGAATTCATTAAAGCCATAACTTTATGTTTGAACTCTACATATTTCTCTTACAATAATCAAATTTTCTCCCAGATCTTCGGAACTGCCATGGGTTCACCCATATCTGCAACTATCGCAAACTTAGTAATGGAAGAAATAGAAAATAACGTCCTAAAATCATTAAATTACGTACCAATTTTTTACAAAAGATTCGTAGATGACTGCATCATCTGCTTACCAAAAAATAAAATAGAGCATACGGTTAACAGCTTTAATAAATTTCATCCAAGAATTCAATTTACCAGTGAAATAGAAGAAAATAACAGTATAAACTTTCTAGATCTTACAATAACATATTTATAATGAAAAAGGCGTCATTGAAACAAATTGGTTCACAAAAGAAATATGGTCACAAAGATACTTAAATTTTGAATCACACACCCCTAAAAATTACAAAAAAAGTGTCGGCAACAGTCTGACAGACCGAGCAATTAAACTTTCTCATCCAAAACATAGACCTCAGAACTTGAAAAAAATTAAAACAGCTTTAGAAACAAACGCATACCCTAAAAACTTTTATGAACCAATTATCAAAAAAAGAATACATAAAATTTATAATAAAACAACAGCTGAACCTATTAATAGTCAAAATAAATATATTTCCATGCCTTTCATACCAAATGTGTCCGAAAATATTGCAAAAGTTTTTAAAAACCACAATGTAACAATTGCACATAAACCTTACTGTTTTTGTCGTGTTGACAAAAACATTTTTCACAAAAACCTAAACTACCAATAGAAGACGAAACTAACACTGTATATAAAATAGACTGCAACAATTGCAATAGTACGTATATAGGTCAATCAAAACAATATCTGCATAAAAGAATGTACACACATAAATATAATATTAAAAATCGAAATACGTCAACAGCGCTAGCGCAACATGCCTTGGATAATAACCATAGCTTTAACTTTAATAACATTCATATCCTGAAAAAAAAACCCAATTATCACCGTAGAATAGTACGTGAAATGCTACAAATAAAAAGACATTCTAATTCAATAAATAGCCGAACTGACATAGAGAATTTAAGTAACACTTATTTCGGCTTATTAAAATAAAACAAATGGGGTAAAATATAATTATTGACTAAGTTTTTACATCTTTCCAATTAATTTACAAAAATAATGTTAAAATAATATAAACTATAATATTTGTCATTCAATTTATAAAATACACCCACTTGTAATGTATACCTGCTAGTCCTTATCTTGTCTGTAACATAAACAAACGAACTCTCACTTGCACATATAATCAGAATGTAAAATATTTCATTTGCCTTTAAGACACTCAATGCATCACATTAAAAAATGTAGTTTAATTTAAGATCAAACAAACACAAAATAATAATGTAAATACTTCATATAAATTAATTTTAGTATATAACTGATTAAAAAAAATGTTTCCTTTTATTATTATTGTAGTCTCTGATGATGGTTATAAATAAACCGAAACGTTAGAAAAAAAAAAATAATTTGTTTATATATATGACCGATATACCCAAGAAAAATAATACTTATATTGATATCAACGGTCAAGAAAAAAACCTAGAATATATATCTATATATTTCTTATTAGGGATTTACTGCCACACTTCTGAACATTACCCAGACAATCTAAAAAATATCTGGATTTAAAACAAAATAACCTTTACGCCTGTGACTTTACGTCGATGGAACAGTAAAGTTAATGGTTGGTATTTGACATAAAATATAAATAAACTAAAATAAAAACTGATGTTTCGCAGACATTTCGGAAACTTAATCTGTTTCCTTTTTCAATGCTAATAAACTTTCTCTTGTGTAATTTGTGAAATTACACAATTTTAATGTTATATCATAACCATAGATACTTACTACGTTCACAGAAAAGTTGATCAGATTAGATATCAAGTTACTAAGTTCTTCTTTTAGCATCGGTAACCATATTGTACAACAATCTACAGAATAATTTGATACGCATTTTTTGTCGTCATTTAGTAAAATTATTGCAGATTCTGTTATTCCTCTCGTTTTACTGTCCGGTACTTTTGTTAATATTTTTGTCCCATCCCAATTTATTGGATGTCCGTTTTCGAAAGCGTGTTCACAAATTTTTTACTTGAATATAACTTTTGTGTTCTCCCAATCTTACATTGAAGGGTCTTTAAATGTTCCTTTGTTTCCAGATATTTTTTAGATTGTCTGGGTAATGTTCAGAAGTGTGGCAGTAAATCCCGAATAAGAAAAGAAAGAAAAAACTGAAAGATGCCACAAATAATTTAAAAATTATTTGTGTAAAGACAATATTTATTATGTCCTCTTTTTAGTCTTTTCCCAAATTGAACATTTTTACCAATTTGTAATTTATACTTTATTTTAAAACAGAAACTATATTCATTGACATATATTTTAATAATAAATAGGATTTGAGGAAACAGCTATTCAACGGACAAAAGCCTCGGTTGCGCTGAATTATACATACTAATCCAAACTGGTAGCCAAGTTTATTATTCGTCTCTTCAACGCCAAACACAGACCGGTTTCGAACTTCTTATGTTCTCATCAGTGTGCCATAGGTCGTTGAAAAGACGAATAATACAGGCAAACCAAGTAAGTGTCTATGACAGACAAGCAATTAATAACAGCGGAGGGGAAAATCATCCCTCTAGTGGTTAGTTGCTACTAACTGTTTATGACATACAATGTCTCTGTAACAGTTAGCGACTTTACTAAAGTACCATAGAGCAGGCGACCTCTAGCCCTGGTGGACTAAACTATTAATAATAAAGAGGATTTGAGGAAACAGCTATTCAACGGACAAAAGCCTCGGTTGCGCTGAATTATACCTACTAATCCAAATTGGTAGCCAAGTTTATTATTCGTCTCTTCAACGCCAAACACAGACCGGTTTCGAACTTCTTATGTTCTCATCAGTGTGCCATAGGTCGTTGAAAAGACGAATAATACAGGCAAACCAAGTAAGTGTCTATGACAGACAAGCAATTAATAACAGCGGAGGGGAAAATCATCCCTCTAGTGGTCAGTTGCTACTAACTGTTTAGGACATACAATGTCTCTGTAACAGTTAGCGACTTTACTAAAGTACCAAAGAGCAGGCGACCTCTAGCCCTGGTGGACTAAACTATTAATAATAAATAGGATTTGAGGAAACAGCTATTCAACGGACAAAAGCCTCGGTTGCGCTGAATTATACCTACTAATCCAAATTGGTAGCCAAGTTTATTATTCGTCTCTTCAACGCCAAACACAGACCGGTTTCGAACTTCTTATGTTCTCATCAGTGTGCCATAGGTCGTTGAAAGGACGAATAATACAGGCAAACCAAGTAAGTGTCTATGACAGACAAGCAATTAATAACAGCGGAGGGGAAAATCATCCCTCTAGTGGTCAGTTGCTACTAACTGTTTAGGACATACAATGTCTCTGTAACAGTTAGCGACTTTACTAAAGTACCAAAGAGCAGGCGACCTCTAGCCCTGGTGGACTAAACTATTAATAATAAATAGGATTTGAGGAAACAGCTATTCAACGGACAAAAGCCTCGGTTGCGCTGAATTATACCTACTAATCCAAATTGGTAGCCAAGTTTATTATTCGTCTCTTCAACGCCAAACACAGACCGGTTTCGAACTTCTTATGTTCTCATCAGTGTGCCATAGGTCGTTGAAACCGGTCTGTGTTTGGCGTTGAAGAGACGAATAATAAACTTGGCTACCAATTTGGATTAGTAGGTATAATTCAGCGCAACCGAGGCTTTTGTCCGTTGAATAGCTGTTTCCTCAAATCCTATTTATTATTAATAGTTTAGTCCACCAGGGCTAGAGGTCGCCTGCTCTTTGGTACTTTAGTAAAGTCGCTAACTGTTACAGAGACATTGTATGTCCTAAACAGTTAGTAGCAACTGACCACTAGAGGGATGATTTTCCCCTCCGCTGTTATTAATTGCTTGTCTGTCATAGACACTTACTTGGTTTGCCTGTATTATTCGTCTTTTCAACGACCTATGGCACACTGATGAGAACATAAGAAGTTCGAAACCGGTCTGTGTTTGGCGTTGAAGAGACGAATAATAAACTTGGCTACCAATTTGGATTAGTAGGTATAATTCAGCGCAACCGAGGCTTTTGTCCGTTGAATAGCTGTTTCCTCAAATCCTATTTATTATTAATAGTTTAGTCCACCAGGGCTAGAGGTCGCCTGCTCTTTGGTACTTTAGTAAAGTCGCTAACTGTTACAGAGACATTGTATGTCCTAAACAGTTAGTAGCAACTGACCACTAGAGGGATGATTTTCCCCTCCGCTGTTATATATTTTAAGTTTATCTCTATAAAACATAATTTTAAAATTTAATATTTCAGGTTTTTAGTGAAGCTAGAAGAAATGTTCCTAGTATAGTATATATTCCTAGCATTGACAAATGGTGGGAATTGGTTACGGCAACCGTCAGAGCTATTTTAGTTGCTCAACTAACGCAATTGGATCCAAATATACCGATTTTATTCTTGGCTACAGCTGATAAATTGTACGATGATTTAGCTAATGAGGTAAGTGACACTATTTAGTAGGGGCCGTAAGGCAGATGATTTTTGGTTTTCGGGGAAAATTTTTGTGGGAAGTTGTCACCCATGCTAGATCGATTCTTTGTTGTATTAGCTACCAAAGGAATGATGGCGCCACTCTAACATTCGTGTCTGTTACACTCTTATTACTTGTGTTGGGGCGCAATTCACAAATTGCGATTTTCTAAACATAAATGGCACTGTAAAAAAACTATGAAAGCGATTGGGATGATTTTTTTTAAGTTTTGAAGAGAAAACTTAAGCGCTCGCTATAGTCGGTTCACAATTTTATTAAATCCAATACTTTTTTGACAAATCTATTATAAACTTTAAATTATAAAAATATTGCAACTAAAACTTTAACCTCGTGGAGGTACATTAAATATTCAAAATTTGTTTATACATGCAGTGAGTAAATTGTAGTCTATAGATGTACAAAGTTTTTGAAACAAAAACTACGTCACTAAGTTTGAGTTGTCATTCGGTTTCATGCGTTTAATTCTTCGCGCCTATTAAGCGCACTCTGTCTATACGATAACCACCTGACAAATAAATTAGTTCATCTCCACGAGCCAAATGTGTACATGTATCTCATTACTGCGTTTTAACTAAAACAGGTAGCAGACAGGAAAATAAAAATAATGTTACCCTAATTGTTATCATAAGGAGGTAACCCCATATTTACTATTATTATGATGGAGTAAATTATACCGTAAAAGGGCCTAAATCAGAACAAAACTAAAATTCAATTAGATGTAGTGTTTTTATCTTTGCAGATATAAAGCTAAATTTTCTACTAAAAGTTGGTTGGAACCTTCTAGTATCTAACAAATTTATAATTATTCCATTATAAAATGGTTAATACTATTATTTTTATTTTTTTGGCTCTGTTCTGATTTACCCGCAGATGGCCTAAATCAGAAATAGGATGTTTTATTCCATTTAAACCTGTTTTAGAGAACTCATGTCCAAATCAGAAGAAAAATATATATACTCTGACACCTGCTATGTTGTTTTTTGAGTTAATTTTTTATTAAGAGTAAAACAGACAAATTTTATAAATGATTTTTTATTAAAAACTAATAAAAATAACCAGGCATCCTTTAATAAATATAAATAAAAACTTTCTCTGATGATGAAACACAAATAAATAAAAACTCTGAAGATAAAAAATAAATATAACTAGAAATCTTTAAAGTTATTAGTTATTATGTCATATCTTAATCCTAAGCGCGATTCTTTGGGGTTTCCTAATTTTCCCACAACGGCACCAAATTCAAATTCACATATGTTTTACTCATAGAGATAATCTCTATGGTTTTACCCAATCTATCTAAATAATTTTTTACAAGTAATCGTAAATCAAACTCATCCAACCATCCAACCCAGCACAAACATTTATTTTGTCAATTAGCATGTCTTCTACTACGTCACTCAGTACTTTCGGTCGGCCTTTTTTTGGGTATGTGGTTTCTTTAAATGCAAATAATATCACAGAAGCAGTTATTCCATATTTTGTCTCTGCTGTCCTATATGACATCCCATTTCTCACATTTTGAACGGCTTCTTGAATTGACTCCTTGGAATAAGATTTGTGTGGTTGTCTGACAGATTTCTTGTAACCCCGACCCATGTTCTTATTTGGACTCGTTAACCTAAAAAGCGTCAACAAATACAAACATTTATTACTATTTATTCATAATTTCAATTAATCCTTTAATTTTCACAGATTTGATACAAAACATAGTCAGTAGTCCAAAAAAATACTTACTTTTATCACAAAAATATTTCTTAATTCACTTAAATACCTGTTTCTGACAGTTGGCATTCAGCGCTCGAATTTTCGACAAAGCACAGATCTTAGATTAAATAGTGTTGAGAAGTGACATTTGGGGTTATTTAGTTAAAGGCTAGTGCAAGACCCAGGATCCTCTTGCTCATAGAAAACAAATGTACAAGGCTTAAATATTTTTAGAAGTTTTATTCTGATTTGGACATGTATTCTGAATTAGGCCAAGTAGATATACTAAGCTGTTACGGGCGCAGTTTCAAGGTCATTCGCTCCGAATGGCACCTAGGCCATCGGCAGAGCCCTTGGTTCTTGTAGCTACACTCTGGGGGATGGTTCTTAGGTTAATGCTTTAGGACGGCGGATCCGGGGTCCGGAGTCTGAAGCCTCTTCTTCAGACCTGAAGGTCTGATGCGGTGCTGCATCCTGGCCCTGGAGGCCTGGAGGCTGGAGTTTTAAGACGAAGAAGTCTTCAGGCATCAGACAGCAATGACCAGAAGCTTTTAGTTATAAAATTAGTCGCCGCATTTACCGTGATGGCGCTGCAGACGATGACGTCATAGCGATAAGCTCGAGGTGAAGACGAGGGCTAATGTAAACAAAGAGAACATAGGCGTACCTTATATTAATTTTATGGAGGTACGCCTATGGTAGAAAAATCAATGACGCCATTTAGGTATCTCAAGTTAGTTAATACGTGCCGATAAAGTAAACAGAATCTTCTTGGAATGTTAATATCAACATTGACTTCACGGTTTGAATGCATTATTTATTATCAGCTGATGTGTGTATTTAGGTTAAAATACATTTTAAATATATTAAATTAAAAGAAATGCTTTAGCCAGAAGTAAATTCAGACTTGCAATTAAATTTTTAGAGAGATTATATATTAATAATACACATACACCACATTAGAATAATAAATTATTGTTTAAGTCATTGTAATAATTTAGAATCAATTAAATTGAAATACTAGCAATGAATAATATCATAAATTGATATTACGTTTTGCTTTTTTACCGAACGTATTGTCTTTAGATTTAAAACGTTTCCAAGCCCTATGTAATCAGCTGTATTTGAAATACTAGTTATCACACAACTAGGTCAGTTTATTTTTAGCTCAATAAAAACATGTACTTACATTTCTTTCAATCTTGAATTTATTATAAGAACAGTATTAGCGATACGTGCTTTATAAGGATAACATTAAGGGATTCCATTGTACATAGTGTACCAAATAAAATTGTATTTTCTTATTAATTATTATTTATTCTTTACAATGCTTTTTAACGAAGTACTTAGTGAATAGAAAACTTTGCTATATACAAGGTTTACCGAATCTAACTATGGAAATAAAACAATCAATATAGCGATTAACTTTTTTAAAAAATATCTCGTTAAATATTTATATTTAGGAACTCAGTATATAACGGAGGTTCGAACAGCAGGAACCAAAACAATATTCATGTAAATACTAATAAAAATAATGGTTTTCTGTTTACAGGTGGGATAATTTAAACAGGTATCTGTTTACAGGGAGGGATAACCATGGGCTAGTTAGGTATAATAATACATCTTACCTGTAATCCCATCATCACGTAGGTCAGACCTAGCGGTTTTATACTCTCAGTTTTTTCATCTTAAATATTAATGTAGATTGAAACGGTGCAGTAAGAGTACGGCAATAAATCCATAAAATATACATAATAGACGTGGAATTTTTTTAAAGTTAGGATCTCATTAAACAGTAAAATATTGCCTCGGGTATATCAAATTCTTCATCTCAAGGGTTATAATTTAACTAAATTTTTGTTTTATAAGTGACATTTAACATTTATAGTCTGTTATTTTATACTTAATGCATATTTGTTCAAAAGCAATAAAGCATGATGGAATTTTAAAAATAGGGTTCAGACATGTAGATGAAACAATTTGAGGTTAGCCATCGCTTTGGAATGTTAATATATAAACAAGTTACTACTGATAACGGATCTTTTAGATGTAAATTTTTATTTAAATATTTTATTTAGTTTCTCTATAGGCAAGACAAAGATATAACGTGTTTTAATTTTCAAGGTTAAGCATTTTAGATACTGGGTTAAAAACAAAGTTCTTTATTACATGTTTTTATAATTTAAATATATATTAGCTGTAAAATGTACAGGTTTATCAAAAGTTTTTAGTTTTTAAAAATAAAAAAACAGATATTGTTACAAGATATTTATTCACATATAAAAAACATTTTTATTAAATATATATATTAAACTGCTGAGAAGTTCATCAGTTACAAGTCCAGACTGATGTTCTTTTAATAGATCGTGCAGCTCCAATTGGTTCATCGAAGTACAAAATTTATCCAACGTAATATAGTCCTAGATATAAAGATCACAATATTTTATCCCCAATTTATAATTATTTAAATCTCGCGAAGAAGCTCTCCGCCAGGTACTGAAATCTTCTTCAAGTTGGTTAGTATATAGCTTCAGACTACACCTCAAAATAAAACGGAGCGAATCAACTGCTTCTGCAATAGGATCTGGAGAGCTTTCTTCTATTAAGTCAACCTCATCGTAGCCGATATATTTATCATAGAGTACCTCATCAGTTATAAACTTGGAAACATATTGCTTTAATTGTTCATGAATGCCACATTTTACCATTGAATCACAAAAGTTATTCAGCGTAATATAATCGCTGATATAAAGTTCACAATAATTTATGCCCAGACTATATTTTTCTTTATGAAGTTCTTCACCTAGATCGCATCTTAATGAAGTACGCAGCAAATCGATGGCTTCTTTTAGCGAAAGCTGGTGATGATGATTTTATGTATTTTTTTTTTTAATTTAGCATAAACAGACACTTTCTGCGTTGAACAATTCTAATTATGTACTTGAGCAGTAAATTTGATGAGCAAACTGCTAGGTAGTAAAGCAAGACTTCAACTGAGATATCTGAAGGTGGAGTAGGGTTTAAATATGCAGGTGTAGGAGGGAGGGAAAAAAGGAGATCTAAATCCAGCATCTACCATCTCGAGACATCTTATTCGCATAACACCAATGTATGATATATCGAACATGAATTTTATCATCGAATCTCACATGCTTTTTAACAGACTCCATTTTTAAAATAGCCTGAATTTCGCTGATGAGTTATACTTATAGAGGCTTCTAAGCGTTTACCATAGATTATTTATATGACAAATTTTACACTTTGTACCTTCTTTTTCACGTATTTGTACAAGAGTTATTCTTCGCGCTGCAGTAGCATGTAACTGTTTTCCACATCGACTTCTATCACTGAACACATCACTAAAATCATATGGGATAATATTTAATCTTTCAAGCTGTGAAAACATATCGTGTTTCTCTTCATAAAATTTTATATTTTCTTTTAAGGTGGGCGGAAAAATAGGTTAGATTTGCCAAAAATAAGCACTTCGTAGTTCGACAATTTCTGCCGCATCCCTGAACCGATTAAAAATATTTTTTGACTGGCTTTTAGAAAAAACTCGGTAGAATAGTACTGGACTATTAAAAAACTCAAGAAAATGACGATTTTTTTCTTACCAAGCTGTTAAACTTCGTAAACTTTTAACCTAATTTTGAAATAATTAAAAAAGTCGTGATCTCAATAAAATAGTTCTGGTCCAATCCGCTACGCTATATTAAACACATACATGTTTAAATTTTGATTTTCTATTAAGTAATTATTGAAAAAATGTCGAACTACTAAACCAATATCACTGAAAATAAATACGTTATATAATGCAGGAAACAAGTTTTTTGGTTCGAAATGATACCAAAGAATGACATATAGAACTTTGGCTACTGTCTCGTAGATGGCAGCAAAATCAAAATTATAATTTGAATATTCTGTCAATCTTTTAATTTATTTGAAAGGTCGTATAAAAATATTGAAATCATGAATATAAACCGCCGCATCAGTTTGCTATAAAGAGGCATTCCCAACCATTTTCGGTTGCATTTTGCTTTCCGTACCTTACATTCCTATTGGTGCCTGAAGTACATTTATGAGGCACCACCAATAGAATCTCGTAAAGGGTTAACGCTTGGTTGAGTATGTATTCTCATGTTGCCGAATTTTGAGGCTGCGCATAAGCGCACGTGAATGACGAGTAGTGACAGCTGACAGAAGAAAAAGAGTTAACGACTATGAACATTGGAAATGTCGAAATGTGTTATTTATTATTAGTATTATTTATCCATATACAATATTGTAAATAACTTGTTTTTTTTTTAATGTGTTTAATTGTGTAATTTATTTTTAATTTTTAACGTTTCGTTTGTGTTTTTAAAAAAAAAATCTCATATCTAATATTACTTTTTAGTGTCCTGAAGAAGTCAATATATTTGACGAAACGTCGACAAGTTTGACAAAAGAAATTTTGTTTTAATTTTTATGATCCCATCACCCACTTGTAACCCCAGACTGAATAAATCTAATTTGCCTTATGGGCTTCTGGGTTTCAAAGTTTATTTTACCTGTCGGCTGCTCAGATTTTTCCGGTGGGTCGTGAGTCAGAATATGGTGTTTAATAAATTAACAAACTTATTATTAAATTTGGTTAAAACCCTGATTTGTTAACAAAAGAACTTGAAGAGTGCACTTTAAGTTTCTAGCTTAGTAAGATTTAAAACTGCAAGTTATAAGAGATTAAAAGTTAAGGAATTATTTATCAAGTAAAATTAAGATAAATTAAGATAATTTTTGGGCGCCAGCTACTAAAAAATTAGTAACAATTTGTATGATATCAGATTTTCACAACAAGAGAAATAAAACGATCCAGCTCAAATAAATAGTATATTAACAAATAGAATAAATATTAACAATACAAATTACTCTTAACAATGATAAAAAATATATATTTACCTGAAGGGCAAAACAATGGAAATAAGTGCCTGAAGGGCTATCACAATAAAAAAATGAACGAAAGAAAATATTTTATCAACTGCAAGGCTTACATTTACAAGAACAATTACTGGCAATTATTTGTTACGCTGGAACCGAAGACCTGATGATGGAAATATGTTCTACCACAGACTTACAGACCTTAATTTCCAAGGATTTCCACGATGATCTATTCCCTTGCCAAGATGGCCTATGCTGGTGTATACTGATCTTCTGGGTCTAGCTAGACTTCACCTGCACCTGGGAAAGATGTAACCAATCCTGGATAAGATAATAGGATAATCTGGATTTCAGTCTGATGTGGTCTGGTAAAGTTGAATCTGTCGAATCCTCTTCTTGGTCTCGTTCAATAAAACATAAATATACCAGTGTCAAAAATGTACAAAGTAAAGTTGGAAATATGCAAGTTAGCTTACGGCTGATAAAATTAGAAAAAAACTTACTGAAGGCAAGTTTCTTCTAAAAAAGTTGACTAAACAATTTAGCAAAGATATGAATTATAATAAATCAATTATTATAATTACAAAGATATGAATTTATTATTTTATTTTAAAAATAACTCAAGATATAAATTATAATAAACTAATTATAATAATTTCGAAACTATGAAATTTTAGAAATTACTCTAGATATAACTTAGACTAGATTAAAGCAATAAAAATAATTCCTCTGAATAAGAAATTATGTTAGAAAGAAATTTGTTATATTATTTAAATTTAATAACAGTAATTAAATAGACAAATCACAATAAGACACTCAGAAAATTAAGTTTTAATATTGCTAAAACGCAATCTTTTCACCAATAGAAAATGTGTGAATCACAAAATAATTCAATAAGTAAGAAAGTAAAAAGTTAGGTATTCTGATTTTTATAACTAATTTAATTAGATTACTAATTAAAGTTAATTTCTACTATTTAATGTAGAACGATAAGAAACAATAAGTTTATTTAATTCTCCCAATTGGAGTAAGAAATGCTGTAATTTATTCAATTAAATTACGACAATTAGATAATAACTATGAATTTTAATTAATTCAAATCGTATATAGCAGGGAATAATTTAAATATTAAATTAAATTACGAAAAATTACAATAATCAAATAGATACGATAAGATAAAAACCAATATTTTCCGTTAAGCGAAAACTATTAATTTCGAGGCGTTTTTTACCACCTTCCGCAAACGAAAGAGATCTGTGCAAGTGCATATATTTTATGAATAACTCGATAAAGATAATAACGATAATTGCAAATTTTAACTGCAAAAGATAATAAGGAACGGTAATAACATAAGTTAACTTGCAAGACGACACCACGTGTAGATATTTGCATGAAATCAATCACGCGT
Source organism: Rhagium mordax (assembly GCA_963680705.1). Classification (NCBI taxonomy): domain Eukaryota; kingdom Metazoa; phylum Arthropoda; class Insecta; order Coleoptera; family Cerambycidae; genus Rhagium; species Rhagium mordax. Next base: position 47,776,853 of record OY796657.1, read on the forward strand.
GGAGAGCACTAAATTTGGCTAAAATGCCGGCGTCAAACACACCCAATTGATAAATTCGATTTAAATCGATATTTACCACATTTGACTGTAATAAATAACCAACATGCTAAATATTTACTAGGCTACGTATTGCAAATAATACTTTATAACGATAAGATACAGAAAAATTCTACATCTGAGAAAAATAATTAGATATTCATAAAATTACGACTTAACAGTACGGAAGATAGGAAAAAGCTGGTGGAGGAGGAACGCGGTAGGATCGAGAACGTTTCAGTGCCGTCGACGCGCGCATAACATAGCTACATTTAATTGTCTCCGATAGAAACCAGTTGTAACCGTAATTTACCAAATTATCGTTACACACCCCATTCGCTTCGAGTAGAAAATTTGTTAACTCCAGGAGTTACAAATTTTCGTTATCGTAATTACCCCAAATAAAGGAATAAAAAATAAGACATAAGACAAGATAGACAGGAAGGAAAGATACTGGGTTCTATTGGAGAAGTGATTAATCCCCTCGAACACATCCAAGTCAATCGACATGTGGCATGATCACAGATGAAATGGGATCAAACCAAAGGACATTTTGCGCAGTTCTAGATGCAAGAAAAGCCTCGTTAATGTACCCTTACTCGGAAGTCCATGAAGAAAAACAAGGAAGATGCAAGAAGCAAATAACACTCGCCCAAAAGAATCACGAAAAGAAGAGAGAGAGATAGAGAAAAAACCAGAAAGAAGTTAAGGAGAGGACACTAAGTCAGTCTCCAGAGACGTGGTTTGCCGCCTCAGTACTGTATAGTAGTTACCATTACTGAAATTGGAAGCGTAGCTCCAAGAAAAGAAAAGGCGACGAGGTTGCTCCTGATTGTAACACAGTGGCTAATTTCCCTGTCCGGCAATGAAACAGACTTGTATAAGCAGTAGATCAGTGAGAATCATTATGCTAGCAAGGCTCACCAGACTAGATGTCAGAAACTCTTGAAAAGCAGACACATCCTGTCCATTTACTATTAAAAGTAGCCAAACAGTGACGAAACCACTCCCATCACAATCAAGCCTCTCTGCACGATAAGTGGCCGTTTAGAGGGCTTTTACCTCACGCAGGTTAATCCACGGTGGTAGTATTCGTTTACCCCTTACCACAGGGCACTAAAATGAAATACTATCAAGTAGTATTCATAAGGAAAGGTATAAGATAAGATAGTGAGTGAGATTTTAATCGACTTGATCGGTTTCGGTGTCTGGATCGGAATCATCATCTGAGTCCAACTCGACATAATTTTCCTTAAGATCTTTAACATGCCACTTACCAAGATTATTTCCTTCAAGATCCGAAAGTTCATACACTAATTTAGAGATAACTCTTTTTACTTTACACTGTATATATTTCGGCGCTAACTTGGCGGAATAATCATTGGCAGCATTAGACAAGGTATAATTTCTTTTCCAGACTCGGTCACCGGGATAAAATCTCAAAGGTCGCTTACGTAAATTATAGTGCTTGACATTACGTTCATATGCATGACGCAGCCTTTTACGTATGTCCACATATAATTTAGGTAACTCTTGTATGTCATCAATCAATTGGTTTTTCTCTCCAATAGAAGGTATATTGTCCGCGTTTTCAGTAATTTTCCCATAATAATCCCCTGTTAAAGGAATATTCCTTGCAAAATTTAGAAAAGCAGGTGGATAACCCGTAATGTCATGTTTCGCTAACCTAATGGCTTGTGCCACTTGATAAATTGACATGTCCCAAGTTTTATGATTTTCATTTACATAGGAACGAATCGCGGTTACAATAACTCTATTAATCCGTTCTGTATGGTTTATTTGTGGATGGTATTTTGCATTATACCACACCTTTTGAACGTTATACTTATCGATAAATTGTTTAAACTCGCGACTAGTAAATTGTGTGCCATTATCGCAAGCGAAAATCTGTGGTACACCATAAATAAGGAAAACGTCATTTTCAAGAAATTTAATAATTGCTGTTGAGGTAGCCTTAAATAAAGGACGGACTAAGACAAACTTAGTAAACCAATCGACTACTACGAGAACATACTGATTACCGTTTTTTGATCTAGGGTAAGGTTCAAGTAAATCCGCTGAAATTAACTGAAAAGGGAAGTTAATATTCCGATAAGCACCCATTAAACCGGCACGTGGTAAATTTGAACTTTTGTTTGCTGCACAAATAGGACATTTACGCACATATTTATACACTTCTTTACGGATATTTGGCCAGTAATAAAGTTCCATAATTCTAAAGAGAGTTTTAGAAACACCAAAGTGTCCAGCAGTAGCATCGTCATGAAACATATAAAAAATTTCCGAACGGTTTTTCGTAGGTACGACAATCTTCCAATCAGTTACGTTACTGACCAAACTATGATTATTAAAAATATGCTTATACAAAATATTATTTTCTACTCGATATGAAGGATATTTCTCCGGATTTTCTTGTATTTTAGTTAACATGGTATTGTACCATTTATCGGGAATTAATTTATTCAAATCTAAGACAGCTGTTTCGGTAATAGAACGAGAAAGTGCATCCGCTACAATATTATGTTTACCTTTACGGTGAATAATATTAAAGTTAAATTGAGATAATCTAATCGCCCAACGAGCTAAGCGACCCGTCGTATTAGAAATATTAGTTAACCATAACAACGACGCGTGATCCGTTTCAACCGTAAATCTAGAGCCTTGTACGTAACTACGAAATTTTTCTATACTATATATTACGGCAAGTAATTCCTTTTCCGTTACTGAATATTTACGTTCACATTTGTTTAAGGTCCTGCTTGCATAAGCAATAGGATGATCAATTCCGTCACTCTCCTGATAGAGCACAGAACCAACGCCTGTATTTGACGCGTCACATTGAATAAAAAAAGGTTTAGTAAAGTCAGGACTAGCTAAAACAGGGGCAGAGGTTAAACGACGTTTTATTTCCTCAAAAGCTTGATTAGCTTCCGGTGTCCATGTTATAAGCTGACCCTTTTTACGTCCGTGTAAAAGGTCTGAGATAGGTGAACAAATAGTGGAGAAATCTTTAATGAACCGGCGGTACCAACTAACAAGACCGATAAGACGTTTTATTTCGGTGGTATTTTTCGGAACTGAGTAATTTAAAATGGCGGTAACCTTTTCTGGGTCCGTTCTTAAACCTTGCTGATCGACAACAAAACCTAAGAAGGATAAAGAGGGACGACAGAATTGACATTTTTTTAGATTTGCGGTAAGATTAGCCTCTTTTAATTTTGCGAAAACTTGCTTCAAGATATCTAAGTGAGTCGAAAAGTCGGGGGTAGCTATAATAATATCATCCAAATAACAAAAGCAAAAAGGTTCAAGTGAAGGTCCAATGACTTGGTCCATTAACCTAGCCATAGTTTTTGGTGCATTACTTAGACCAAAAGGCATAGTGCGAAATTCAAACAATCCTTTGCCGTAAACAGCAAAGGCAGTCTTTGGTCGTGACGCGGGATCTAAAGGAATTTGGAAAAACGCATTTTTCAAATCAATGGAAGTAAGGAACTTTGCATCACGGAGTTTATTTAAAATACTGTCAATTAACGGCATAGGATATGAGTCATCTACAGTTACTGAATTGACTTTTCTCCCGTCGAAACATATGCGATATTCTCCCGAACGTTTTTCTACTAACCACAAAGGACTAGACCACGGAGATCGAGAAGGTTGAATTACACCCATTTCAAGCATTTTGTCAAGTTCGGCATTTAAGTGCTGTTGCATAACCGGCGATAAAGGATATTGTCTCTGTCTGATAGGCTTGGCATCCCCAGTATCAATCGTGTGAGATATCAAGTGGGTAAGTCCCAGACGACCAGAAGGAGCAATTTCGGAAAACATATTAACAACCTTATCTAAGGACTTTTTATTATCTGAAGATAAATCATGTACCGTTTGAATTGTATTAACCGTACAAAGAGAAATAGGTAAATTATAGGTAAGATCCTTGAAATCTACATTTATCTGAAATTCTTTTAGAAAATCTACTCCTAAAATTAAAGTGTGAGTCATTGACGGAATTACTAAAATTTTCATTACTTTCGAAACATCATTAAACATACCGGAACCGAAATATAGCCTAACACATTTTGTGACGTACCATCAGCAGTGGTTACATTAAAATAATTTTCATACTGTATAGGTATCTTTAATTTCTGTAGCAAATAATATCCCGAAGAACCCAATACAGAAGCAGAGCTACCGCTGTCTACTAACGCTAAAATGTTAACACCGGAAATTTGAACATTAAAATAGGGACGATTATCATTAGGTTTCTTTACACAAATAGGATTCATAGTAGGAAGGGATTGATAAAAGTGTTTCACCGTCGAAAGCCACTTTTGCCAATCAGACACTGATTGTTTTATTTCTTTCCTTTTTTTGATATTTTGAGTTTTTGGTTTGTAACTGGACGATTTTCGGAAGTGGAGGCTGAGGCAACGACATCCAGTGACACGTCCCCGCTCAATTCGTTTTTTGGACTGCATTTTGTACACCGAAACTTTGTAGTATTTTTCAACCCGCACCCAAAACAAAATAGTTTTCGTGGGTTCCGACACGTATTGTAAGAATGCCCTACTTTATCACAATTCCAGCATTTAAGATGCGATACTGCAGAAAAATTTACTTGATTACTAGAATTACTTCTTGAATTTTTATCACTAGGAAATGAATTTTTATTGGAAAATGAATGGTTATTTTTGAATTGAGTATTTGAACTCGAAGCTATACAACTTAAGTCAGGTTCTAATAACCCTCCTTTAGGCTGTGGTGGTGTTCTATAACGGTTTGACCAAGTACGAGATTCCTCTAATTTTTTACATAAGTCCGACAATTCAGATACAGTGGTGGGTTGTGCTAATGCTAACCCCGAAATATAATAAGGTAATAAATTCCGTCTGATTTTATTCACTATAACAACTTCGCTTGGTTTAATCGGTAGACGATTGAATAACCCTTCCATTGACGCAATGAAAATAGCAACACGTTCATTAGGACCTTGCGTCCTATTATTAATTTCTTGTAATAACTCGTCCTCATAACAATAAGGTAAAAAATCCTGCTTTAATTTTGCTACTAACTCATCCCAATTACTAACTTTCTTATGATTATTTGTAAACCAAATCCAAGCAGATCCAGTAAACAAATCACATGCTGACAAAAATAACTCGGTTTTAGAGATTTTTCGCGCTTGACGTAAAAGTTCGATTTTTTCTAGAAAAGCCGTAAGAGATTCGTTTTCGGTTGATCCGCTAAAAGTGACATTCCATTTATATGGAGGTATAGATTGCACATTGAACGTATGCGAAACAGGTGGAGTCGGTTCAATAGGAGTGGAAGTAGTCGGCAAGTCTTTAAAAGCAAAATCACCCTCCAATTCTAAAATTAGAATTTGCAATTCGCCCTTTTTGACTTCTTCTTCCTCATTATTCGCGATCAAGCGTTGCATTCTACCCGATAAATGAGTTAAACGTGACGAAATTCGTTTCTTAAGTGAAGAATCCCCGCTAGTTTGATAACTATCAATTACATTCGTTAAATCGGTAATCGTAGCGTGTATTTCATTAAAATCATCTAGGAATTTATACGGATGTACTGTTGACCCTTGTACAAAACTTCTTTTCGCGCTTTCTTGACTTAATAATCCCCGTAAAATTTTCCGTTTTTTATCCGTATCCCCAACCGGATCGACATTACGTACTTTTAATTCATAAGTAAGTTCGGCAACCTTTAAGTGATTTGGTTCCATAATGTTATAGTTTCTTAATAAGATGAATACGAGAATGAAAGATAAGTTACATTAACAAGTTACAAAACTCAAGATCAAGATTACAATAAATCGTAATCGGTATATCACGTATAGAGAAAAGTTAAAATAGAAATGCGAAAATAATCCAATAAATTTCAATAACTCATAGGTAACGCTAACAAATAACCACCCAGTATATTACGAATAATTTTCAATCACTTGTAATTCAAATAAATTAATCAGATAATAAGAAATTCAGATAAAAATCCACAAGTTAAATTATAAATAGTGTACAGAATAAGAACTCGTATTTATTCTCGCGACAAAAAATTAAATCACCATATGCACAAAGTTCCAATAATGTAAAGTTAAATTCGGTAGGTAAATAAATCTCTTATTCCAACACTATTAAGTTTTCATAAATACTTTAAACCTTACTTGAAAAAAATAATAGGGAAATAAAGAAATCGGTAAACAAGTTTTTATGTTTACAACGGCCGCAAATATCTTCACAATTTTAATTCAAAATACTTGCAAAAATAAGATAGTAATGAATAAGATAAGATATACCACTTTAATAATGTCAATATCAAATAGTTGTAAAAATCAGTTTTAGTAATATGTACTTATGTTTAAAGTACGAAACATATACTTTCTTAGTTAGAATATTTTATACTTAGAAAATTTAGGTAATGGTTCCAGGTCTTATTGTTTGTTTGACTTTGGCTTATTTCTCCCTGAGAAAATCTGATTTCAATATAACTTTAGTGCAGTTTAAATTCATAAAATATCAGGCCTCACACGTTAGACGACAATTTTTGTAACCCCAGACTGAATAAATCTAATTTGCCTTATGGGCTTCTGGGTTTCAAAGTTTATTTTACCTGTCGGCTGCTCAGATTTTTCCGGTGGGTCGTGAGTCAGAATATGGTGTTTAATAAATTAACAAACTTATTATTAAATTTGGTTAAAACCCTGATTTGTTAACAAAAGAACTTGAAGAGTGCACTTTAAGTTTCTAGCTTAGTAAGATTTAAAACTGCAAGTTATAAGAGATTAAAAGTTAAGGAATTATTTATCAAGTAAAATTAAGATAAATTAAGATAATTTTTGGGCGCCAGCTACTAAAAAATTAGTAACAATTTGTATGATATCAGATTTTCACAACAAGAGAAATAAAACGATTCAGCTCAAATAAATAGTATATTAACAAATAGAATAAATATTAACAATACAAATTACTCTTAACAATGATAAAAAATATATATTTACCTGAAGGGCAAAACAATGGAAATAAGTGCCTGAAGGGCTATCACAATAAAAAAATGAACGAAAGAAAATATTTTATCAACTGCAAGGCTTACATTTACAAGAACAATTACTGGCAATTATTTGTTACGTTGGAACCGAAGACCTGATGATGGAAATATGTTCTACCACAGACTTACAGACCTTAATTTCCAAGGATTTCCACGATGATCTATTCCCTTGCCAAGATGGCCTATGCTGGTGTATACTGATCTTCTGGGTCTAGCTAGACTTCACCTGCACCTGGGAAAGATGTAACCAATCCTGGATAAGATAATAGGATAATCTGGATTTCAGTCTGATGTGGTCTGGTAAAGTTGAATCTGTCGAATCCTCTTCTTGGTCTCGTTCAATAAAACATAAATATACCAGTGTCAAAAATGTACAAAGTAAAGTTGGAAATATGCAAGTTAGCTTACGGCTGATAAAATTAGAAAAAAACTTACTGAAGGCAAGTTTCTTCTAAAAAAGTTGACTAAACAATTTAGCAAAGATATGAATTATAATAAATCAATTATTATAATTACAAAGATATGAATTTATTATTTTATTTTAAAAATAACTCAAGATATAAATTATAATAAACTAATTATTATAATTTCGAAACTATGAAATTTTAGAAATTACTCTAGATATAACTTAGACAAGATTAAAGCAATAAAAATAATTCCTCTGAATAAGAAATTATGTTAGAAAGAAATTTGTTATATTATTTAAATTTAATAACAGTAATTAAATAGACAAATCACAATAAGACACTCAGAAAATTAAGTTTTAATATTGCTAAAACGCAATCTTTTCACCAATAGAAAATGTGTGAATCACAAAATAATTCAATAAGTAAGAAAGTAAAAAGTTAGGTATTCTGATTTTTATAACTAATTTAATTAGATTACTAATTAAAGTTAATTTCTACTATTTAATGTAGAACGATAAGAAACAATAAGTTTATTTAATTCTCCCAATTGGAGTAAGAAATGCTGTAATTTATTCAATTAAATTACGACAATTAGATAATAACTATGAATTTTAATTAATTCAAATCGTATTAAGATATAGCAGGGAATAATTTAAATATTAAATTAAATTACGAAAAATTACAATAATCAAATAGATACGATAAGATAAAAACCAATATTTTCCGTTAAGCGAAAACTATTAATTTCGAGGCGTTTTTTACCACCTTCCGCAAACGAAAGAGATCTGTGCAAGTGCATATATTTTATGAATAACTCGATAAAGATAATAACGATAATTGCAAATTTTAACTGCAAAAGATAATAAGGAACGGTAATAACATAAGTTAACTTGCAAGACGACACCACGTGTAGATATTTGCATGAAATCAATCACGCGTGGAGAGCACTAAATTTGGCTAAAATGCCGGCGTCAAACACACCCAATTGATAAATTCGATTTAAATCGATATTTACCACATTTGACTGTAATAAATAACCAACATGCTAAATATTTACTAGGCTACGTATTGCAAATAATACTTTATAACGATAAGATACAGAAAAATTCTACATCCGAGAAAAATAATTAGATATTCATAAAATTACGACTTACCAGTACGGAAGATAGGAAAAAGCTGGTGGAGGAGGAACGCGGTAGGATCGAGAACGTTTCAGTGCCGTCGACGCGCGCATAACATAGCTACATTTAATTGTCTCCGGTAGAAACCAGTTGTAACCGTAATTTACCAAATTATCGTTACACACTAAAAAAATTATTGTAATTATTCATTGGATCACCATACAAATCTTAATTATTTAAAAAGAAGTAAAATTGAAAAGGAATTTGACATTTACGAGTTGTAGACAACGATAATAATATGGTAATAAACGATTTTTATATTGCGAACGTGAAATTTTTAAGTGCCGTAATTCATAACACCTAAACATGGCTGCACCAACAAAGGGAAAAATCTTAATTATAGCTATTAACATATCTAGGAATGTTATGACTATCATAACTGCCGCAGATGTCGGTTTGAAATCCGAGCTCGTAGAGCGAGGATTTTAAGACATCTAAGGCTGTTATGATTCATAACATCCGTGATATGTTCAATAGTTTATCGGTTTCAGAAAATAAAGACATTATTAATAGATATTACCTTTTGATATTCTCTTATTAATAACGTTTTCATTTCATTAGTTGGTCAAGTCTGTATGGGTTGATTACAGTTATATTTTGTTTGTTTTTATTTGTTACCTTTTTTCATATTACATAAATGTTTACATTTTTAATGTCACAACGGCTACGTGAAAATGGACCTTGGATTGCCTGAAAATACATTTCAGTTGGATTTCAGTACTTAATTATTATTGTTTGGAGTTTTCTGTCTGTTTGTATTAATAATATAGCCATATATTATAGTTTCATTATTTATTATTTCATCTGTTGACAGTTATTGACAGATCTGTATTTGTAATATTATTACCGTACAAGTTTTAAATATAACTGTGCAACTTTAGTTATGACTTGTTTACCAGCCTACTTTTGCATATGTAAACAAAGGATTAATATCCTGAAACCGATAAACATCTATATTCTATGTTACTGGAAATCAGCTAGTTTGGCAAAAGTGGGAAAAAGTAAAATGTGTGTATTTCAGCTGTATTAGAAAAGGAAGTACCCAAATTGAAACAGATTTCTACAGCAAGTTGTTCAGAATAACATGTTAGCATTGTTTATAAAGTATTATGTTAGGAACCTACCTACCACTATAATAGTTTGATATAATTGTAAAACAATTCTTATTATTTTTAATAATGCAATCATTCTATTAAATATAATAAATATATTGTTAAATAATGTCTTTCCGTTTTATGTTTTATTACTCCAACCTTAAACATATCCGAAGGAAAATGATTTCTGTTTCTCAGGAAAATGGTACGTATGGCAGGTATGCCAAGAAAAGTATACAAACAGCTGTTCTGGGGTGTCACAACTAACCTCAAAATAATGCGTTTTCTAAGTTTTTGGAATATTATGTTGCTTTTATCAAAAAATTTCTGCTGGGTTCCTATACTATCAACTAAAATCTTGTTCAGTGCATAATTATTAAGTTTTAATTACCTTGATCTAATAAAATAAGATGCTTTTTGTTGGTTGGAAATCCAACCTATAATTAGCAGTCGAATTTTAATCATCTACAATATTGAAACTTTATGTCTATTATCTGAATGAGCTTTTAAATTGTATAATGGATCCAAGGTAGAACTACAAAAATTAAAATTAAAAATGAAAATAAATTTACAAAAACTATAAATTTAAGGTTATGTTAATCATATGGTCGTAATAACAAAAAAAAATGATAATGCTCAAATAGTTAGATTATTTTATTTACAGCAATCATATGGTCGTAATAACAAAAAAAAATGATAATGCTCAAATAGTTAGATTATTTTATTTACAGCACTACCCATAAAAAACACAATTGTCCAAGGCACAAATAAATATTATAAATATTTATAATTTACAAGTCCAAACAGTTACAATAATACACAAAAATATCTACAAATATCCAAATCACAAAATAATATAAATATTTATAACTAGATAAAACAAGCTGTCAAATCTAAAAACATTATCAGAACAAAAGTCACTAGTAATTAAATATGTATGATCATTTGCAAATGTAAGTATAAAAACGAATTAATTTAGATTGCGCGTCATAATAATGTAAAAGATGTGAGTGTAATGTCTCCATCTATCAAAGGGTAGATAAATTACAACACATCACTCCACCTATCTCATAGTAGATAAATTACAATACGTCAATATGGTTGTATTGGAAAAATCTACATATAGTTCCATGTTGGAATTTATAAGGTTAGCGACTGGGACCGCCCCCGTTAACTGTTCTAATTTTAATAAATGTTCTTGCACCAACACCTTAAAGGATGACATCTTACTCATGTTAGATCTAACTAGATACTAAGTACTAAGTACTCATATAGAGGCTAAAAATAAATAAGGAGATGAAGAGGATGAAAATGACATCTCACAGCATACATAATAATGTTAGATTTAATAATGCGGAAGCCACCATTTTGAATTTAAGACCATGTCAAACAGATGAGAGCCCCGCCGTGCGTCGTCTCTTTCGACCACGACAGGCGCAACTGTGTGAACGTCACATTTTCTCATAGCCACCTCCGGCACCTAGCTCCCATGTTTGTACTTTGTGATAAGAGCGCTAAATTTGAATTTCTTAAAAGAGATCTAACACGGCCAAACTGACATCATTCCGCTCTCGGAATGCTTCAGAATTTTGAATATTTTTTCATTTTCTGTTCAATGTAGCTGTCTGCTTTTCAGCGTTGCTCTTCAAATTATTCAAAACTTTAACGGGATCCACCGGAAATTTATACTTAACTTTGGGTTGGGTAGGTTCGATGGAATTGTACAAATTTGAAGAATTTGTCCCATTTACAAATATTAATTTGAAAGGAGGAAACCATGAGTGGTCTTTTGTTTAGTAGTATTAAAAATCAATTGAATTTTCCACAATTTGCTCGGCCATTCTGTTGACTTATTAGATTCGACTGTTAGCATATATTGGCACAGGTTAAACACCTGTGATATTAGTAATGGTACGCATATATCGTTTCACTTGTCCATTCGAGCGATGTATACCTGCAGGGCTATTCCACTATTTTTATAGCCCCTTATATAGTCGGTAAAGCGACTATAAGTGTCTTCAAGGTCAAACTTATAGTCAGTTTATCAATTTGGTATTCTACTAATTCGTATAGCCCTTGTAGGGACTATATACACGACTTAAAATGAGGTAAATGTTATAGTCGACTGAAACGGTGCCCATAAACACATATAGCCTGCGGATCTTGCGCAAAGCCATTCATTCTAATCTAACCTAGCCTAGCTTTTTGTTCTGTGTTGTTTCCAATTCTAACCCTAATATTTGTGTTGGTGTTTGTTTACTTTGGTTTGATTTATTTCTTACTTAAGTCACAATGTGTCTTGAGATTTATTTAAACAACGCAATCATATTTCCGCATACAAATGATGAAAGACATGCAATTGGAAGCAGGTAAAGTAAAAGCATAAGTTGTATTGTGCAGTAATTATACAGAATTAAAATTTAAGGTTTACGCCTATTACAGGATTCCCGGGAGTACTTGGTTGCAGTGATTGCACACATATTGCCATAACGACACCCCTTGTGCAAGAGGATGCATATAAAAATCACCATGGATTTTACTCGTTAAATGTACAGGTGGTAACGATCCAAATATGTCTGTAAATGTAAAATATTTATTATGTAAGTTACTTCCAGATTTGTGATGAGCAGCTAAGGATACTAAATGTTAATGCCAATTTTCCTGGAAGTGTACACGACCAATTCATTTTTAATACCAGTGTAGTAAAAGAAGAAATGCGAAGGCTACATGAAAACCAAATTGGTTGTTTTTTTCTTTTAGGTAAATTTTATATTAAGTATAAATGTAATTAAAGTTTAGGGTATCTGTTTGCATTTATCCGACACAGCAATTCAGCAACTGCCAGTTGAATAATATACATAATTGAACGGTTGCAGCTTGAAAAACTTGTACTACAGTGCTTAAGAATCAACGGTAAATAATTTAATGAAATTTGGCGATTCATGCTGATTTAAAAAAAGTTCATGATTATCTACTTTGCACTCAGTTTGCACCAACTAGGTATGTCTCTATCCTATTTTATCATATGATAGAAAGACATACAAGTGCACAAAACCCTCCGAGTTTTTGCGAAGTAAATAATATGGCATTAGTGTCTAAACATACAAGTAAAATTGTGTATCATTTGTAGGCAACCACTGCCTGACATTGATGAAGAAGAGGAACCCAATATACCCGATATTAGATTAGTAGGTGATAGAGCTGATGGTCGGCTAATGCGAAATTACATAATACAAAGATATTTTGCAGATTAGTATTATGTATAAATGCTTGTTTTAAAGAAATATAGAAATTGTTTTAAGAATTTTTATATTAGAAATCAAATAAAATTTTTATAAGTACAAAAACACAGGCTTTTAATATCACATTAATTAGTCTTATTAAGTTGTATCACATAGAGTGAAGTCTTTGTAAAATAAGTCTATAAAACAAAAAAATCTAGATAGGGTGATTCACGTAAAACAGAAGCAAATAACTTCAAAATCAAACATAATATTTAAAATCTGCGAAGTGTTATGGTGTGGCACTTGTAGGCTATTATTTGGTGGAACTGAACTTGAAGTTTTGGCGTTGCGACGCCAAAACTACAACAGACAATGCTGTTCATTTATGCACCATAATAGCCTATAATTGCCACTCCCTTAATGCTTTACGCAAACTTTAAATATTCTGTTTGGTTTTGAAGTTATTAGCCTGTGTAGTTTTACACGAAACACCTTGCATAAAAAAATATTTTTCTAATACATTGCAATATAAATACAGGGTGATTCATTGGTAAGTGTACATACTTTACCTGCATATGTAGGTTACTTGGGCGATTCCATATCATCTATGGTTAGTGGGTCAATAATTCTTAATTACCAAGATATATCAACGTTTAATAACTAAACTAATTTGCTAAGGCTGTGTCAACGTTAGTTAACCATTCGTTATAACCAGTGATAGTGGGAGGGAACGACCGATATTCGATTAAGTCAACCAACCGCTGTCACCACATCTGATTTAACTCTTGGCCGTTGAATTCAACGCAGGTCGTGGCAAACCCTTAATATATCGAAGTCTCGAAATCGATAGATTAACGGCAACTGTCGACAATGAATGCTTCCTCGTATACAGGTTTCGCAACTTCCTGAACTAAAGATACAACACTAGCTAAACACTTTGCACAATACACAATTCACTTCTGACACCTGCCCAGACAGGTCTTGCTCGTTCACTCTTCTTTGGCTTCAGCCGAATGGTCAAACCGACGCAATTGCGAGGGTCGTTAGCTATGGGGTCAACACAGATACTAGACTAATACTAGAACGCAATAAGAATGCATGGATAATAAATAAGGGTATATATTAAACAATCATCATAGTACATATAGAGCCTCACCTAGCAAGGTCTGCCACCATAACCACGATACCCCCACAAGGGGTCAGCGACCGCGACGGCCGCGCTTAAAGACGAGTGATCGATTGCCGAAAGAGAATTATTACATGGACGTGACTGGCAATTTAGTGAGTGGGTTTTATAGATTTACTGTTAGAATTAGACTAAAAATTTAAGGTAATATTCTCCAAAAGGGGTATATGCCGTTAGACGTCTGTGGATATTTCAGAAAGGGGAAATCTCTTCGAATGCTATCTCACAAGGCGGTCACCTGGTAATAATGGGGAAGTGCCCCGGTACCCGTGCGTACCGCAATGAGGCTTATCCTGGCTTGATTTAATCAAAAATGGCGGATTTCCATTTTGCGAGATCATTGGGAGGTCTCCCACTATATATGGAAATGACCCGAGACCACTTCATGTCGCCACGTGGCGTCGCAAATTCCGCTATTTCCAAATTTTATTCAGTTCCTAATATTTTCAAAATGGTGCTGGCAGACACGATCCCGGTAGAGACGATGACCAATGGGTAGGCGAGGCCAGCTCAACCATCCTTGGAAGCCGTAGGTCACGGACTCACTAGGAATTCCAGAACGCGAGGGTAGAGTGAACCTATGGGTCCGTAGATCAGTGCGACCACGAAGGTGGATCAGTCTATGGTAGATCAGATCAAGAGCTACCGATCTACGGTAGATTCACTCTCGCGCCTTTGTGGAGTATTCCTGTGATCTGTTAGACCGGCTTGTGAAGATGATTACCTGCGCTGTAATCATCATAATTAAAACCCCAGTCCGTCCATAGAGGATTCGGCACTGGCAGAGGATAATGCATATCCTTGGTCGTCTCTACATGCTGCATCGTGCCTGGATGCGTTCGTTCAAACATGAGATATGGGCCGAAAAAGATAAAGGGAATTTTGGAAACTGTACTGAAAATCGTCTTATAAATTTTATAAAAAATCCTGATATGCATGGATTCACGCATATCAGGTAAAAAGAAGGAATTTTGGTGTTTAGGAACTGACTTGAAATTTGACATATTTTTGATAAAAAAATGGTGTACATGGAACAGATGTTCCACATACACCATTCAAGCCTTAGCTTGTGTGCTTATGTCTAATTGGGATCTTTTACTTAAAACTACTTTCACAGCATCTCCTGGGTTCGATAACAGATACAGGGTGTTTTATTGATTTTGCGTATTTTTGTCTTGGACCATAACTTTAGAACCACTAGGTATAATAAAGTAAAATTTGGTATGTATGTTTTACTCAATCAGCCATATCGATTTCTCAATTTAGCAAAATCAAAATACAGGACCGGACAGAAAAAAATGGCAGAATTGTTAAATCTCAAAAACAACACCCTATATCGAAAGTTTTAAAAATATGTTTTAAGATTCGGAAAGAGCGTAGAAAAATAAGGCAAATAAAGTACATTTTCAAATTGCCCGCCTCTTTTTTCTATTTATTTTCTTTGATAAAAGGAAATTTTACAAAACTAAAAACCGACTATCTCATACAAAATAGCGTATTTTCTCTATAATAGACTACGAATTAATAAAAACTTTCATATTCAATAAGAAACCATTCATACAATGTAAGTTCTGAAATGTATTCAACCATTCAATTAAAACCAACAAATTTACACATTATTTAAAAAAATTTAAATTCTGACAAGTAGGCTTTGAATACAACAATTAAAATTTCAAGCAATCAAGTGCGTTTCTGACAGATAGTTTCTAAAAGGTTTGTTTAAATAGTCCTCTGCCTCACCTAAATAATAATAAACTTTAAAGTAAAATGCCTCAAAATTTTATTAAGTAAAGTTTATTATTATTTAGGTGAGGAACATTTAAACAAACCTTTTAGAAACTATCTGTCAGAAACGCACTTGATTGTTTGAAATTTTAATTGTACTTATTAGAATTTAAAATTTTTTGAATAATGTGTAAATTTGTTGGTTTTAATTGAATGGTTGAATACTTTTCAGAACTTACATTGTATGAATGGTTTCTTATTGAATATGAAAGTTTTTATTCATTCGTAGTCTATTATAGAGAAAAAACGCTATTTTGTATGAGATAGTCGGTTTTGGTTTTGTAAAATTTTCTTTTATCAAAGAAAATAAATAGAAAAAAGAGGCGGGCAATTTGAAAATGTACTTTATTTGCCTTATTTTTCTATGCTCTTTCCGAATCTTAAAACATATTTTTAAAACTTTCGATACAGGGTGTTGTTTTTGAGATTTAACAATTCGGCCATTTTTTTCTGTCCGGTCCTGTATTTTGATTTAGCTAAATTGAGAAATCGATATGGCTGATTGAGTGAAACATACATACCAAATTTTACTTTATTATACCTAGTGGTTAGAAAGTTATGGTCCAAGACAAAAATACGCAAAATCAATAAAACACCCTGTATCTTGGTAATTAAGGATTATTCACCCACTAACCATAGGTGATATGGAATCGCCCAAGTAACCTACATATGCAGGTAAAGTATGTACACTTACCAATAATAATAAATAAAGAAAAAGTTTTTTTTTTTTTTTTTTTTAATCACTTATTTAACGTCGGCCTATTTCCGCTACGGAGGCCAATCACCGACGCCAGGAGACGAGCAACCCCCAACCTGGAAATTTTGCCGAACCTCTTATCTTACTAAGAGTAGGGATTTTTTACTTGCCTAACATTTAATAGACAAGGGACCGACTGCTTTACATCCCCTCCGAAGGATGGTATATCCTCAATACACCTCTCGCCTACAGTTGTATTGCTTCTGCGATATAGCTGATATACAAGCCGCTAGAAGTAGGGAAGCGAGACCGCGTCTTTCCGTGGATAGTCCCCATCCATGTACTACACGCGGTAAATGTTGCTTTACTCCTAATATCGCTATGTAGTGAGTGAAGTCAGTCCTCCGCTCGCTGCCCCAAAAAGAAAAAGTTATTATATGAAAACAAAGTATTTTGTAATGAATACAAAACTATAATATAATAAAACTAAATAAAAAAAATAATTCTTAAAAACGGCGAAAAGCAAAAACGAAATAAATATTAAAGTCTTATGAAATTAGCAGAAAATTATATTACGCCTAAAAAAGTAGTTAACTATGAACTACTACTGTCAACATTCGCTATAAGCTCCTATTTCGTGCATGTTGAGCCTTGGTTAGAGGCTAAGTCTTATAGTCTGTGTTTATAGTCGATCAGAATTATAACCAGACTATAATTTTTATTAGTAGAATTCCATTTGACTATAAATTCTGGCTACATCTACAGCCTGCTATACTTATAACCTCTGTTATAGTCATTTAGTAGAATAGCGCTGCTGGGATCGTCACGTGTATTTCGATACCAAAATATTCAATAAAGGACTTGAATATTTTTGCTGTGAAATTTGTTCCAGCATCATATGTATTATTAGTTTGCCGGGTGTTCCAAATGCTGATGAAATTTGAAAGGTTTTGCTTTGTTTCTTCTGTGGTATATTAAGTGTGGATTGGGGATAAAGGAGACAAAACTTCGAAAATGCGTCGATTACGACAAAAATATATCTATATCTGTTGGTGGATTTTGACAGAGGATCCAAACAATCAACATGAATTACATAAAATGGTTCACTAGGTTTTGGTATGGAAGTGAGGAAACTTTGCTTCGGGTCCGTTCTATTTTTACGTATATCATACATATTTGTTTACATAACGAGTCATTTTGGTAAACCAAAAGTAAAGCTTAAGTCGTTTTCCAACCATGACGTTAGTCATCATGAAACATTTTCAAAAGATTGTGCCTGTTGTTTGAAGGTACAAAAAGTAGCTGTACAGATTTACCATCTTCATGAGTTAGAACTCGAAATAAAGTAACTTTTTCTATTGGAATATTCAATAAAAATGTATTGTGCATTTTTATACATATATTTTATAAACACAAAATTGTGCTGAAATAGTTATTCTTATTTTTATCATCTATGACTAAGCAATTCATAAGTAATTTGAAACTGAAATAACCTTAGTCTTATATTAAAAATAAAACTATAAAAACACTTGTTAAGGCTCTCTGCTGGCGATAGATTGCCACCAATAAAAGAGTAAACTAATCACTTCTTGTTTGTTATTTGGATCAAGTATCTACCCTTAGCCTCTGCAAATATTTTCAATTTTAACGTTTCGTTATGTAGGTATCATTAGTGTGCAAATTAAGGTTACCTACTTTTATTAATATTTTTTTTTTTAGAACAAAATACAAATTTTAAAAAAACAAACAAAAACAAATCAATTACTACATTTTGATACTCGTGAATTCATGTTGGCAGGTATATGTGAATTTTCCCTCACCATCTGCGTTTGCTGCAATAAACGAATAAATCACTTATAGTTTAATTGTAAATTTTATTAGCAAAATCCGTATAACTCAAAGAGTTCAGGGACGGCATATATCATAAAACAGTTCACTGAAAGACACGATGGAAATACTGCAAAATGCACGTATTTGCGATGGGTCTTTTTCAATCTCAAAACACTAAAAGACACGATGGAAATACTGCAAAATGCACGTATTTGCGATGGGTCTTTTTCAATCTCAAAACACTAAAAGACACGATGGAAATACTGCAAAATGCACGTATTTGCGATGGGTCTTTTTCAATCTCAAAACACTAAAAGACACGATGGAAATACTGCAAAATGCACGTATTTGCGATGGGTCTTTTTCAATCTCAAAACACTAAAAGACACGATGGAAATACTGCAAAATGCACGTATTTGCGATGGGTCTTTTTCAATATCAAAACACTAAAAGACACGATGGAAATACTGCAAAATGCACGTATTTGCGATGGGTCTTTTTCAATCTCAAAACACTAAAAGACACGATGGAAATACTGCAAAATGCACGTATTTGCGATGGGTCCTTCCAAGTGTACAACATCAACACATAGGTAAAATAACATAGTTAATAAAAATCAAATTGAAAGACATGATGGAAATACGATGGGTCTTTATAAATAAACATATCTACAATATGAGTGGGTAAATAAATTATTCTATTTTCAGTCAGCCTTAAATTCAATTCACCAGTGTTAACAGAATTAACACAGTTACCTAAAGTAATCAAGTCATCATTTTCGACAATATTTTTAAACGTTTAATATTCGAAGAAAAAGAATTAAACAAAACACGCTGCTCCTATTTACGTTTTTTATCAGGCACTTGACTCAGTTCGTCAGCTCGCGTGTCTTTCTTATTTTGCCGACGAAAACAATTATTATCGATGTTATGACTTGATCGCTTGCAGTTCCTACAAACAGTGTCGTCATGATTTTTTAAAGGGACTTCGAAATTTTTGCGGTATGAAGTCCTATAGTCTCGCAAAATATGACTAGTTTTCCCCTAGACAAAACAACTAAGTCGCTCTGATACCGAAGGTGACATTCGTGAAAATGAGATATGAATTTATCTTGCGGGAGCTCCTGTGGATGAGTTTTGACGTAATTTACCAAAAATACAATCAAATTACTAACTGATGAAATACCTGAGTTTTATGCTACCGTTCTCAGGACGCGTCGGTATCGTCAATCGAATGTACAAACAACAATTAAATCATGCAGTCTGACCAATTTGCACGTAACATTTTAGTTTTTCTTATTTCACCCTTTCGGCTTTCATACTCAACATAACTGCGAGCGTCAGTACTTCGATAATTCATTGGGAACATCTAATTAATAAATGGGAACATCTAATTTAAAATTTTCCCACATTTCTTCGACAGACTGCCATGCAGTAAACCATCTTTGGCCAGATTTTAATAAAAATGGATCAATTCTACTTACAGTCTCCCTATCAAATCGCATAAACTCATCGTTATTCGCTATGTGCAGAGTACAGGGTGGGGGTAATGAAATCGATGGCAGTGCTCGCAGTGGACAAAAATTGCAATAAAGTGGGCTGTCAGTAGTGTCAGTATAGTAGTGGTCACAACTCACAACGTCTTTATAAAACTCATTTTATAAACAAATTTAAAAATAGGCCACTATAGTTGCCGTGTTGTAAATTTCAAAAATATTGGAAGGAATTGTAAATGCAAATTTCATCGATTCCTTACGGCGGGGCTCGGAAATTAAAACAACGCAACAAATGATTCAAATGAATAACTGCAGTGGAAAGAGAAAAGCAAACATCAGGCAACAAATCCGACGAAAAAGCCAGTTCCAGTGACGACTTTTTCCTCCATCTACCATTCAAAAAAATACAATGAATCTGCTGTTATATCTTGGTACATACGTTTTATGAAACAGAGAGGAAAGAAAGTTAAGGAAGAACCATTCAACACCATAACAACCAACCAACCAAGCATCCATCCATCTACAACAACAAATGAAGAAACAAGTCAAATAATAAGGGGCAAGTTGCTTTATTCACCGGTTGCTCCATCAGATGTGTTTTATCTCATTCTATGTCCGAGGTTAGAATGAGATAGAACATATCTGATGGATCAACCGGTGAATAAAGCAACTCGCCCTAATACTTTAAAAACTGATCAGGAATGTCAAGTTTGTAATTTTCAAAAATAGAAAATCCTTTCAATCGATTTTTAGGTTGAAAAGTGATGTTGTGAGTTACACTCCCGAATCAGGTTTTTATAACTATGCTCATTATGGTCTAAAAAGTGATATAAGAAAATGTTATTTATTATTAGTGGTACAGCAACAACATATGTTTGTCAAACTTTATTAAAAGCATTTATATAGCTTTATTTTTCTTCTTTTATACCAAAATTATAAGTAAATATAACCTAATACGTCTTAACCAAAATATACATTTTAAGCGAATTTTACATGCCTTTTTTTCATTTTACTGAAAGAAAACGCTTGTTACGGATCTTTGGCCGCACAAATTGATGCAGCGCAATGAAATTAAATGTAATTTACATGCAATTTTTATTTTCCAATTTTATCTCACTGTTTTGACAGACACATCACAGCCTACAAAGTTGTGAACGCTACGCGGCGCTGATATCGCGCACATAGCGAATAGCCGTCTCCTCCATTATAATTCAGAAACAAGCAAAATCACTCAAAACTACACGTGTACCCCACATCTGATGTTAGATTTAATAATGCGGAAGCCACTGTATTGAATTTAAGACCATGTCAAACAGATGAGAGCCCCGCCGTGCGTCGTCTCTTTCGACCACGACAGGCTCAACTGCGTGAACGTCACATTTTCTCATAGCCACCTCCGGCACCTAGCTCCCATGTTTGTACTTTGTGATAAGAGCGCTAAATTTGAATTTCTTAAAAGAGATCTAACAATAATAAAGCATCTACGTTTCCCTCTATAGAACGATTTCCATTTAATTAACTATCAGGATCATAATTTCGTTTATGTACAGGGTTAGTTTTATAAATGTGAACCCCCCATTATTATTTTTTATTTTTGACCGATTCGAAAAATTAAAAAACTGGCCTTATACGGTTTTTTACGTAGATTCCACTTCTGCTAACGGATTGGCAATAGCGTTTTAAATATACAGGGTACGCAAAAAAGTTAGGTTTTTTTAAATGGAACACCCTGTATATTTTGACAAATTTCAATTCCCCTAATCATTCTGATCACAAATATATACACATATGGTATAATCGGTTTACTGGTTTTTTAAGTTATTTTCACTTTATTATGGATACGTCGGAACAAAAGCGTCATTTTATAAACTCATGTAATAAATCAATAAAAGAAGTAAATCAACAAACAAAACAAAATATATTAATTATTAAAACAAATTACATTACATTTTCAACATAACCACCATTAACTTCGATACATTTCAAACAACATTTAATAAAATTGTAACGAATCTTTCGAAAAAGTGCTGCATCCAAATTTAGCAAAGTTATATTTTCTTCAATTTGATTTTTTAATTGTTCAAAATTTTCCACTGGTTCACTGTAAATTTTTTCTTTGAGAGTTCCCCAAAGAAAATAATCTAACGGATTCAGGTCTGGACTCCGTGCAGGCCAGCGAATGGGACCATTTCTTCCTATCCAGAGGTGATATTTATCATTTAAAAAATCCGTCACCCCTTGAACATTATGAGGTGGCGCACCATCTTGCTGCCAACAAACCCTTAATACATCTATGAGTGGCAACTCATCTAAATATTCCTCAACTTTATTTTTTAGAATGTTTAGATAAGTCTCGCCTCTTAATCTTTCACTGATAAAGAAAGGACCAATAATCTTAGATTTATGAATCCCACACCAACAATTTACAGTTCTTCGTCCTTGCTTTTTCACTTGTGCCACGCCATGTGGATTTTGTGTTGCCCAATGATGTGAATTCTTTCTGTTAAATATGCCAGACGTAGAGAAAGATGATTCGTCCGTCCAAAAAATATTTTCTAAAAAATGTTCATTGTCATTAATTCTGTTAATCATTTCTTCACAGAATAGTCTTCTATTTCGAAAATCATGTTCATTCAAATGTTGCACAGGGAGTATGTGGTATGGCTTGTATTTATGTTTTTTCATAACCTTCAAAACACTTGATTGAAAAATGTTTAAATTTTTAGCTACAGACACCGTCGAGCGACACGGTTCCTCTACAAATTTTAATAAAACTTCTAACTCACGCTCTTCCGTTAAAACAGTACTATTTCTTCTCCTTTTAAAGTTGTCCAAAGAGTTATTAGTAATAAATTTGTTATAAATTTTCTTAAACGTAATTCTTGAAGGCGGTGTTTCATCTGGAAATCTTCTGATAAATTCCCTTCTAGATTCTGTCATATTGTTATTACAAAATATATATATTTCCAAGATACTGCGACTTTTTGCGATGGAATAATACATTATCTCAAATAAATTATCGAAATCTCTTTATAACGTACTAAACACTAACATTAATTTGCAAAACTAATGACATTTAACAATATTTTCATTTGTCTTCGCAGCCTACTTTGTATATTGCTGTCTACATAAAATTTCAATAGTTTTTGAAGCCTAACTCATAAATCAATAAACCGATTATACAATATGTATATATATTTGTAATCAGAATGATTGGAGGAATTCAAATTTGTCAAAATATACAGGGTATTCCATTTAAAAAAAACTTACTTTTTTGCGTACCCTGTGTATTTAAAGCGCTATTGCCAATCCGTTAGCAGAAGTGGAATCTACGTAAAAAACCGTGTAAGGCCAGTTTTTAATTTTTTTGGATCGGCCAAAAATAAAAATAAAATGGGGGGTTTACATTTATAAAACTAACCCTGTACGTTAGAAGTTTCTAGGATTTCCTTATAATCAGCTAAGTCAAGTTCGCGGTAACCTTGAGGCTTCTTCATAAATAGCATTTCATATAAGCCTTGTCTTCCAGCAATCATTTTATCACCAATACTTAACCAGCATCAGAACCGATACTTAGATCCATATTACCAATTTTAAATTTATTCATTTCGCCATTAAATCTCACACCATAGGTTTCATCTAAATCTTTACTTTTAGTATAGAGTCTAGTTAAATAACGTCTACTTAAAGAAGGATACTCTTCAAGATATTCAGCAGGGTCAATCGTACTACTTAAATCTTCAAATATTTCTTCTTCATCTTCTTCGTCTTCTTCTTCTTCTATTTCACCATCATCATCTTCATCTTCTTCTTCTTCTTCCACTTTTTTGTAGTCTTCTTCTTTTTCTTTTATTTTTAATTGTGATTTAATTGTATCCTCTGCTGATGGAGATTGACTAGGTAAATTCTTAACAGCGCTAGTTCTTGTAATGGATCAATAATCGGTTTAATTAAACGCCTAATTGTATTATCTTGCTCAGCTCGGCCTAATTTGATGGCTAAGTACTTTGTTCTGATGGAGTTCGTAAGATTTCTAATCTTTTTTTTAAGCGCTAAATCTGCTGCAAAGTCATAAACCTTCTCCCTAGGTGGTTTATATGCTGCGAGAGTAAATTTTTTATTAACCTTCTTTGTTAAAGTAATGCAGCAAATACAGGGTATTTCAAAAACAGTCTGTACGAGGTGTTACCAAATAGGTCTGTATAGTTTGAGGGTCTCTAATAATAACTAGTGTTATTGAAATCATATACTTATATACACACATCAAAGCATTTTCTATAACGCTAGTTATGTAAATCATAATTATGATAGGTAGCCATCAAACCTACGTTCCATCATTCTTCGCATATAGTCTCAAATTGTTCAAAGCTCAAGTCAGGGATAACGTGGTCATCAAGTGCATGGTGTAATTTCATTTTATCCTGTTTATTTAATATTAAGCCATTGCAGTTATATTTAAGTATACATCACTTTATTTATAGACGTTTCAGTCTCGTACATCATCAGTTCTAATCTAAATGATAATGAGGAAGCACGTAAAAGGTAAAGGTGTGGTTAAGAGTCTTATCAACAAGTTACCTGTTGAACTGCATTTACCTGGTTATTAGTATTGTGATCCGGGTACAAAGTTACGTAAACGTCTAGCTCGAGGAGATCCGATCCAGGCGTTAACGCTTTGGATCAAGCGTGCCGTGAACACGATATTGCTTATAGCGAAAACGCAAACTTGGAAGACAGACATAAAGACGCCAAGTTAGGCGAAAAAGCAGCAGCTTGGGCTGTCACTAACGCTATGAAGGTAAAACGTAAATTAGGTATGGGTGTAGGAGGCTGTAATAAGAAAAAGAAAATTTCATTCCGTAAAGCTATCCTAACATATTTAACTAATTTACTGAAAGAGCATGCAAGTCACGATATAAAAAGGATATAACAATGAGCTTAAAGGCTGCACGAATGGCCATCAAACAAGCAGGTGGAAGGAAGAAATCAATGTCCCTAGTATCCTACCTCTACCAAAGACCGTAGGAATCTTACCTCTGGTCTGTCTGCTATTGGATCGTTTTCAGGGGGTTTGGCTGCCATTAGAAAAACTATTCTAGATACTAAGAATTCACAGAAAGCATTGGAAGAAGCTCAAAGACATAATAGAGCCATGGAGGATGTAGCTTTAGGAAAAAAAGGTTCCGGACTATACATGAGACCCTATAAAAAAGGATATGGTTTATATTTGAAAAAGCATCAAATAAACTGACCACTTTGTATTCTTAAAGGAAACTAGAAAAAAAATTTTAAGCTTTATAGATGTGTTCTAGTTTTTACCTAAATAAATATGTATTTATAAGTTATTATTGATTTTTATTTCCTACCTCTACCCCGATGTCAGCATTCTTGTAATCTTCAAACATAGGTGATACATGAATGTTTTTATTTTCAATAAAAGATGAACTTACTGTTTAAAAATATTTATTATTTCTTATAATATACAATATAGATATCTATATATAATTACACTTATTTAATTAATAAATATAGTATTATCAGCTTATATCTGAATTTTCAATTAAATCTGCTTGACAAAAAAAATCCTCATGATTCGTTGCTAATCTTCTGTCCATATAATATTAGCTTTCACTTCTGGCATTAGTTCCGGTATAATCGCAAGACTAGTATTATCACGATCTGAACGTTTAACTTTGTTAATTTCCATATCAATATATTTCTGCATATCCATTTTAATTTTCTCAATCAAAACCTTATTTTGTTTATCACTTTTTTCAAATCTCGTAATAACATCCTTTATTATTTCTGCATTAATTAAACTAGCTGTATCGTTAATTGCTTTTTGTGTGTTAATATGATATGTTTGTAATAGTTTGTTTACATAATTACATGTTACACCATCTTGTACATCTACAGGGTCCCCTATGTTTTTTAAGCGTTTATTTTGGATGTCATAGTCCTTTTCTGGGGTGAGGCTAAATCCTATGCCTGGCAATCCACGTAGACGTATTAACTTATTACTTCTTTTACTACAGCCAAATTTGCTAATTGTGTTGTTTTCCCTAGACATTCTGATTCTATCAGATAACAATATATTCCAATTAAGCTTAATATACATTTTTTACTTTACTTTCACTCAATAAAGTTCATTATTACATTTTTTATTTAAGATTTATATGCTTCAATGACTAACAATTCCAGGAAAGAATTTCAGAACACGCCCTAATCACGTGATCGATTTTAATAATTTTTTTAAATAACTTTTTAGTGTATTTGAATAAAGTAGCCTATATGATTATAAGAGGGCTGTTTATGATATGAAATTCATGTTCTTCCATATCCTAAAAATTGTATGTTATTTAAAGTCTAGATTAGCGTAATTCAAGTAGTTAGAAGTTAGCATCAGATATCGTTTTTCTGCAATAATTAATTATGTCTAAAGAATATGTATAAATAATCGTATAAACTAGTACTATTCCTCGCTAGGTGGCGTCTTAATACCTATAGAATGATAGACACAATTCACCTCTAGGTGATGCTGTACTATGTGAGGTTGCAAATACCTCAAAGATGTAATTTCAGTCTCCTTTGTTCTATAACCTACATCTGATATATTATATGTGACGTCATAGTAATTACATAATACTCTAAGCCCATTTTGTTTTATTCATAGTAGTAAGTCATCTCTGGTCTGTTTAATATAAATATATTATTTGGTTTTTATAAAATGAATTTATGTCTTTAATCATTTTCGCTCGCGTTTTAAGGAACTAAAGTCTCTGCAGATCTATTTAGTATTAAGTTGAATCTATCGTAATACTGCTTGCACCTTCTTTAAGTTTTATTCATAGTATAATAACAGCAATAATAATTATTATACGTGTGGTATAATCCCTCTCTCCAAAAAGAATAACACACGATCCTCTTATTTGTTTCATCTACATGTCTGATCCCTATTTTTAAAATTCCATCATGCTTTATTGCTTTTGAACATATATGCATTAAGTATAAAATAACAGACTATAAATATTAAATGTCACTCATAGAACAAAAATTTAGTTAAATTAT
Organism: Rhagium mordax; assembly: GCA_963680705.1. NCBI lineage: Eukaryota > Metazoa > Arthropoda > Insecta > Coleoptera > Cerambycidae > Rhagium > Rhagium mordax. Next base: position 47,803,936 of record OY796657.1, read on the forward strand.
AAACCTTGAGATGAAGAATTTGATATGCCCGAGGCAATATCATGCATATTATTCCTCGTATGCCTACGTATCAGTTATCTCGTGTGTCGAGTTTTTTGTTCATTATTACTTCATTAACTGATAAGTGAATTTTATTATACAAACATTTTTAAAATACTTTTTATAAAATCTACATTGGTGTGTGCTTGAAGCCTACACCTGCAAATGTTTATATTAACATTCCAAGAAGATTCTGTTTACTTTATCTGCACGTAGGTACATAAATTTTTCTACCATAGGCGTACCTCCATAAAATTAATATAATTATACCCCCTTTTCAAGCAGGTACGCCTATGCTCTCTTTGTTTACATTACTTCGCTGCTTATCGCTATGACGTCATCGTCTGCAGCGCCATCACGGTAAATGCGGCGACTAATTTTAGAACTAAAAGCTCCTGGTCATTGCTGTCGAACCCCCAGGCCTCCAGGGCCAAGATGCAGCATGCAGGATGCAGTACCGCATCAGACCTAAAGCATTAACGTAAGCACCATCCCCCAGAGTGTAGCTACAAGAACCAAGAGCTCTGCTGATGGCCTATCTGCCATCCGGAGCGAATGGCCTTGAAACTGCGCCCGTAACAGCTTAGTATATCTACTAGGCCATTCTACGGTAATATATTTTATTTTACATTTGAGATTTTTTGTATTTAAAAACAAATTAATTAATAATTATAGCTAAATTCCAATAGAATAGTGTCTGCTTATTTTATTGTTTGTATGTTTAAAGTCTGGAATAGTTTAAAAATAGGTTACTATTACCATTACAGACGAAAGAAACACCAATATTGAAGAACACAATGGGAAGTAATATCAACGTTTAATAACTAAACTAATTTGTTAAGGCTGTGTCAACGTTAGTTAACCATTCGTTATAACCAGTGATAGTGGGAGGGAACGACCGATATTCGTATTAAGTCAATTAATCGCTATCACCACATCTGATTTAACTCTTGGCCGTTGAATTCAACGCAGGTCGTGGCAAACCCTTAATATATCGAAGTCTCGAAATCGATAGATTAACGGCAACTGTCGACAATGAATGCTTCCTCGTATACAGGCTTCGCAACGTCCTGAACTAAAGATACAACACTAGCTAAACACTTTGCACAATACACAATTCACTTCTGACACCTGCCCAGACAGGTCTTGCTCGTTCACTCTTCTTTGGCTTCAGCCGAATGGTCAAACCGACGCAATTGCGAGGGTCGTTAGCTATGGGGTCAACACAGATACTAGACTATTACTAGAACGCAATAAGAAGACATGGATAATAAATAAGTGTATATATTAAACAATCATCATAGTACATATAGAGCCTCACCTAGCAAGGTCTGCCACCATAACCACGATACCCCCCACAAGGGGTCAGCGACCGCGACGGCCGCGCTTAAAGACGAGTGATCGATTGCCGAAAGAGAATTATTACATGGACGTGACTGGCAATTTAGTGAGTGGGTTTTATAGATTTACTGTTAGAATTATAGACTAAAAATTTAAGGTAATATTCTCCAAAAGGGGTATATGCCGTTAGACGTCTGTGGATATTTCAGAAAGGGGAAATCTCTTCGAATGCTATCTCACAAGGCGGTCACCTGGTAATAATGGGGAAAGCCCCCGGTACCCGTGCGTACCGCACTGAGGCTTATCCTGGCTTGATTTGATCAAAAATACCGGACTTCCATTTTGCGAGATCATTGGGAGGTCTCCCACTATAGATATGGAAAAGACCCGAGACCATTTCATATCGCCACGTGGCGTCGCAAAATTCCGCTATTTCCAATTTTTATTCAGTTCCTAATATTTTCAAAATGGTGCTGGCAGACACGATCCCGGTAGAGACGATGACCAATGGGTAGGCGAGGCCAGCTCAACCATCCTTGGAAGCCGTAGGTCACGGACTCACTAGGAATTCCAGAACGCGAGGGTAGAGTGAACCTATGGGTCCGTAGATCAGTGCGACCACGAAGGTGGATCAGTCTATGGTAGATCAGATCAAGAGCTACCGATCTACGGTAGATTCACTCTCGCGCCTTTGTGGAGTATTCCTGTGATCTGTTAGACCGGCTTATGACAATGATCATCTGCGCTATGATCATTGTAGTGACGCAGTCCGTCCTTCGAGGAATCGGTACTGGCTGAGGACAATGCATGTCCTTGGTCGTCTCTACATGCTGCATCGTGCCTGGATGCGTTCGTTCAAACATGAGATATGGGCCGAAAAAGATAAAGGGAATTTTGGAAACTGTACTGAAAATCGTCTTAAAAATTTTATAAAAAATCCTGATATGCACGGAATCGTGCATATCAGGCAAAAAGAAGGAATTTTGGGTTTAGGAACTGAATTGAAATTCGACATATTTTTGATAAAAAAATGGTGTACATGGAACAGATGTTCCACATACACCATTCAAGCCTTAGCTTGTGTGCTTATGTCTAATTGGGATCTTTTACTTAATACTACTTTCACAGCATCTCCTGGGTTCTATAACAGTAACACCCTTGTAAATTATAACTTGTGCATTTTTTGCCAATCAATTGCATCAGAAGTTTTGGTAAAGAAATCCAAGAAATTATGAATAATTTATGGAAAGTATAAAATTTTATAAAGAAATTAACTTTCCAAAATATTTTTTATTAGTAAAAACTTTTGAAAAAGCTACTGTAGAAATATTAATTTCAAACTCTGTTAAATGGCATTCCTCCTATTATAAATCGTTCACGCATACGGGTCAACAACAACATAGGATATTAAAAAAAACAAAACAAGCTTGTGATGGTGAACCATCCACTAGTAGCACTTTAACTAGATCCAAAATTGCAGCAAATTTATCTCCTATGCTATGTTTCTTTTGCGATAAAGAATCTAATAAACGAAATGTACTTAGTAAAATTGCCATCTGACGATGCTGGTAAAAAATTTGAAGAGGCCGTAAAAGCAAGCAAAGATGAAAAATTGAAAGTTAAAGTAAGTGGTTTTATATGTGCATCTGACGGGCATGCGTATGATATAATGTATGACAAGAAATGTTGGGCAAAGAATGTTACAAATGTGTTACGAAATATTGACTCAGATTCCGGTAAAAGTTAAAAAAGTTAAACCCGATGTAGAAATTATCAACATATTTTAAAAAAACTTGGAGTAAGGTCTAGAAGTTGAAAAACATATTTACATGTCTACTGCTGGCGAAAGATTTACTTACTAATTTGTGTTTTGAATACAAACATATCACCAAATAACATATATTCTCGTAAATCTCTTAAGCATATCATTAAAGAGTATTTTAAAGACAATATAGAGTTTATACAGAGCAAGGATAGAAAAAAAAACAGATCAAATGTGTCTAAAAAAAACTAAAACTAAAATTGTTCAAGAGGCTTTAGAGAACATAGATTCAGAAAGCGATGAAAATTTAAAAGGATTACGTTCGGCAGCATTACTATTGCATACAAAAATGTTAGAAGAAGAAAAATGGACATTCCAGGGCGACTTTCCAAATTCTGAAGAGTATGTTCCTGAACTATTACTAAACTTTTTTACTGTATGCTTAAAGGGGGAGGGTTCTTTCGATAGTAGTAGTAACAAAATTAGATCTGCCGCTAGTAGAATTTCACAGCTATTAATGTATGAATCTTTATCTGATAAACAAGCAAAACGTGAATCGGGCGCACTGCTTCTCAAAAAAGTAAGTACCATTCTTTACAATGTAAATGTCGGCTTGTCTGTCTTTAAAGAAACAAGAGGTACATTTCTGTTGCAAGTGTTGCACGATTTGGGGGTTTCTATAGAATATAGTAAAATTTTACGTTTAGAAACCCAAATTGCAAATACAATTCTGAAAGAAATGGGAGCAAATAATAACGTGTATGTGCCTGCAGACCTAATTCCAAACAGATTCACATATTTTGCCGCTGATAATATTGATTTTTGGGAAGATACACCTGAAGGCAAAAATACTCTTCACGGTACGGTAATGGTGGCATACCAAGCTGTTATGGAAACCAACGATCGCCGTCGACTAATGAAAAATGTTATAGTTAAAGAACCCTGAAAACTATTCCAAAACAGTTATGTGAGCTCGTAGATTGCACCATAAAGAAACTGAAACTGCACTTAATAAAAACATTCGATAAATATGACAGCTCGAAACTAGAATTGCAAACATGCTCGGATGACTTCATATGGTTTGTCAATATGAATTTTGTAATTGATGAAAAAATGATATTGATTTTCCCGTTTGGTCTGATAACAAAATTACAACAAAACCTAGAGTTGATGTTTTACCAATTTTGAACAGTACTCCTACAAATTGTTCTGCTCAAATGACTTTTATAAAAAAAATTGAACTTTAAATTCATGTATTGTTGGAGAAAATAAAAAATGTGTAGTAACTTTAGACATGAGACTGTACAGGGTGTCCCAAAGTTGATGTCTCGGGACTATATCTAGAGAATGAAAAAAGTTATCACAAAACCGTTTACGTGGTTTAATTTGGGGTGCACTAAGGTACATTTTACGCCATAATTTTTTTTTTTCGAAATCTGGAAAATGGCGAAAATGACGTCATCAGAACTTTTTTCCCAGGATCATACACTTTTTTTGGGCTACCTGGAAAGTGCTATTTCTTCTGAACATTTTCTATTAAAAAAGTTTTTTCGTATCTTTTATATTTAAGAATATACAGGGTAAAATAGTTTGGAAAATACCCTCAATTGCATGTAATATCCTTAACAGCATTATATTCACTATATTTCAATTTCAAAAATTGCACCTTAAATTTTTAGATCTGAAAGAATATTACCAGAAATTAAAGCTTTCATTATCTACTGATGAACAAATCAAAGTTGCCCATCAAACAATGTTACACCGAATAAAGGAATTAAATTTCAATGAAAAACTTGAGGAATTTGATATATTACACGAAAATCGACCAACCTTTAAGACAATGAGGAATTATATGCATATGGTGGAAGATTTACTGTTATTCATTCGATCTGTTCGAATTGGCGATTGGCTGTTGCATTTATTTTCTCTCAAAAGATTTGTTAAATATTTTTTTGCTCTAGACCTTGTTAACTACTTCACACATATAACATATTATTTGGCAGAAATGGAGTTATTAAGAGAAACCGACATGTGGCAGGAGTTCATGAAGGGTAACTGGATTGTGAATAAGTCAAATATACCATTTTGTTGCTTGGGTAGCGACGAGGCTCTAGAGCAGGAAAATAAGGTATTGAAAGTTACTGGTGAAATCGTAGGTCTGACTCAGAACACGGAGGCTTTAACAAAATTCTTCTTAGCCTCATCTGAATTAGAAAGGATTTCCAAAGAAGAAAAATTGAAACATGGAATTGCAGATGAGCAAAATGAGAGTGAAAAAGATCACAGCTACAGAAAATATTTCTCCCACACATTATTTCAGCAAGTGAAAACCTTAATTCGAGCTTTTTGAGAAACTACAAACCCCTTTCAATACGATGGAGAAGATCTAATACATATTAATAAATCGGTTTTTGTTGACAAAGTAACCAAAAATATGTCGGAAATAAAAAACATCAGGCAAACACATTTGGAAGATTTTTACAAAAAAAGGATAGAAACTAAAGATATATCATTCTGGGCTACTTTAAAAAAAAACAATTTAAAACTTTGTAAAGACGCATAATAAAAGAGTATTAAAACTATCAAAGAGGGAAAAATTACAGAAAGGAAGCATCAGAAAAATTTAATTTCTAGAGTTTTAGTTCTATCAAAAACCAGACGGGATTTGGACCTTAAACAGATTGTCGGTGAATATGAACTCACAGCAGTACCTAGATCTTTATTTTCCTACGATGGAAAGATGAATATTCATACTGATAAGTATAAACTAATGCATCTATTGGAAAATTTAGTCGAAGACAATGAGACCATCCCTGGTAACCAATTGAGAGCTAACATTGTTATTATGATGCATGGGCCGAATTATATACAATTTATAAATCTGCTGATATCCGGACTTGCCAAGATTTATACTCTAGTTTAGAAAAAGCTATACTATTTAGATACGAACAAGAAATTGAAATTCGTATAATATTTGACAGCTATTTGAATTCTAGTATTAAGACACTTAAAGACAGAAAATAATGGACAGTTTAAACTAATTTAAAGAAAAAACCACGGCACTTTCATATTAATGACCAAACCGTTATTACCAATGTTAGTATACTAATAAGTTATTAGCACACGATAAAACTGAATCTGAACTAGAGGTCTATTTTGCTGATAAGTTTATGCACGAAAGATGTTTATGTATCTTGGGAGAGAGGTTGCGTTTCCAATCAGAACGGTGTAATAGAAAATCTGTATAGTAATCAAGAAGAAGCGGATACAAAGATATTATTGCAAGCAATATGTTTACATTGCCATGTGGTGGCCTATAAGCTACAATAACTATATACTTTTTCTTATTTATATACAGACATACTGCACACATCTTTATATGACATTCAATAGACAAGTGCTTAATTTGTTCTATATTGTTGCATTTCAAGTTATTATTTACTAATATGAGAGAGCCACCATGTATGTGGTTAGATCTTGAAATATGTGCTTATTTTATGATTTTGAAACTGCATATGATTCAAGTTGTCATGTAATATAAAATGTTCAGACAAACACATAACATCAATTTTATGTTTTATAAATAAAAGTTCTATTTCGTCTAGTTTACTGAGCAGGCCCTGTACATTAACGTGATGCATTTTTAGCATGTGATCGTTACCGTAAGAAATATTCGAAATTATATTTCTGGTTTTGGATATAGTAGTAGCCAAATCATTAACGAAAAAAATGCATATTTTTTAATAAGGGAACCCTTTGGTCAGTTTTCACTATTGAAGGCTTCTTCTAGTAGATCGTAGTCAAGTCCTACTTTAAAAGCTTCGGTTTTTTAATTTTTCCACGGGGGAAGCATTTCAATTTCCGTTTCAAACCCAGGAAAGGTTATGTCAACATGTTCTTTCATTCCTTGGAGCCCGGTACCAGGGGTAACCCGACCCACATATATCCATGATCTTCTGCTAACCGCAGTAAGAGTAGATTTAGTTTGTGTTCCCGTACCAAATACGGTCGTACGTTTTTTGAATGTGCAATTTTTTTTCGATTGTTATCTTGATGTTTATTTTGTGTGTCATTGCCCTTTAAAACAGGTGTTGGATTATCTGCGTTTTTTTCCAAAGTTTTTTTGGGTCTATTTATTTGTGTCGGCAGAACTTTATTATCATGCAATTTTTTATTTGAGACAACTACCGCGTTGGAATTTACGGTAGGCCAGTGATTTATTGTAGTATTTTCACTTAAGTTACTTTTATTATTAATAGAATTTTTACTATTTAGGGACTCACCCTTTGTCAATAAATAAATCAGTTCAATGTTCGACTCTCGTAGAGTAACCACCTCTTCTTGTAGTTTAGAAACTTTTTCGTTTATAGACCTGTAGAATTAGACGATGTGAACGGGAATCTGTAACTAATTCGTTTCAGATAGCCGTAGGTAAAAACAGGTGTATTTAGTTATAAGGAATATACCTCTGCGATTCCTCCCAAATCAAATAAACAGAACATTGTTTATAAGTCACTTTTATGTGAAAAAATCATGAAATTTGGAGTTTTTTTTAAATTGCAGTAAGAATGCAGTAGATAAATTTTTTTGAATGTTTCTGTTTACTAGGTAATTCCAAACCGGTTAATTTAAGCCCCGGTTGATTTTATTTCATTGATTATTTATTTAAATAATTGCCGAAAACCATCGAAATTTTCGAAAATTTCAAGCATTTTTTACTCTGAAAGGAAAAATGCTAGACTCTTGAAACTTTGGTGGAATATGTGTCTCATTACCCTCAACTTACAAAAAAAATTTCGTTTCAAAATGTTTATTAGTTTTTGAGAAATTCTATATGTTTATTAAAAACGTCCCAAATGTTGAATGAAAAATTGACCTATTAACGTTATCAAAAATAATTCAACCACAGCTCATTTTTTTCGTCAAGACGTCAATTTTACGAATCTGTTATGGGCGTATCGATTTTCAATAATTTTGACCGTCAAAATGGCGTTAACAACATTGCTACTTTTCGGAGCAGCGTTTTTTGCAAATAACTTTACAACAAATGAACGTATCTGCACAAATCTTTCATATTTGAGTTGCTGGTATTTTTCTACAAATTTATAAAAAAAAAATTGTTGCTCTGGGACATGTAGGAGCCGAGAAAATTTTTTAAATTGTTTATTGCGCCAAACGTTTATTTATTAATATTTATGGCCAAAATTGAAACTGGTTGTTAATAAGATCTTGAATTTTGTGAATTCATCAAGTCCTATTGAAAACGGGCCCTTTTTGAGGTCAAAATATAATTATTAATAATTGATAGTGATTTTAGAGCGTCTTCAATTTGTTTGGCTCAAGAGACAGGCGAATTTTTGATCAAACGAGTTTCAAATTGAGGTAGCGAGAAAAATTCGTCATATCTCCGTTATTTTCCGGCCAATTTTGACGTTTTTTTTTTTTTAATTTGGGGTAGCTCACGAAAATAATAACAATGGGCACATTTGCAATATCGAAATAATAAACAAATAATTGTTATAGACAATTTTTATTTTTTTTTAATTTTTCCTTTTTTGGGCTTATGCAACTTATAATGTGCTAATGTATTAAATATAAATTTATAAAGATTATATAATGGTAACAATGTATGCACAAACTATTTCTCCATCAAACAATATACGATGTTACAGCATTGTTACCATTATATAATCTTTATAAATTTATATTTAATACATTAGCACATTATAAGTTGCATAAGCCCAAAAAAGAAAAAATAAAAAAAATAAAAAAAATTGTTTATAACAATTATATGTTTATTATTTGGATATTGCAAATGTGCCCATTGTCTTTACTTAGATATTAAATTATAAAGTTTTTTTAATGAAACTTCAACACCCTGTATCTAAGTTATGGTGCAGTTTTCGAGGTATGTTTATTAAGAAAAGTCCCCTTATTTTTCGATTCTCTATCGCCTCTCAAAATTAATGTATTAAAATCTGGACCACCCTGTATAAGAAACCGCAATTAGGCATGTTTTCTGTTTTCACTTGTATTCTCATTGCTGCTCGTTTTAGATAGCCCGCGTTTAGCGTTTAGTGAAAATTTCTGGAATTTCATTTTGATTTTGTTGTCTCAACTTCCAATACATATCCATAGGTATTCAGAAGTTTATGTTGATGTGTTTAGTCTTTACCGACTTTCATTTATTTCTTGATTTAGAATTTAATTTGTGTTTTTCTGTTGTACTAAGTAAATAATTTTTATTTCTTAGTTGAGTTTTTGATCTTGTTTCTCGTTCCAAGATTAGTTTATTTAGTTTTAATAGATGACGTAACAGAATATAGTTACGGAATTTGTTTTATATAGCTACACCTATACCTCGACCTATACTTACATTTTATTTACTGTTCGAAAAAAATAATACATATTTAGTTTATTTAATAGGTTTTTGACAAATACCTTATCTGTTTTCAATTTAAGTTGTGTTTTCAAAAGTGTCACAAATATTATTTATTTACTCGTTATAATAACTTGGAATAATGGGGAGAAAAAGTAAAATAAATACGTTTGATTTGGCGAGCTACTTTAATATGACAGGACAGTTTTCAAACGATTATCTTAAAAGACTTAAGGCAACTTGTACACCTATTAAAGACGCCGCTTATCATCTATTCGGTACATATAACACTACTCTTTGTCAGGCAATCGTTATTGCTATTAGAAGGAACCAGAGTAATTTTAAAGATTTTTTAATTTCGCGGTCTAGTTCCGACCAAACTTGCAAGCAAAATACAGTAACGCAACGTATCATAGAGTACAAAACAGATTTGAATATAAGTGACGAAACGTTCATTTTTGCGAAAGAATGGGAAGCTGCTTCGATATATGGAGATATGTGTTCACATTTTGGTATGAAGAACTGTTACAAAAATAGATATCGGTTAAAAAAAACGTGGACGCGATTGGTGTACGGTAGGGATCAGTTTGATACAAATTATAAAAACACACCGACCTTAAGAATTGATTTAGACACTAATAATGAATTTATTGCTAATGTTGAAAATGCCTGTGCGTCAGAATTTTCTCCAAACCCGAGTGAGGCAAGTTTAGAATTTGAGATTGAAAATATTACATCAAGTATGAAAACGATTCGGGATGGATTCTCGAAAAAAAATTATAATTGTAACTCGCTTGAATCTCCTCCAATAGATGACCTTGATAATAATAAGTGTTGTAACAAAAATAACACTGAGTTGACGCAAAAACCAAAAATTAAAATTATATCCAATGTCTTATTAACTAAGTCTAACACTATAGTAACATCAAATAATCAGCATATTAATAACATTACAGATGTAATAGATTCGTCAAACGCTAGTGTCGCCTCTCCAGATTTGAAAAACTCCGAAAAAAAATATCTACTGATGCCGAAGACGTGCCAGATACAATTATTGCATTAAATAAAGTAGAGGAAACAACTAGCGTGTTACCGTTAAATGCCAAAAATTGTCGAGATAAACAGTGGTGTCGACCAACTTTTAATAACTGCAGAATATTTGAGGGATCTTTTATTATTAATCAGACAGAGTTTAGGGATATATTTGATGGCAAAAACTTAATACCTAGTAGATGGACTACTTGTTTATTAAAAAAATTAAAAGCGTAAATAACGTATGTGTAATAAACTTCAAAAATAAACGTTATGCAGCCACAAGAGATGTATAAATTATATGCATATTGTGCCCACAATAATTGTAAAACTTTTTAATGTTTCTACACAATGTTTCAAACTTTGACGTAGATCACCAAGTCGATGTATTTAGTTCATCCTTAAATTACAATCATGTAGGCAAACTAACTCGCCATTTAAAGGGTGACGAAAGAAAACTTCCCAGAAACGAACTAAAAGTAATAAAGCCCTCAATTTCCAAAGACAAACGATTAAGAAGAGCTGCATCTTCAATCGTGAAGGAGGGTAATCTACAAGATATTAAGTCTGACAGTGTATTACGAAAAATTAGGTCAGAAAAGTTAGGATTAAATGACAGGCACAGTGATGACCTCATAGACATGTGTCTCATGCAAAGGGCAAATCCTGCTTATATAAAAGTCGTAGGCCAACCGTTCCACGTATATTTATATGGTAAACGTCAAATTGAAATATTACAAATAGCGACGTTAAATGCTCTCCCCACTTTGCACATAGATTCGACAGGCAACCTAATATTTAAACCTGAATTTGTTATGATCATTGTAGTGACGCAGTCCGTCCTTCGAGGAATCGGTACTGGCTGAGGACAATGCATGTCCTTGGTCGTCTCTACATGCTGCATCGTGCCTGGATGCGTTCGTTCAAACATGAGATATGGGCCGAAAAAGATAAAGGGAATTTTGGAAACTGTACTGAAAATCGTCTTAAAAATTTTATAAAAAATCCTGATATGCACGGAATCGTGCATATCAGGCAAAAAGAAGGAATTTTGGGTTTAGGAACTGAATTGAAATTCGACATATTTTTGATAAAAAAATGGTGTACATGGAACAGATGTTCCACATACACCATTCAAGCCTTAGCTTGTGTGCTTATGTCTAATTGGGATCTTTTACTTAATACTACTTTCACAGCATCTCCTGGGTTCTATAACAGTAACACCCTTGTAAATTATAACTTGTGCATTTTTTGCCAATCAATTGCATCAGAAGTTTTGGTAAAGAAATCCAAGAAATTATGAATAATTTATGGAAAGTATAAAATTTTATAAAGAAATTAACTTTCCAAAATATTTTTTATTAGTAAAAACTTTTGAAAAAGCTACTGTAGAAATATTAATTTCAAACTCTGTTAAATGGCATTCCTCCTATTATAAATCGTTCACGCATACGGGTCAACAACAACATAGGATATTAAAAAAAACAAAACAAGCTTGTGATGGTGAACCATCCACTAGTAGCACTTTAACTAGATCCAAAATTGCAGCAAATTTATCTCCTATGCTATGTTTCTTTTGCGATAAAGAATCTAATAAACGAAATGTACTTAGTAAAATTGCCATCTGACGATGCTGGTAAAAAATTTGAAGAGGCCGTAAAAGCAAGCAAAGATGAAAAATTGAAAGTTAAAGTAAGTGGTTTTATATGTGCATCTGACGGGCATGCGTATGATATAATGTATGACAAGAAATGTTGGGCAAAGAATGTTACAAATGTGTTACGAAATATTGACTCAGATTCCGGTAAAAGTTAAAAAAGTTAAACCCGATGTAGAAATTATCAACATATTTTAAAAAAACTTGGAGTAAGGTCTAGAAGTTGAAAAACATATTTACATGTCTACTGCTGGCGAAAGATTTACTTACTAATTTGTGTTTTGAATACAAACATATCACCAAATAACATATATTCTCGTAAATCTCTTAAGCATATCATTAAAGAGTATTTTAAAGACAATATAGAGTTTATACAGAGCAAGGATAGAAAAAAAAACAGATCAAAAGTGTCTAAAAAAAACTAAAACTAAAATTGTTCAAGAGGCTTTAGAGAACATAGATTCAGAAAGCGATGAAAATTTAAAAGGATTACGTTCGGCAGCATTACTATTGCATACAAAAATGTTAGAAGAAGAAAAATGGACATTCCAGGGCGACTTTCCAAATTCTGAAGAGTATGTTCCTGAACTATTACTAAACTTTTTTACTGTATGCTTAAAGGGGGAGGGTTCTTTCGATAGTAGTAGTAACAAAATTAGATCTGCCGCTAGTAGAATTTCACAGCTATTAATGTATGAATCTTTATCTGATAAACAAGCAAAACGTGAATCGGGCGCACTGCTTCTCAAAAAAGTAAGTACCATTCTTTACAATGTAAATGTCGGCTTGTCTGTCTTTAAAGAAACAAGAGGTACATTTCTGTTGCAAGTGTTGCACGATTTGGGGGTTTCTATAGAATATAGTAAAATTTTACGTTTAGAAACCCAAATTGCAAATACAATTCTGAAAGAAATGGGAGCAAATAATAACGTGTATGTGCCTGCAGACCTAATTCCAAACAGATTCACATATTTTGCCGCTGATAATATTGATTTTTGGGAAGATACACCTGAAGGCAAAAATACTCTTCACGGTACGGTAATGGTGGCATACCAAGCTGTTATGGAAACCAACGATCGCCGTCGACTAATGAAAAATGTTATAGTTAAAGAACCCTGAAAACTATTCCAAAACAGTTATGTGAGCTCGTAGATTGCACCATAAAGAAACTGAAACTGCACTTAATAAAAACATTCGATAAATATGACAGCTCGAAACTAGAATTGCAAACATGCTCGGATGACTTCATATGGTTTGTCAATATGAATTTTGTAATTGATGAAAAAATGATATTGATTTTCCCGTTTGGTCTGATAACAAAATTACAACAAAACCTAGAGTTGATGTTTTACCAATTTTGAACAGTACTCCTACAAATTGTTCTGCTCAAATGACTTTTATAAAAAAAATTGAACTTTAAATTCATGTATTGTTGGAGAAAATAAAAAATGTGTAGTAACTTTAGACATGAGACTGTACAGGGTGTCCCAAAGTTGATGTCTCGGGACTATATCTAGAGAATGAAAAAAGTTATCACAAAACCGTTTACGTGGTTTAATTTGGGGTGCACTAAGGTACATTTTACGCCATAATTTTTTTTTTTCGAAATCTGGAAAATGGCGAAAATGGCGAAAATGACGTCATCAGAACTTTTTTCCCAGGATCATACACTTTTTTTGGGCTACCTGGAAAGTGCTATTTCTTCTGAACATTTTCTATTAAAAAAGTTTTTTCGTATCTCTTATATTTAAAAATATACAGGGCAAAATAGTTTGGAAAATACCCTCAATTGCATACGAGTTAGCCATGATGTAATCGAGTGGCCTATGGAAAACAATGAACAAAATCTAATATGTTTCATCAAAGATTTGTAACAGTATATTTTAATTAAATAAAATATTTTAAAACAATAACAAAATTCTAAATCGTTTTTTTTTGGCGTTAGGAAAATTTTTCAAACAAATAATACTTTAAGATCGATATTGACAAAAACGAAATCATTAAATCCTGAACAAAATTAAAAAAACTGTATTTACAGTATTCCGTGTGAGTGTAATAAACATTTTATGTGGGTGAATCATCTAGACCACTTAATGTAAGGCGAACACAAAAGTTATATTAGAAAAGGTAAAATAGAATAATATAAAATTTTTGAACATGCTTGGGAAAACGACCACAGGATAAAATGGGATTCAGCTAAAATTTTGACCAAATAAGCAGACAGCAAAAAGAGAAAAATCAAAGAATCTGCAATAATTTTACTTAATGAAGTTAAATGCGTATCAAATTGTTTGGTAGAATTTTGTTCAACTTGGTTACCAATGTTGAGAGAAGAACTCAATAAAATTAATATTATTTAGTATATTTTTCAACATTTCTATGGTAAGTATCTATGGAAATGATATAAACAATTTTTATTTTATGCCGTGTTATTCTACACGTTACATAAAAAATCTAAAGAAAAGGAAACAGATATAGTTTCTGAAACGACAGCGCAGTGTTTTTGACATTACGTCAACGGCGTAGAGGTTATTTCCCAGTTTTAAACTGGTTAATTTGAATATTTTTTAGATACTTACCTAATATAAATTGGATAGGAATATCAAGAGATCTGGTAATAAATCTCAAAAAGAAAAGGAAGAGAAAAAAAAATTGATTAAAATCATGTCAACTTTTTCATTGTTTGTAAACATTTCGGCGCTATTTAAATTAATTGACACCCGTAAACTATTTGACACAAACAATATATTCACTAAACAAACATGTCAACAGCCCTAGTTCATTGTTTTCCATAGGCCACTCGATTACATCATGGCTAACTCGTATGCAATTGAGGGTATTTTCCAAACTATTTTACCCTGTATATTCTTAAATATAAAAGATACGAAAAAACTTTTTTCATAGAAAATGTTCAGAAAAAATTGCACTTTCCAGGTAGCATAAAAAAAGTGTATGTTCCTGGGAAAAAAGTTCTGATGACGTCAGTTTCACCATTTTCCAGATTTCGAAAAAAAAAAATTTATACCGTAAAATGTACCTTAGTGCACCCTAAATTAAACCACGTAAACGGTTTTGTGATAAATTTTTTCATTCTCTAGATATAGTCCCGAGACATCAACTTTGGGACACCCTGTACAGTGTACAGTGCAGTATCTTTCCCATGTTAAACATGAAGAATCTACAAATTAGATCATTAGACCTGGTGAACTACACACAATTATGACGGAATTACGTGTCTTAGGTAGATATTGAAGGCTCCGAATTGCCAAATTTATGGAGTAATATTTACAGTGAGTGTACCATACATCAAATATTGGAGGGGAAACATGTTCGGAGGGCAATACACGCTCATGTAATATCCTTAACAGCATTATATTCACTATATTTTGATGAATTTCAAAAATTGCACCTTAAATTTTTAGATCTGAAAGAATATTACCAGAAATTAAAGCTTTCATTATCTACTGATGAACAAATCAAAGTTGCCCATCAAACAATGTTACACCGAATAAAGGAATTAAATTTCAATGAAAAACTTGAGGAATTTGATATATTACACGAAAATCGACCAACCTTTAAGACAATGAGGAATTATATGCATATGGTGGAAGATTTACTGTTATTCATTCGATCTGTTCGAATTGGCGATTGGCTGTTGCATTTATTTTCTCTCAAAAGATTTGTTAAATATTTTTTTGCTCTAGACCTTGTTAACTACTTCACACATATAACATATTATTTGGCAGAAATGGAGTTATTAAGAGAAACCGACATGTGGCAGGAGTTCATGAAGGGTAACTGGATTGTGAATAAGTCAAATATACCATTTTGTTGCTTGGGTAGCGACGAGGCTCTAGAGCAGGAAAATAAGGTATTGAAAGTTACTGGTGAAATCGTAGGTCTGACTCAGAACACGGAGGCTTTAACAAAATTCTTCTTAGCCTCATCTGAATTAGAAAGGATTTCCAAAGAAGAAAAATTGAAACATGGAATTGCAGATGAGCAAAATGAGAGTGAAAAAGATCACAGCTACAGAAAATATTTCTCCCACACATTATTTCAGCAAGTGAAAACCTTAATTCGAGCTTTTTGAGAAACTACAAACCCCTTTCAATACGATGGAGAAGATCTAATACATATTAATAAATCGGTTTTTGTTGACAAAGTAACCAAAAATATGTCGGAAATAAAAAACATCAGGCAAACACATTTGGAAGATTTTTACAAAAAAAGGATAGAAACTAAAGATATATCATTCTGGGCTACTTTTAAAAAAAACAATTTAAAACTTTGTAAAGACGCATAATAAAAGAGTATTAAAACTATCAAAGAGGGAAAAATTACAGAAAGGAAGCATCAGAAAAATTTAATTTCTAGAGTTTTAGTTCTATCAAAAACCAGACGGGATTTGGACCTTAAACAGATTGTCGGTGAATATGAACTCACAGCAGTACCTAGATCTTTATTTTCCTACGATGGAAAGATGAATATTCATACTGATAAGTATAAACTAATGCATCTATTGGAAAATTTAGTCGAAGACAATGAGACCATCCCTGGTAACCAATTGAGAGCTAACATTGTTATTATGATGCATGGGCCGAATTATATACAATTTATAAATCTGCTGATATCCGGACTTGCCAAGATTTATACTCTAGTTTAGAAAAAGCTATACTATTTAGATACGAACAAGAAATTGAAATTCGTATAATATTTGACAGCTATTTGAATTCTAGTATTAAGACACTTAAAGACAGAAAATAATGGACAGTTTAAACTAATTTAAAGAAAAAACCACGGCACTTTCATATTAATGACCAAACCGTTATTACCAATGTTAGTATACTAATAAGTTATTAGCACACGATAAAACTGAATCTGAACTAGAGGTCTATTTTGCTGATAAGTTTATGCACGAAAGATGTTTATGTATCTTGGGAGAGAGGTTGCGTTTCCAATCAGAACGGTGTAATAGAAAATCTGTATAGTAATCAAGAAGAAGCGGATACAAAGATATTATTGCAAGCAATATGTTTACATTGCCATGTGGTGGCCTATAAGCTACAATAACTATATACTTTTTCTTATTTATATACAGACATACTGCACACATCTTTATATGACATTCAATAGACAAGTGCTTAATTTGTTCTATATTGTTGCATTTCAAGTTATTATTTACTAATATGAGAGAGCCACCATGTATGTGGTTAGATCTTGAAATATGTGCTTATTTTATGATTTTGAAACTGCATATGATTCAAGTTGTCATGTAATATAAAATGTTCAGACAAACACATAACATCAATTTTATGTTTTATAAATAAAAGTTCTATTTCGTCTAGTTTACTGAGCAGGCCCTGTACATTAACGTGATGCATTTTTAGCATGTGATCGTTACCGTAAGAAATATTCGAAATTATATTTCTGGTTTTGGATATAGTAGTAGCCAAATCATTAACGAAAAAAATGCATATTTTTTAATAAGGGAACCCTTTGGTCAGTTTTCACTATTGAAGGCTTCTTCTAGTAGATCGTAGTCAAGTCCTACTTTAAAAGCTTCGGTTTTTTAATTTTTCCACGGGGGAAGCATTTCAATTTCCGTTTCAAACCCAGGAAAGGTTATGTCAACATGTTCTTTCATTCCTTGGAGCCCGGTACCAGGGGTAACCCGACCCACATATATCCATGATCTTCTGCTAACCGCAGTAAGAGTAGATTTAGTTTGTGTTCCCGTACCAAATACGGTCGTACGTTTTTTGAATGTGCAATTTTTTTTCGATTGTTATCTTGATGTTTATTTTGTGTGTCATTGCCCTTTAAAACAGGTGTTGGATTATCTGCGTTTTTTTCCAAAGTTTTTTTGGGTCTATTTATTTGTGTCGGCAGAACTTTATTATCATGCAATTTTTTATTTGAGACAACTACCGCGTTGGAATTTACGGTAGGCCAGTGATTTATTGTAGTATTTTCACTTAAGTTACTTTTATTATTAATAGAATTTTTACTATTTAGGGACTCACCCTTTGTCAATAAATAAATCAGTTCAATGTTCGACTCTCGTAGAGTAACCACCTCTTCTTGTAGTTTAGAAACTTTTTCGTTTATAGACCTGTAGAATTAGACGATGTGAACGGGAATCTGTAACTAATTCGTTTCAGATAGCCGTAGGTAAAAACAGGTGTATTTAGTTATAAGGAATATACCTCTGCGATTCCTCCCAAATCAAATAAACAGAACATTGTTTATAAGTCACTTTTATGTGAAAAAATCATGAAATTTGGAGTTTTTTTTAAATTGCAGTAAGAATGCAGTAGATAAATTTTTTTGAATGTTTCTGTTTACTAGGTAATTCCAAACCGGTTAATTTAAGCCCCGGTTGATTTTATTTCATTGATTATTTATTTAAATAATTGCCGAAAACCATCGAAATTTTCGAAAATTTCAAGCATTTTTTACTCTGAAAGGAAAAATGCTAGACTCTTGAAACTTTGGTGGAATATGTGTCTCATTACCCTCAACTTACAAAAAAAATTTCGTTTCAAAATGTTTATTAGTTTTTGAGAAATTCTATATGTTTATTAAAAACGTCCCAAATGTTGAATGAAAAATTGACCTATTAACGTTATCAAAAATAATTCAACCACAGCTCATTTTTTTCGTCAAGACGTCAATTTTACGAATCTGTTATGGGCGTATCGATTTTCAATAATTTTGACCGTCAAAATGGCGTTAACAACATTGCTACTTTTCGGAGCAGCGTTTTTTGCAAATAACTTTACAACAAATGAACGTATCTGCACAAATCTTTCATATTTGAGTTGCTGGTATTTTTCTACAAATTTATAAAAAAAAAATTGTTGCTCTGGGACATGTAGGAGCCGAGAAAATTTTTTAAATTGTTTATTGCGCCAAACGTTTATTTATTAATATTTATGGCCAAAATTGAAACTGGTTGTTAATAAGATCTTGAATTTTGTGAATTCATCAAGTCCTATTGAAAACGGGCCCTTTTTGAGGTCAAAATATAATTATTAATAATTGATAGTGATTTTAGAGCGTCTTCAATTTGTTTGGCTCAAGGGACAGGCGAATTTTTGATCAAACGAGTTTCAAATTGAGGTAGCGAGAAAAATTCGTCATATCTCCGTTATTTTCCGGCCAATTTTGACGTTTTTTTTTTTTTAATTTGGGGTAGCTCACGAAAATAATAACAATGGGCACATTTGCAATATCGAAATAATAAACAAATAATTGTTATAGACAATTTTTATTTTTTTTTAATTTTTCCTTTTTTGGGCTTATGCAACTTATAATGTGCTAATGTATTAAATATAAATTTATAAAGATTATATAATGGTAACAATGTATGCACAAACTATTTCTCCATCAAACAATATACGATGTTACAGCATTGTTACCATTATATAATCTTTATAAATTTATATTTAATACATTAGCACATTATAAGTTGCATAAGCCCAAAAAAGAAAAAATAAAAAAAATAAAAAAAATTGTTTATAACAATTATATGTTTATTATTTGGATATTGCAAATGTGCCCATTGTCTTTACTTAGATATTAAATTATAAAGTTTTTTTAATGAAACTTCAACACCCTGTATCTAAGTTATGGTGCAGTTTTCGAGGTATGTTTATTAAGAAAAGTCCCCTTATTTTTCGATTCTCTATCGCCTCTCAAAATTAATGTATTAAAATCTGGACCACCCTGTATAAGAAACCGCAATTAGGCATGTTTTCTGTTTTCACTTGTATTCTCATTGCTGCTCGTTTTAGATAGCCCGCGTTTAGCGTTTAGTGAAAATTTCTGGAATTTCATTTTGATTTTGTTGTCTCAACTTCCAATACATATCCATAGGTATTCAGAAGTTTATGTTGATGTGTTTAGTCTTTACCGACTTTCATTTATTTCTTGATTTAGAATTTAATTTGTGTTTTTCTGTTGTACTAAGTAAATAATTTTTATTTCTTAGTTGAGTTTTTGATCTTGTTTCTCGTTCCAAGATTAGTTTATTTAGTTTTAATAGATGACGTAACAGAATATAGTTACGGAATTTGTTTTATATAGCTACACCTATACCTCGACCTATACTTACATTTTATTTACTGTTCGAAAAAAATAATACATATTTAGTTTATTTAATAGGTTTTTGACAAATACCTTATCTGTTTTCAATTTAAGTTGTGTTTTCAAAAGTGTCACAAATATTATTTATTTACTCGTTATAATAACTTGGAATAATGGGGAGAAAAAGTAAAATAAATACGTTTGATTTGGCGAGCTACTTTAATATGACAGGACAGTTTTCAAACGATTATCTTAAAAGACTTAAGGCAACTTGTACACCTATTAAAGACGCCGCTTATCATCTATTCGGTACATATAACACTACTCTTTGTCAGGCAATCGTTATTGCTATTAGAAGGAACCAGAGTAATTTTAAAGATTTTTTAATTTCGCGGTCTAGTTCCGACCAAACTTGCAAGCAAAATACAGTAACGCAACGTATCATAGAGTACAAAACAGATTTGAATATAAGTGACGAAACGTTCATTTTTGCGAAAGAATGGGAAGCTGCTTCGATATATGGAGATATGTGTTCACATTTTGGTATGAAGAACTGTTACAAAAATAGATATCGGTTAAAAAAAACGTGGACGCGATTGGTGTACGGTAGGGATCAGTTTGATACAAATTATAAAAACACACCGACCTTAAGAATTGATTTAGACACTAATAATGAATTTATTGCTAATGTTGAAAATGCCTGTGCGTCAGAATTTTCTCCAAACCCGAGTGAGGCAAGTTTAGAATTTGAGATTGAAAATATTACATCAAGTATGAAAACGATTCGGGATGGATTCTCGAAAAAAAATTATAATTGTAACTCGCTTGAATCTCCTCCAATAGATGACCTTGATAATAATAAGTGTTGTAACAAAAATAACACTGAGTTGACGCAAAAACCAAAAATTAAAATTATATCCAATGTCTTATTAACTAAGTCTAACACTATAGTAACATCAAATAATCAGCATATTAATAACATTACAGATGTAATAGATTCGTCAAACGCTAGTGTCGCCTCTCCAGATTTGAAAAACTCCGAAAAAAAATATCTACTGATGCCGAAGACGTGCCAGATACAATTATTGCATTAAATAAAGTAGAGGAAACAACTAGCGTGTTACCGTTAAATGCCAAAAATTGTCGAGATAAACAGTGGTGTCGACCAACTTTTAATAACTGCAGAATATTTGAGGGATCTTTTATTATTAATCAGACAGAGTTTAGGGATATATTTGATGGCAAAAACTTAATACCTAGTAGATGGACTACTTGTTTATTAAAAAAATTAAAAGCGTAAATAACGTATGTGTAATAAACTTCAAAAATAAACGTTATGCAGCCACAAGAGATGTATAAATTATATGCATATTGTGCCCACAATAATTGTAAAACTTTTTAATGTTTCTACACAATGTTTCAAACTTTGACGTAGATCACCAAGTCGATGTATTTAGTTCATCCTTAAATTACAATCATGTAGGCAAACTAACTCGCCATTTAAAGGGTGACGAAAGAAAACTTCCCAGAAACGAACTAAAAGTAATAAAGCCCTCAATTTCCAAAGACAAACGATTAAGAAGAGCTGCATCTTCAATCGTGAAGGAGGGTAATCTACAAGATATTAAGTCTGACAGTGTATTACGAAAAATTAGGTCAGAAAAGTTAGGATTAAATGACAGGCACAGTGATGACCTCATAGACATGTGTCTCATGCAAAGGGCAAATCCTGCTTATATAAAAGTCGTAGGCCAACCGTTCCACGTATATTTATATGGTAAACGTCAAATTGAAATATTACAAATAGCGACGTTAAATGCTCTCCCCACTTTGCACATAGATTCGACAGGCAACCTAATATTTAAACCTGAATTTGTTGAAAAGAAAATTTTCTATTATGCAGGAGTAATAAATATTAATGGTAGAATTTGTCCCATTACTGAATTCATTAGTGCAGAACACGATGCTACGTCTATAGGCCTATGGTTGGCGAAATTTAAATATTTTGCAATCAAGGAAAAAAAGAAGTGGCCTCTCTTCGGTAGAGTGGTAACGGACTTCAGTTTTGCATTGGTAAATGCAGTAATGGGTTTTTGGAATTCAGTGGACCTAAAAGCTTACCTTAACATGACCTTTAAAGTTATAAATAATATAGTAGATCATGATCAATTAAATTTTATTACTCCTGTGCACTTATGCTGTTCGCACTATTTTAAAATAATGGTGAAAGATATAAAAAACTGTGAACAAAATGGTAAAAAGCAAACATTCTATAAGAAGATATTAGCCACAGCTTTTAATTTAAAAACAATAAACTCAATAATACTTTGGTTTAAAGCTGTTTCGGTACTATTGACAACTAGATATACTTGTCCAGCAGTAGATCAATCATTGTCAGACCTTTTAGTAATTTGTACCAACTCGGAGAGTATAGAATTGGAAAAAAATGAATATTCAACACATGTTTTTTTTGACACGCAAGAGTATGTTGATACTATTTATTTAGGTAGCCTTTTCCATAGGCAGTTCCGAGACTTATTTAATGAAATGCCTAATTTAAATACCGTAGGCTCAGCGTCAGAAAACTTCTATTATAATAGAGACATGTTTGACAATATTTTAAATCGGTATATTCCATTTTTACCACTTTGGACTGGACTCTTACTTCCCACAGAAATTAAACGCGTGAGTAACGCTAATATTGAAAATTGGTTTTCTGTCGTGAAAAATATATTACTTAACGGTTTACCCAATCAAAAGTGTAGCAGGGTTGTAAGAGCTCTACGAAGAAGAATACTTTCTTTACACAAAGAGATTACATTGGATATACCTAAAGAGAGATGCACCAAAGGATCAGTTCCAACTACCAAACAGCAAGTATTTAGCCAACAATGTACAGATGAAATAACTGCCGTAGAAACCTAGGAAAAAAAAGTACAGACAGAAACTTATCTATTAAAACTAAGAGTCAAAGAGAAAGCGACTTATGGATGCAGGAGCGAAATATTCAACTCACTGCATCCAATTTCGGCAAGATCTATAGGAGCACAAGCAACGAAGTAAGATCAAAATTGGCAAGTCGTTTGTTATATAGACAAGCTTTTTCAAACGATGCCATCAAATATGGCATAAGCAAAGAATCAGAGGCTACGAAAGCCTATTCAACGAAGTCCAATACAGACGTTTGGTTTACAGGTCTAATAGTTGATGAAGAATTCCCGTTTTTAGCGTGCTCTCCAGATGGATTAGTGTCCTCCACGGGAGTTCTGGAGGTAAAATGTCCCTACAATATAAGTCATATGGACCCATTAGTTGCGTGTAAACTTATACTTCTGCATTATTGTAACGAATATGGCGATCTAGATAAAAAACATGATTATTATTATCAGGTTCAGGGGTTGCTTCATATTACAAAGAGAATGTTGTGTGATTTTGTCATATGGACACCATTTGCATGCACATCCAACAAATCAATTATGACAAGGAATTTTGGGAGAGCCAAATACTGCAACCATTGATACATTTTTATTGCCACTATTTGCTACCGGAAATAGTAGAACCTGTATATCCGCTCAAAATTGAGTTCCGAGATTGGGAAAGCAATAATTATCATCAAACTACAGAACACTATGTGTCAAACGTTACTTACATCAAAGATTATAACATCCTTCCCAACGGCCTGATTAATTTGCCCGAGTTTTATGTACAAAATTTACGATATAAAAGTTATCCCATTTGCAAGTATTCTGAACTCAGAACTGAAATTTTCGGATTTTGACTCATTAACAGGCAGACAATGGCTCACAGATGCCGTCATGGTTTGTGGTCCGTTATCAATTTTAAAATCAAATAACTGCCATCGTTATATAGTATTTACTGTAACACAGACATACAGTATATTTTATCTAACAGGTCAGCTAGAGCCATAGAGATAGAATATAATAAGGAGATGCTATACGATATAAATAGGTAAGGAAATAACGGTACCACTGGGCGGAGCTTAATGTATTAGCAATATGGCGGCTTAACAGAGTTGGATTAAGCGCGTTCTCACGATTCGATTTTAGTTGGTCAACTTTCAACTTTCGTAATCAACTAAAGTTTTTGGTTTACACGTCTTTTTAGACAAGATATTTAATACAGGGGAACTAGTTTTATGGGGCTTATAGGTCCCTTTGAAGGAAAACTGCACTATTAGTTCAATAGTACTAATTCCTACAGCTTCTTAATTGGGTGTGTGGATGATGATGAATATGAAAAGTAAAACAATAGGCAAATAAGTAAACTTTTCTTTAATTTACATACCCATGTTATACATTGTTTCAGAATACATAAATATACAGTACCCCAAGAAAAATTATAGCCAAATTGGAAACAAAGACAGGATGATCGTACGTAAAGCGTAAAGCATGTATTAAATAGAGAAAACGATCAGTGAATGTGTAACACCCACACTCCTTCGAAGTGGTACGTACGTACTAATCAGAATTTTCGTCGACTTTTGGGATGTTCTCATGCCTCTGATCCGTATAGCAGTACAGGGATTACTAGGGTCTTGTATATTCTCAGTTTTGTTGTTTGTGACAGTCGCCAGTCGCTTATTGGAGAAATACCTGGATAGATCATAGTAACACCTATTGGCCTCAGCTCAGCTAAGTTTTCTGCATTTATTCCCGTTCTTGTTATTATGTCGACATTGTCTTCACATGCCAAAGTTTGAACTGACTTAGTGAAAACTGCTCCCCTAGTTTCAAGATTGCCATCTCTAATTTAACTGCGGACGTGGTGTCAATCAGACAAGTTAGCTTCATTGGTACTCCGTACTCCGAGTTCGTTCATAGCTTCGTGCAACTTCGACCTAAGAATGTTATCATACGCTGCTTTAAAAAAAGTAGATGACAAGTGGTGCATACCAGTGTTATACCAATGTCAAATTCGCTGGATTTCTCTAGGGTGAACATTTGGTTGGTAGTTGAGCGACATGGTCTGAATCCTGACTGATATTCTCCGAGGTGGGCTTCAGAGAATGGTTTCAGTCTTTCATTTAGGTTGGTCCTCCCGCCAGCAGCTCTTGAAAATGTTCTGTTTCCTCCTTTGTCTCTACAGATATTAGTTCTTGGTTTAAAAACCTTTCTTGTCGCGTTTCATTCCTGATAGAATTTCGCCATTCTCGTTTTGGTCAAGCTAATCTAAAGTTGGTTTTCCTTCTCCCGTTTCTTTCGTTTGTAGGTATACGCGTTCTCCTATTTGTTTACCGCTGCCCTTTGTCCTACGCTGTAGCATGTATAAAGTAACACTACCAATAATAGCATTTATGTATGTAATTTTGTAGGTACGGTTCTGTTTATTGTTTATATTAACCTGTGAAATGTTATTCTCGACATCTTTTGATCCACGTCGTCTCTATCTCTATGGCTAGAGCCCACCTATTATGCAGAAATGTTGCCTTCTATTACTGACGACAAAATATTAGTCTTTCCTTTACACATAAATCGGGATCATTGGTGTTTAGCATTGGCAAATATGAGAGAAGCAACATTTTACTATATAGATCCTAAAGGGGAGAATATTTTTCAGAGTACACAGTATATGGATACATTCGTTAATTTTGTTGGGAACTACAATTTAAATATGTCAATAATTTTACCACAAACTTGGACAATACGGACCTTAAAGCATATATTACAAAATGATGCCTACATCTGTGGATTATATGTGCTGTATTTTTTTTCTCAAATCGTCTCACACTAAAATCCGTATTAACAAATTTTTTTCTAAACTCAAAAATAAATAAGTTACGGGGTGTCTCAACATATACGTGAACACCCTGTACATCGTCCTAAGTTGTTTTATAGTAAAAAATTTAATCGACAACGTCAAATTAAAAATCTGGAGATTTTTTCTCATTTATTAAGTATTTGCCTACCACGCCACTGTTACGGCCATACAAATGTTTTCACCATATGTGACATTTAAAGTACATCGTCCTAAGTTGTTTTATAGTAAAAAATTTAATCGACAGCGTCAAATTAAAAATCTAGAGATTTTTTTCTCGTTTATTAAGTATTTGCTTACCACGCCACTGTTACGGCCATACAAATGTTTTCACCCTATGTGGCAGTTAAAGTAAATCGTCCCAAGTTGTTTTATAGTAAAAAATTTAATCGACAACGTCAAATTAAAAATCTGGAGATTTTCTCTCGTTTATTAAGTATTTGCTTACCACGCCACTGTTACCGCCATACAAATGTTTTCACCCTATGTGACAGTTAAAGTACATCGTCCTAAGTTGTGTTATAGTAAAAAATTTAATCGATAACGTCAAATTAAAAATCTGGAGATTTTTTCTTATTTATTAAGTATTTGCTTACTACGCCACTGTTACGGCCAAAGTTTATTAAATATATAAAAATATATTTTCTACGCTCTAACAAGTCAAGTGATGTGAAAGAAAATGAAGATTGTGAACTTGACTTAGGCGATTTACTTAATAATGATATAATAAAATCAGTGTTTAGTGATATCATAAGATCGACAATGACTGAACTAATAGGCCTGCAGAAATAGAAAAAACGGTGTAACTAATTCGTTTCAGATAGCCGTAGGTAAAAACAGGTGTATTTAGTGATAAGGAATATACCTCTGCGATTCCTCCCAAATCAAATAAACAGAACATTGTTTATAAGTCACTTTTATGTGAAAAAATCATGAAATTTGGAGTTTTTTAAAAATTGCAGTAAGACTGCAGTAGATTAATTTTTTTGAATGTTTCTGTTTACTAGGTAATTCCAAACCGGTTAATTTAAGCCCCGGTTGATTTCATTTCATTGATTATTTATTTAAATAATTCATCTACCATTCAAGTCAAAAATAGTAACAGAAAGCCATTGGCGCAGATATGGGGGTTACATATCCCCTTTTTAGAAATATATAGTGCGCCACTGGATATTTTTGAAAAAATTATTAAACTGCTAAATTGCCCATGAAATTCTGAAGGAAAACGTGTTCTTATAAAATTTTGATAGAACAAGCCGTTTCCGATTTATTCGTCAAGCTTGCCATCAATTACACGAAAATCGACTTCAAATATTGGCGGCAATCAACTCCATTTCCAGAAAATGTCAAAAGTGTATTGAAGCCGAAAGATGGCACTTTGAAAATTTATTGTAAATACATATGTGAATTTCTTTCGTTCTGTTTTTGGTTAATTTTTTATTAAATATCAATAAAACATATTTTTTAATCATATTTGGAGGGCTATTATCTCCTTTATTATGCCTGCACAACAAAAGTGTTTAACTGTAAATAAATCGGAAACGGCTCGTTCTATCAAAATTTTACAAGAACACGTTTTTCTTTAGAATGCCATAGGCAATTTAATAATTTTTTCAAAAATATCCAGTGGCACACTATATATTTCTAAAAAGGGGATATATAACCCCCATATCTGCGCCAATGGATTTCTGTTACTATTTTTGACTTGAATGGTAGATGCAGATTTACATAGAAAGGCGGTGTGCCAAATTTGAAAAAGATGGCTTTTGTCTTTCCTTAGATATTAAATTATAAAGTTTTTTTTAATTAAACTTCAACACCCTGTATCTAAGTTATGATGCATTTTTCGAGGTATGTTTATTAAGAAAAGTCCCATTATTTTTCGATTCTCTATCGCCTCTCAAAATTAATGTATTAAAATCTGGACCACCCTGTATATCCTTATCCACCCCCCACTACTCACCGAAACGCACAGAATAGGTCTTGCGGACGAACTCATCCTATGCGTATAATCGTTACGAATTTGAAACTACACTACTTACGCATATAATAAGTATTTTTATTTCATATTTAACTTTCTTTTAGAGGTTCCTTAGATACTATTTTTCAATCAATTTTATATATAATCTTGAAAATACCAGTTTTTTGTTGTCATTCTGTCTAATTTGTGAATAATTGTACGTATTTGATTTTTTTCCAAAGACTATTTGATGTAAATCTGCTTTCTAAATTGTGCAGTACAGTTTTACATACTGTTCCGAATATGTATAGGGTAGGTACTGATTTCATTTAATGATGCAACATTTTTAATCATCATTTAAAAAATGTTTTATACGGAGTGTCCCAATTTTAAGAGGTAGGACTTAAGGATGTGATGGAACAGCAAAAATTAATAGTGTTTTCTCAAATAAACCATGTGACGAAAAGGCGCATTTTTCGAAACACAGGGCGTCAAAATTTCAAAAAATAAATTGTTTTTATTTTTCCTAGCCCAAGTGGGTGGACTTTTATAGAGAATATGATAGGATATGCCAAAAACGGGTACAAAGAAATTATAATTCTTTTGAATTTGTGGATAAATTTTAAACAAAAAAAATACCCTTTATGCCAGATGAACGTTTTGGAGAAAATGACAAAATAAAGGTGTTATTGTATGTTCACTCAGGTTGTTCTGGTTCATTTCCTTTCGAGGTTTCGTTCTATCTCCCGAACTAATCTCAAACTTGATAAACCAATGAAAAATAAATAATATCTTGATCCCAATTTTAGGCAAAAATTAGTTATGTATAACAAAAAATAAAAGTTACCAATATTAATTATTGTTATTCTTATGTGGTGGTAACTTTTAGTTTTTGATATAAGTGATATATTTTTAAATAAATTGTGTTCTTGACATTATTTATTTTGCTTTCATCTACCAAGTTTGAAATTAGTTCGGAAGATAGGTAGAGAACTAAACCTCGAAAGAAATACACCTTAAAACCTTGGGTGAACGATGCGAACTTAACACTTATATTGCCTTTTCGCCGGAATCGGTGCATCTGGCAGCAGAGAACTCTTTCTTATTCTAAAATCTAAATGCATCGATAAATTTAAAAATATTATGATTCCGTCGGACCCCTCATAATTTTTAATATTTTAACTTAAAAAACTATAATAGCTATTAACATATCTAGGAATGTTATGAGTATTATAACTGCCGTAGATGTCGGTTTGAAATCTGAGCTCGTAGAGCGAGGATTTTAAGACATCTAAGGCTGTTGTGATTCATAACATCCGTGATTTGTTCAATAGTTTATCGGTTTCAGAAAATAAAGACATTATTGATAGATATCATAAGAAGCAGCTAGTGATACATTTCAGTATTTAATTATTATTGTTTGGAGTTTTTTGTCTGTTTGTTTTTGTCCTATAGTTTCATTATTTATTATTTCTTCTGTTGACAGTTGTTGACAGATCCTGTATTGCAATATTACCGTAAAAGCTGTTGGCATGGCAATAAATATTACTGTACAACTTTAGTTATGATTTACTTACCAACCTAACAAAGTAACAAAGGATTAATATCCTGAAACCGATAAATATATTTGTATTTATAAAGTATGTTCGTACCACGCCACTGCACTGTTGCGGCCATACAAATGCTTTCACCCTATGTGACAGTTAAGTACATCGTCCTAAGTTGTTTAATAGTAAAAAATTTGATCGACAACGTCAAATTAAAAATCTGGAGATTTTCTCTCATTTATTAAGTATTTGCTTACCACGCCACTGTTACGGCCATACAAATGTTTTCACCCTATGTGGCAGTTAAAGTACATCGTCCTAAGTTGTTTTATAGTAAAAAATTTGATCGACAACGTCAAATTAAAAATCTGGAGATTTTTTCTCATTTATTAAGTATTTGCTTACTACGCCACTGTTACGGCCACACAAATGTTTTCACCCTATGTAGCGGTTTAAGTACATCGTCCTAAGTTGTTAGTAAAAAATTTAATCGACAACGTCAAATTAAAAATTGGAGATTTTTTTTCGTTTATTAAGTATTTGCCTACCACGCCACTGTTACGGCCATACTAACGTGTTCACCCCTAAGTTGTTTTATAGAAAGAAATTTAATCGACAACGTCAAATTAATAATCTGGAGATTTTTTCTCATTTATTAAGTATTTGCTTACTACGCCACTGTTACGGCCATACAAATGTTTTCACCCTATGTGGCAGTTGAAGTACATCGTCCTAAGTTGTTTTATAGTAAAAAATTTAGTCGACAACGTCAAATTAATAATCCGGAGATTTTTTCACATTTATTAAGTACACTCAGTTCCATAAAAAGTGACGCACTCGATTTTTCGGGTAATTTTAAAGTTCTTTAGTTCTTCAACCGGTGGACCGATTTGAACATTTTTTTTCTCAGTTTATAGCAAAATTCTTTCTCTATGAGCCAGATTAGAAGCAATGGTGAGTTCTTCCATATTTCATGGAAATTAATGGAGAATTTTAAACCTAAGTTTTTTCACAGGTTTTCAAAACACCCTGTGGATTATTCTCGCATTCATGAAAAAATCATTCATTCTGCATTCGATGAACCATTTTTTAATAAACATTTTGTTTTTTTGTTCACTGTTTTATCGCTGGTATTTTCCGAGATATAACGTTTTTACGTGAACCCTGCTTTTTCGTGTATTGAGAAATGATGCACATGATGAGTGGTCATAATCACTGCAGAATTGTATAGCATATAAACCAATATAGCCCAGTCAATGAATACATATAAACAGGGTTTGTTTGCAAAAGGTCGGGAAGTTTTGAAACTTGGCACATACCTAGATCTTGACGTCCTTAATGACTACCTGATTTTGCGAACACGCCGTCGCGCCGCTCGCGACGCCATCTTGAGAAAATAGCGCATGAAATTAGAAAATTAGCCATATCTTCCTTACCGTACCATTTATTGGAAAAATACCTCTATTCAAAATTATTCCTTATAAAATTGTCCACAATTTAGCTTTTTACTATTTTTTTGTCCGATCAATATTTACAGAGATATAGCTTCTCAAATTCGGAAAATAATTAAGTTTTGTCTTACAGCGCATTTTTTAGATGTAGAAAAGTACGTTCATTTTTCAAATGATGAATATTGACCCAACTACACTAGCATCCATAAATAACTGAAGAATTGTTTATTGTAAAGGGAGAATACTAAAGTAAAATAGGTTAATAATAATTATTATTATAAAACAGTTTAAAATTAAATAGAAAAATTAGTTTTCGACCATTCATTAATGATTTAGATAGTTGCCTTAATTTTACATGAAGATCTGCAAAAAAATAGTATTATAGTAATATAAGTTGTCATTTGTTATAATATAATAATAATAGTAAACACGTTCATTGCCGAGAAATGCCGAATTTATTGGAACTACTCGTTCCCGACTGTCAGGCTAATTCGAGCCAATAAGTCTGACATAGTGCTCCTCGACCATCAGATCAAGCTGATGTATGTCCTACCTTATGTATTTTGAAAAATTACCTAACAAATAGAACTCAAAGAGTTAAAGTAGACGGTTCTCTTAGTGAGTCCTTGTCTATAACCATGGGCGTACCCCAAGGAACAGTGTTGGGTCCAATACTTTTCCTTGTATATATAAATAATATTGCTAGTATAAAAAATTTTGAATGCCATTTAATATCATATGCTGATGACACAGCTCTGGTATTTGTTGGGGACTCATGGGAAGCTGTTTATGAAAGGGCAGAAAACGGTCTATCTGAAATATATAATTGGTTGAACTACAGCGTATTAAGTTTAAATAATGCTAAAAGTAAATTTTTGGCATTTTCGATCTCAGTTGATGATCAACCAGAACATCAAGTTTTGAGAGTGCATAAAAGCAATTGTGATCGCCAAAATTGCGATTGCCCGCTAATTGAAAAATGTCATTCAATTAAATACCTTGGATTGATGATTGATCATCACCTGAGATGGAACGAACATTTAAATTCAATTACAAAGAAAGTTAGATATATAACGTTTAAATTTTACCAACTAAGATATATTCTTAATAAAAAATGTTTGCTTGATGCGTATGATGCATTGGTGGAGTCTGTTATAAGATATTGTATTATAATTTGGGGTGGGCTATTTAATAACGTATTAAAAAATTTACAAACTACTCAAAATACAACTTTAAAAGTTATTTTTAATAAACATAGACTATACTCAACTAATGCATTGTACACAGAGAATAGACTAATGGATGTAAGAAATATATACTCATACAATTATTTACTATGCATGCAGCAATGTAGCCGACATATGTCTGGATGATGACCATGACGACGAACTTAACGTGCTTCAGAATATAAATAGTGTTGCTGAGGATGTCATAGAAGATGCGGAGATGTCGGATGACGATTGCGCCGGTCCGTCGGGACTTTGATTTAGATAGTCAGATCTGTGGATTAGACCTACTGGGGATGCCACATAAAAAAAAAAACGCGCCGATTTCTCTACCTCATAGGTGGTGTGGAAACGAGAAAAATATCACAACTTACATTTTTTTTCATCTATAGCGTTGCTATAGGTGATAAAACATTGTTTCCCTAACTTCGGGCAACCGTTGCCAATAGTTGATGAAACAAATTGCTTTATATTTTAAGGCAAAACTCTTTTTTCCAATTGAAGATGCTATATCTCTGTAAATATTAATCATACAAAAAAATAGTAAAGAGCTAAATTGTAGACAATTTTATAGGGAATAATTTTGAATAGGGGTACTTTTCCAATAAAACGTACGGTAAGGAAGATATGGCTAATTTTCTAATTTCATGCGCCATTTTTTCAAGATGGCGTCGCGAGCGGCGCCACGCCGTGTTCGCAAAATCAGGTGCTCATTGAGAACCTCAAGATCTAAGTATGTGCCAAGTTTCAAAACTTCCCGACCTTTTGCAAGATCATTTGTATTCATTGACTGGGCTAATAGAAATTGTCAAGTGTCAGTTCCAAAAAAGTGACGCATTTGATTTTTGACCTAACTTTTTTTCTTTTCGTTTTTTAAACCAGTGGACTGATTTTGAATTTTTTTTTATTTATTGGTAGGTAATTCCTTTGTCTTTCAAAAAATGAAGAGGTGGAAATTTATTTCATTGTAGGATCACATTGCTTTTGAAAAAGCAATTGCCGTTGCCTTGCCATAGCAATTAATTTGTTGTATGCCTCCATACTTTGTTGTTGTGTCATTAATTTAGTGTCATTAAAGAAGTTTTAGAGACTAAAATTACACAAAATGCCTTAAATAAATCCTGAACAAGTTTATAATGTTGTGTTTAATAAAAATGTTTTTTAAAATTCGTATCATTTTATAAAACTCGGTAAATTCAGAAAGTTGGTAATACGCAAGGTTTCAGCAAAAAAGCTGTAATTCGGACAATTTTAGAGATAAATCAATGAATAAAAAAACAAAATGTTTATTAAAAAATGGTTCATCGAATGCAGAATGAATAATTTTTCCATGAATGCGAGAATAATCCACAGGGTGTTTTGAAAACCTGTGAAAAAACTTGAGTTTAAAATTGTCCATTAATTTCCATGAAATATGAAAGAACTCACCATTGCTCCCAATCCGGCTCATAGAGAAAGAATTTTGCTATAAACTGAGAAAAAAAATGTTCAAAAATCGGTCCACCGGTTGAAGAACTACAGAACTTTAAAATTACCTACCCGAAAAATCGAGTGCGTCACTTTTTATGGAACTGAGTGTATTTGCCTACCACGCACTGTTACGGCCATATAAATGTTTTCACCCTATGTGGCAGTTAAAGTACATCGTCCTAAGTTGTTTTATAGTAAAAAATTTAATCGACAACGTCAAATAAAAAATCTGGAGATTTTCTCTTGTTTATTTAGTGTTTGCTTACCACGCCACTGGATCATACAAATGTTTTCACCCTATGTGGCAGTTAAAGTACATCGTCCTAAGTTGTTTTATAGTAAAAAATTTAATCGACAACGTCAAATTAATAATCTGTAGATTTAAAGTACATCGTCCTAAGTTGTTTAATATTACTTAAAGTGCTTTGTCCTAAGTAATTCCACAGCATAAAATTGAAACGACAATTTTAGATTAAGAAGCTGATCATATTTTCATTTTCTTACTGTGGTATATGCTGGGATATAATGTTAATATTGCTAGGCTTCTTATGAACATTATTGTTTTATAATTTCCATGCCAATTTTATCGACAACCTGAAATAGGAGCCGAGAATATTTATTTTCCCTTGATTTTCAGGGTGTTTCGTTATTGTATATTATTAATTCCACGATTATTGGGTCGCCGAAAAATTGTTTGGTCATTTACTCGTAATTATTGTTTTTTTGTAACTTGTTTAGCAATAAGTCGATTAAACGAATAATAACCATAAATTTAATGTTTGACTAACTTTATATTTCGTCAAATACGTATTCAAATCTGCCACAGCTAGAGAATGTGAAAATTTCTCGGAGAAATCTAATTCATTTAAAAATCTGGCATTTCCAGTTGTTGGCAATAGGTACCGTTGCTGACCGTACTATTACTCACCGAATCGTTGCTGTGTATAAAATAATGCATTACCACGCCTTTATCGACGTGGTAGATTTTCGTACCGTTGCTGGAAACGGCCGTTGCCAGCTTCACACCGATACCAAACATTGAATTTAAATTCGTGCTGAAAATGACGCACAGTCGTACAGTTTGGGTTTTCATCGAACCATGTGTGACCATTTTTATAGTTGAAAATTCCTCTTCTTGTAAATGTTGCCTCATCAGTGAATAGAATTTTATTTACAAAAAGTGGATCTTGTCTCATTTTATGTAACACGGATTCACAAAAGTTTGTTCTCGCTAAAAGATCACCTGGCAGTAAGTTTTGTACAGGAGTAAAATGGTACGGGTATAATTGTTGTTCGTGTAAAATGTTAAACACAGTGCGCTGATTTAATCCTACATTGGTTGATATACGGCGGATACTTGTGGTTGGGTCATCCTCAACAAGATCCAATACCATTTCGCCCTGCTGAGCAGTTCGAACCACAGGTCGCCATAATGTCTTTTTGGGCGAAAACTTCCAGTTTCTCTTAATCTGCTAAACAGACATGAAAAC
Source organism: Rhagium mordax (assembly GCA_963680705.1). Lineage (NCBI taxonomy): Eukaryota > Metazoa > Arthropoda > Insecta > Coleoptera > Cerambycidae > Rhagium > Rhagium mordax. The sequence goes on from OY796657.1 coordinate 47,839,156, forward strand.
AATTATCGGTTGGGTTGTCTACGATGAGAGTAAATATCTGCGTAACTTCTTCCTGCAGCACGTGCGCTAAAACCTTGTTGGACATACACTGATATCATATCGGTCATTTCACTGTTTGAGAATAAGTTATGTCGTGGCATTGTACAAGAAGAGCGAATTTTATCGAACAAGAATCTAATGGCTTTATGTAAAACTTCAACTGGAGTTGACATTACATTTACGACAGCTACCTACTAGATTAATAGTCTTAAATTGAGAAATTGTAAAGTAAACAATACCACTTGCAGCAATAAGTTTAAACGTTATTTTCTCTAAAACGGTGCATTTCAGCGACATGCAACAAGAATACCTTTCTTAAAGCAAATCGAATGCTGTTTTAAAATAACTCATTTCCAAAAATATCCATCCTTTAAAAAAATGTGACGTAAACAATGTAGTGGCAAGGGCGCTCTGAACCCTGTACATTTATCGCAAAAAAACAAGCCTATATTCGTGTTTGTAACACAAAAAAACATACTTCCCCAAAATATTAATCAAATTACCCAAACAATAAATAAATTATTATAAAAAAATTAAATTAAAAAAAATATTCTGGGGGCTATAACTCATCAAGCAAGCAAAATTGTACTAAGGTAAGTTGACTTAAATCACCTTATTTTCGTCCAAGGAAGCTATTCCTGAAGTATGGCCCATTCTTTAGTAAACACCCTGTATATGTATAAAAAATCTACAAATATCCAAATCACAAAATAATGTAAATATATTTTATAACTAGATAAAACAAGTTGTCAAATCTAAAAACATTATCAGAACAAAATTCACTAGTAATTACCCAGATAACACTGGTTCGTTTAATAAACGACTATATATAGAATATTTGGTATATTTTTCGTTTTAGTTTATATTTCCACCAATGATATACGTTTATATTTAAACTTTTATTAGCCCACCTCTAAATAAGTCGTTTAATAAACACAAATTGTTAGACGAATGAATTTTTTAATCATTTTAGATCTATTCCTTAAATTTAAAAGTTTTTACTTGAATTTAAACATTTAAACTGTACTTTCTTATGTAAATGATAGAAGGTAATTAAACGGATTTCAATAATTATATACGTTTCTTTTACATTTAAAATGACCGTAAATGTGAAGTATATAATACACGCATATGTTTGGTAAAAATGAGTAGCTTGATAAACGCGTATTTATCATGGTATGTTTTCAGTTTCAATTATTTAAGTATATTTTGTTTTCTAGTCATCCAAATAAACCGTTCTATTTTTTTGTACCCAATTTTAAACTATTTTCTGTACTATATTCATTATTTAGCCCCATTCATGATATAATTCAATACTCTACCACAAGTGGCAGTAGCAACACTGAGGGAGCTGCGCACGCATTGTCATCTTGGGTGTTGTCTATATTCTAGAAGTATCATGGTGACGTCGTGCGTGCTCCAAAATATTTCCAGTGTTTTCTTTCAAAAGGTAGGTAAATTTCATTATTTTTCAATCTAATAATAATTGAAAACGCTATAACACTTGTATTTCCTGTACCACATCTAGCTTTCACTGTATTCTTTTAGTAAACTAACATGCAAACAAGTAACAACGTGTGCATTGTTTCGGTTATTTCGATCTTGAACCTCAACTACACTGGTCATCATTTGAAGTGGTCCACCTAAAATAAGGGTCCACTTCGATAGTTTGTAACTTTTGAACGGATGGATACATCTTAAAATTTCTTCGAGCACTGAGATGGTCCCTATTTTAGTAACTAGCCTGTATATTGTTATTCATTTCACACCACCGTTACTTTTTATACAGGGTGATTTTTGGTTGAATGTTTTTTATGTCAAATTTTTGAGGGTGCACAACATTATGCAAACACTCTGTATAGTTTTTTTATGCATTTTTATTTAGAGACATGTCATGGCTATACAACAAATTTTGAATTTTTATCCTAGCTTATTTTTGCAACGAGATATGATTTTTTAAATGAAACGATGCAAAATTCAAAGATATTGCAAAGCGGAAAAGTTAAGGAGGCTTTGGTAACAATAATAAGCATGACATTTCCCTTGTCATTATTTATTGTATTGTTGCGAAAAATGCCACGACATAATACTGCAGTATTAAATCAAATTTCACGTAGAGAAGTTGCTAAACGTCGTAATCTAGCGCATAGTGTAGTTAGTCGCGCTTGGAGACGGTATACTCACGGCGGAGGACATCGTAGAGTAACTACTGCGGCGACTGATAGGTTCATAAGAAGAACTGTTCTTCAAGATAGAACAAAGAATGCCACACAGTTACAACCGATATTACAACCTAATGTGAACAATGTATCAACGTCAACAGTGCGAAGAAGATTGCATGAAGGCGATCTCCATGCTAGGCGGCCAGCTAAACACCCAAAGTGGACCCAAGAGCATAAAAGGCGACGACGAACATAAACGACTGGTGACTGGTCCCGTTGCCTTTTTACAGACGAGACTAGGGTTTCTGAATTTTCTGATAGCAACCGAAATCGTGTGTGGCGGAGGGCTAATGAGCGTTACGACGAAGAATGCACGGTTGGAATAACTCCTTTTGGTGACGCTCAGTTACTGTTTGGGGAGGTATTTCTGTAGGTAGGCGTACTGAATTAGTACTATTCAGAAATTCGACAGTTACGGCCATTCGATATTTAGAAATAATACTCCAGTAGTTCTCCCAGTGGCCAATAATATAGGATCACAATTTATTTATGTCGATGATAATGCCAGACCGCATCGGGCGAATATCGTGAACGATTTCTTTGGAAGAGAGAACATCAAACGAATGGAGTGGCCGGCAATGTCCCCCGACCTCAACCCAATTGAAAATATTTGGGATGTACTCAAGCGTAGACTTCGGCTCAGAGAAGTTCCTCCAAATGGAATTGGGGAGCTTTGCAATGCGATTGAGGATGAATGGGCAGCGTTACCTGCTATAGAAATTATAAACAACAGCATCTCAAGCATGCCTAGAAGATGCCTAGAAGTCATTAGGGCTAAGGGTGGCCCTACACATTATAAAATTCTTTCAATTTTCCAATTATTTGTTATGTTACGATTAAAAATAAAATGTTTTCCGCTTTGCGATATCTTTGAATTTTGCATCGTTTCATTTAAAAAATCATATCTCATAGCAAAGATAAGCTAGGATTAAAATTCAAAATTTGTTGTATAGCCATGACATGTGTCTAAATAAAAATGCAAAAAAAACTATACAGAGTGTTTGTATAATATTGTGCACCCTCAAAAATTTTACATAAAAAACATTCAACCAAAAATCACCCTGTATAAAAAGTAACGATGGTGTGAAATGAATAACAATATACAGGCTAGTTACTAAAATAGGGACCATCTCAGTGCTCAAAGAAATTTTAAGATGTATCCATCCGTTCAAAAGTTACAAACTATCGAATTGGACCCTTATTTTAGGTGGACCACTTCAAGTGATGACCAGTGTATATAAGATTCCGTTCAGTAAGTAAGTTTATGGTTAGACATGTAGACATGTAGAAATTATTTGTTGACAAAGAATTTAAGTTTTTAAAATGTATTATTTAAAAATTACAGCTAAGTCAATTATTTAACTTAATAAAATTATTAGGTGCTCAAATTTCTAAATTAAATACATCCCAGGTACATCACCGATATGGCGGTTGTCTATGACTTGTAGTTAATTTGTAATATCAATAATATCAAAATCAATAAAGGGTTCCTCATAAATAGGCTGATAAGGGCAGATATACATAAAATAATAATAGCTAAAATATTAAACGTATAGAAAAGATTTAGGGAATGACCAAATCTTTTTCTATTATTTATGTTTTATTTACTAATTAAGCTTTCTATTTTTAGAAAAATCGTTTAGCTGCTGTTGGTGGTCCTTATGTAAGGCAGGCGACAATGAACAATATATAATTTTTATTTTCAATTAAATTCAAATTTATTCTGTTTATTTATGTTCTTAAAATAAATTTTTACTAGAATAAATGCGTTTAAATGTATATTACCTACTTGAATATATAAATAATATATATAATATATAAAATATCATAATCGTTTACTCAGCGGAAATTTCTACGCACATTTTGCGTCTAAGTTTGAACGTATATATACGTATCATTTAGACGGTTAATGTCCGACTTTTACACGTTTCAGTGTTAAATGAGTAGATGTGAATGATTATTTGTAAATGTTTATAAAAAGGAATTAATTTAGATTGCGCGTCATAATAATGTAAAAGATGTGAGTATAATGCCCTCATCTATCAAAGGGTAGATAAATTAGAACACATCATTCCACCTATCTCATAGTAGATAAATTACAATACGTCAATACGGTTATATTGGCAAAAGCTACATATAGTTCTATCTGTTGGAATTTATACGGGGACCGCCCAGAGACATAGAGTAGGGAGAATGATCTTAGAACCTGCGCGAATGGCTAATCACAATGGTCGCCATTTTGAACAGAATGGCAGGCCAAGGCTTGTAGACGTACAGGTTACATCAATGAGCAGCATTAGGGCGAGGAAAATGCGGGTTGAGGCAGGGCTGACGACCGAGGTCTGCCATTTATTTTACTTACTAAAAAGAGACATTAAACACTGCTCTGCTGTTGTAGAACAGAGATGGATATACCGACGGTCGCCAAGTGACGTATGATATATTGAGATAGGTCAGGTTCAGATTGGGTAACCTTTAGAGTTTACCAGCCTTGATGGCAGGCAACCTAAATGATATTTGGGGATTTTTGATATGACATTTGGCGATTTTTAATGCAATACAGGGCAGATGATTTAAAATGACGGATACATTCTTAAATATTTTTTTATTATAGGTATATACATATTAAATTGCATGCTAAGATCGATAAAGAGACAACTGGATATATCGCTTATAATAAAAAATATAAAAAACTATTTATTTTAGGAATAAATTTGATACGTAATAGTATATTATATACCGCGGGACTGAAGTAGTACTTTTAATCCCGAAGGTAAAGTTTATGGCCCGACCGAAGGGAGGGCCATAATTTACCTGAGGGATTAAGAATACTTCAGTCCCAAGGTATATACAATACTTTTCGCACTTCCGGAACTGAATGCAAATGTTAAGAAATAACGAAAACTGTTGTGTTTAAAAAATTTCCGATTTTGCGATTGCGAAGTTTCTCTTAAAGAACACTTTAATAGGTCTTGATAAACGTTGCCGTAGTAACGCTTCTGCAGCTTTATCGGAACAAACGCCAGTTGACAGTTCAATATGAAAATGACGTATCTGGTATGAATCAAGTATCTTTATCTGCTGCATTAACCCAGCAAAAATTAGTTAATATTGCGAATTGTAATTATGTTAATGTAAGTAAATATTAATGTACAATACCATTCTAAGTATTTTTTTTCAATAAAATACATATTAAAATTATTTGTTAGTAATTTCATGCTTCCGGGATTTCTGTCATTATTTGATCCCGGAGGGATTAAATGTGATACTTCAGTCCCTATCAAAATGGAGTGAAGTTGTTACTTTATTCCCGGAAGTGCGAAAAATATAATTTAATCTTATTAATATTGCTTTGAGCATAAGCATCAAGTGCATATCACTTTAAATATTTTCTTGTATTCACATACCTGCAATTGTGTTTGAATATACTTTACACGTTTTCTCTTTGTGCTGCTATTAGTACTTGCCGAAGTATCTTTCCTAGACGATTCGTTGAAATTATATTTATATATCAAACTTCAAACAAAACAATTATTATCTCAATATTTATTAAAAAAAATATTATTAACAAGTAATATTACCCACGGTGTCGTTTTATTTTAGCATCTCTTGGCAACTCTATCGTATTATCTGAAGAAGACATCGAAGACGTAAATGAGGCCATATTCTGAACTGAACTTACAGATCTAACTAAGCTTGTAGTCTACTACCTCGGCCTCGGCCCCATACATCTTTAATCTTGGTACAGCATTAAGTTTTAGGCGAATTTGATTATCACTTTTTATAAAATCTGTTGCTTTAAAATTATTAAAGCAAACAAATTTATTCTCTGACCAAGTGTATTCATCACTCAACTCTCCAACCACTTCTTAAATATGTCACCTCTTGAGAAACTAGAATGTTATACTGTTATAAACGGCTGCAAAACGAATTCATGAAAAACCTTACTGGTGAAATGTAATTCCTTCAGGCTTAAATCGCATTGCGTTAGAATATCCCCTTACAGCACAGGACATAATTAAAAACAAGCATTTTCAGTTGTAAAAGCAATACAATAATGATAAACAAAGACGTCCACCGCGATAACAAAGTCTAGAAAATAACAATAAAAAAGTCCACACAACAGCGTTAAATGTTAAATTAGTGTATAGAATAAATAGAAACATATATGCAGTCCGTAGGGTTTATAAATAAATATAATTAAACGCACACCAAAAAATTTAACTAACTGTAACCTCATTTTACTCAACACTTTTTAACAGTTGCACGACAACAAACTTGAACAAACCACGTGATCATGTTCAAAATGTCTGCCCCCATGGTGTCTTAGGAAAATTGGATGCGCAGGGTCAAAGAGCTTTCTCCCCTCTCTATTTCTCTGGGACCGCCGCCGTTAATAAATAAATTTTCTCGGTTTCAGGATATTAGTCCTTTGTTTACATATGCAAAAGTAGGCTGGTAAATAAGTCATAACTAAAGTTGTACAGTTATATTTATTGCTTGTACGGTAATATTACAATACAGATCTGTCAATAACTGTCAACAGATGAAATAATAAATAATGAAACTATAGGGCTATTTATTAATGCAAACAGACAGAAAACTTCAAACAATAATAATTAAATACTGAAATCCAACTGAAATGTATTTTCAGGCAATCCAAGGTCCATTTTTATGTAGCCGTTGTAACATTAAAAATGTAAACATTTGTGTAATATGAAAAAAGGTAACAAATAAAAACAAACAAAATATAACTGTAACCATGGCGACAAATCAACCCATACAGACTTGACCAACTAATGAAATGAAAACGTTATTAATAAGAGAATATCAAAAGGTAATATCTATTAATAATGTCTTTCTTTTCTGAAACCGATAAACTATTGAACAAATCACGGATGTTATGAATCATAACAGCCTTATATGTCTTAAAATCCTCGCTCTACGAGCTCGGATTTCAAACCGACATCTGCGGCAGTTATGATAGTCATAACATTCCTTGATATGTTAATAGCTATAATATTTCCTTTATAGATTTCTCTTTTGATATGTCAATGTGTTGTGTCAAAGATTTTATAAAATGTCAAATATGACTTTAAAACCATTCTTACAAAGACTTATTTTACAAAATCCAGTATCACTTGATTAAATATTGTTGAAAATGTTTTGCTCCCAATAGTACAATCAGAGATTATAAAGACTCTAGATAGTTACCGTCAATGTATTTACTGGACGCGGCAAAAATGGATGCAGAACTGAAGTAATTTGGAAGCAGGCCACCGAAACTTAGATTGACGCAGATGATGTTGGTTTATAATGTGCGTAATACATTATGAATGAATATCATCGGCACCAGTCTAAGTTTCGGTGGCCTGCTTTCAAATTAATTGAGTTCTGCATCCATTTTTGCCGCGTCCAGTAAATACATTGACGGTAACTATCTAGAGTCTTCATAATTTCTGGTACAATGTAGTACAGGGATATCCAACGAAAATGACCACCCCTAATAACTTCTTTATTTTTGATGCTATAATAGCTATTTATAAAACTAATTGCAAAATGAGCGTGTTTTTTGCACTAGATGTGAAGATTGGACCATGAGCGTAGCGAGTGGTCCAACTCATCGTGTGCAAAAAACACGCAGTTTTGCATCGTGTTTTATACAATATTTTTTGCAATTTAGTTGTTACGAAAAAAATAATTTTTGTTACGTTTTCTTTACGTTTAGCATAATATAATAAATAAGATAAGTGTTTTCTCAATAAAAATGTTGTACGTTTAATATTTATGTTGTATTCTTAGTAAAAATAAATGGATCTGTCGCAATATCTGTTTATGTGACAAAACTCATTTTAGCACAAGTGTTAAAATGAAAACTCATTTTAGCACAAGTGATAAAATGAAAACACATTTTAGCACAAGTGTTAAAATAAAATCTCATATTAGCACTTGTGCTAAAATGAACCACTTTTGACAATGACAATCAGTGTCAAAAAGATGACTTTTCGTAACTAAATTGCAAAAAATTTTTTTTTGAAAGCATTTAGAATATGTATTCATAAAAATAAATAAAAGTCGTTTAGAGGAGATATGGTTTTAACTTGCATTTTTTCAAATGGAACACCCCATTTTTATTGCATTTTTGATATCAAGGAACTTTTCTCATTTCGAATAAGGTATCGGCTTTGTATCGAACATGAAGGGCGTCATTTTGAACAGTTTATCTAGGATAGTTTTAATTACTTTTATTTATAGTTTATTAATATCTAAATTAGCCAAGACTAATGCATTCTAAAAATAAAAATTTGTTCTGTTATTTTATTTCCTTGTTGTTTTCGGGCCACAAAAATTGCAATAATTAGAAAACCCTAAAAGATAATATGATATATATCTATATATTCGAAATGAGAAAAGTACCTGGATTTCAAAAATGCAAAATAATGGGGTGCTCCATTTGAAAAAATGCAAGTTAAAACCATATCTCCTCTAAACGACTTTCATTTATTTTTCTGAATACATATTCTAAGTGCTTTCAATAAACCCTACAACTTTTATAGAAAAAATTTTTTTATAGCATCAAAAATAAAGAAGTTATTAGGGGTGGTCATTTTCGTTGGATATCCCTGTACATACATGTACTATCGAGACCGAAAAAAAGTAATCGATTTTTTATCAAGTATTATGTTTTTTCGAAAAAATTGCCTTTGTAAATGGGAGTTTTTACATCAGTTATGTCAATTAAATTATTTTGACAAGAAATCATTGGTGGGGTCGTATTTATAAAAAAAAAAACTAATAAGAAATAAGTTGTTAATATTTTTTAATTATAAGAAAACAATTGATTAGTATGGTTTTGAGAAAAGCAGAAAAAGGCTACATCATCGCCAAACTTGGAGAAGGGTTGTCTTAAGAACGCATAGCAAATGAAATTAATTGCAGCAAAGGCACAATTCAAAAACTAAACAAAAAGACAGGATACCTTCCGCTATTATCTGTTTTGTGCAAATATTCCTCATCAAATTTATGACCCATGGGACGGTAAACTCGCAGTTGACCATTGTAGCAGGACTGAGATATCTTTTCGTCGGAAAAGACCACTCGCTCCCAGTAATGATCGTTTTCATTAATAAAAGTATTTGCAAACTGCATTCTTGCCTCTTTATTAACATCTGTTAGTCGGGGCTTTTTAGCACTGGCACGGTTAAATAGCAGCAACCGTTTTCTTGCTGTCCTAACAGACGCTGGGAAGTTGGTTTGCTCTTTGGCTTCAATAGAATTAGAAAATGGGTTTAAATTCACATATAGTTCAAATCACGAAAGAAGACCGTTACGTCATCATTATAATTCGTAAGAATCAAATCAGTACTGCGTTAGTTATCAACAACGTCAGTCGGAAATATTAACAGTCACATATAATGGACTCCCTTTCCCTGTCTCTCTTGTTTTACTATTTTGTAAACAAAGAACGCTTGAAGCGTACGTTGAAGATTAGAAATTAATTTGTGACGTAACGGTCATCTCTCGTGATTTGAAGTATAGTTAACCAGGGTATTGTCGTTTTCTAGAGTACTCTTTCCAGAACCCACTGCCCTGCCTCAGATCATGAGTTTCTATGCAATTTTTGTTTAGTTTTTGAATGGTGCTTTTGCTGCAATTAATTTCACTTGCTATACCTTGTTGAGACCACCATTCTCCAAGTTTGGCGATGATGTAGCCTTTTTCTTCTTCACTCATAACATGATAAGGCATGATTAAGTAATACAAAATTTATTTTTGCTTAATATGACAATGACGTTGACACTAATAAAAAAATATTAGGATTGATGCGACACTGAATAGAAACATAGTTACAACGGGAAAATCAGTCGATTACTTTTTTTCTGCCGCGATAGTAAGTTTAACTTATGTTTGAATTAAATCATGGTTACATGATTTTAAGTATAATTTTCATATAATTATTATGTACATTATTCATTTAAACTGCAGGTCTTTGTGTAGTAACTTTGTTGACTTTAAAACAGATATATTGGCAAATAATTATGATATATGTGCCATTGAAGAAACATGGCTTACTTCAGATATTTCCTCAAATGTCATTGCTATTGATGGCTATAATTTTGTACGTAGAGATAGAAATCGTAGAGGAGGTGGGGTTGGCATATATATCAAATCTGAATATAATTACAAGCTTTTAACAAGTAGTAATGATATTGAACAAATTTGGATTCAAATTAAACTTGATAAAAGATCCATTATAATTGGGGTGGTATACCGTCCTCCGTGTATGGAGTATAAATATTTCTTAGATAATCTTGATACCACCGTTACAAATATGTTACAGTTTGCAGATACTATAGTGTGTTTCGGAGATTTTAATATTGATATGTTGCAAATCAGAAATGCAGCAACTGAATATTTTAAAAACTTGTTGAATGAGTGGAGTATGACACAAATTATCGAAGATCCTACTAGAACAAACAACATTTCATCGACCCTTATAGATTTGATTTTAATTAATAATGAGGACTTAATACAAGCAAAAGGTGTTAAAAGCATGCATCATGTTAGTGACCATGACTTAATTTATGTCAAACAAAATTTTAATAATGTTGAATCGAAGAGTACATTTCATTCTTATCGTGATTATCAAAACATTATCTGGGAGCAGTTTAATGCTGATCTTATGTCTTTACCGTTATATCATATTATTGAACTTAATAATATTGATGATAAATTATTATTTTTCAATGAATGTCTGTTATATATTTTAAATTTACATTGTCCAATTAAAACAATTTAAAAAAAAATACATATAATCCCTGGTTAACCGATAATATTAAGCTTCTTATGTCAATGAGAGACAGGGCTTTAAAACTATTTAAAAATAATAGAACTAATAATAATTGGCAATACTCTAAAGACCTTAGAAATTTCACTAATGTAGCAATAAAGAATGAGAAGAAGGCTTATTTACAGCATAAATTTCAAAACAGCTCTATGAAAGATACTTGGAAAGAACTGAAGAAATTAAATATTACCAATAATAAAAATAAAAATGACATTCCATCTCATCTACAAAATGTAAATGAATTTTTATAAATGCGGTACCTAAATCTAACAATTTATATAAGAATAAATTGTTGCAATTTTATAATTCTAATACTAAAAATAATTTACCAAATAGTTTTAATTTTAAACAAATTGCTGATGATACTGTTTTAAAAATAATAAATAATATAACATCAAATGCTGAAGGTAGCGATTCGTTGTCAATTTGTTTTATAAAACTGTGCTGTCTCTATATTCTACCCTTAATTACCCATTTAATTAATTTTTGTATTGAAAATGGAGTGTTTCCCTCTATTTGGAAGGAAGCTATTGTATATCTCTTGCCTAAAAATAGAGAACCAGTTGAATTTAAGGATTTAAGGCCTATTAGTGTTCTACCAGCACTCTCTAAAATTCTGGAAAAGCATGTAGAAGAACAAACTAGAACGTATTTAGATGAAAATAGGCTGCTGCCAACCCTCCAGTCAGGCTTCAGATCAAATCATGGTGTAAGATAATTAGGTGATGAAACGCCTCAATGTATCGTATGGTTAGAGTGTCGCCAAACTGTTTACGCAAGAGACGCGAAATCGTAAGACAAAGAGAGAGAGTGGGTGGCCGCGAGGGCCGCGCGGGCTGCGCCCCGCATCGTCCCTAGTTAATTTCCACTTCATTTTACCAGGTCGAAAAATATACCATTTGATGCAGAAAAATATGTAGAACACGATTGTTGAAAAATTATGTCTAAATTGTCGGCTACTGTGCAAAAAAAAAAAAATAAAAACCATAAATGAAATTGGACGCCGGCACGTTTAACTCGAAACGCTGCTAAAACCGTTCGAGTTATGAAAAAAATTAACATAAACAATTTTATAGAGAACTAAATTTCCTATAAAAAAGTTAGTGGTGGCATTAGTCTATCTTTAATAGTTTTAGTGTGAGGGCGCCCCAAATTCGCGCGCTGATCTTTTGTTAAATTAAACTTATCGTTTTCCAGCGCACAACTTTCAGCTACCCTCACGCCCACGGTGTAAGAATTGTCTTACACCGTGCTCACGCCTAAAATATTTAAGATAGACATATGCCGTCACTGACTTTTTTATAGGAAATTTAGTTCTCTATAAAATTGTTTATGTTAATTTTTTTCATAACTCGAACGGTTTTAGCAGCGTTTCGAGTTAAACGTGCCGGCGTCCAATTTCATTTATGGTTTTTATTTTTTTTGCACAGTAGCCGACAATTTAGACACATAGTTTTTCAACAATCGTGTTCTACATATTTTTCTGCATCGAATTGTATATTTTTCGACCTGGTAAAATGAAGTGGAAATTAACTAGGGACGATGCGGGGCGCAGCCCGCGCTGCCCTCGCGGCCACCCACTCTCTCTCTTTGTCTTACGATTTCGAGTCTCTTGCGTTAACAGTTTGGAGACACTCTAATTGAGGCGTTTCATCACCTAATTATCTTACACCATGGATCAAATCATAGTTGTACTACCGCCTTATTACATATATCCGACGATATAATTTCTGCTACTGATGGTGATCGGGCAACGGTTTTAGTTCTACTAGATTTTAGTAAAGCGTTTGATACACTTGATTATAACATCCTTATTGCAATTTTAAATTATTTAAGTTTTAGTAGAATTGCTCAAACTTTTTTTTTAAATTATTTGACAGACAGAAGACAAGTGGTAAAATTTAACAATGTATTGTCCAATCCAGCTAACATAACCTGTGGCGTACCGCAAGGATCCAATTTAGGCCCGTTACTATTTACAATTTTTACTTCTAATCTTCAATCAGAAATTAAGTATTGCAAATATCATTTTTATGCAGATGATACCCAAATTTATTTACATTTTAATAAACAAAATTTGTTACAAGCAAAATTCCCATTCGTGAAAAAATCGTACCTTACGCACTTGTTGCATAAATAACTATTTGCTTAATATGACGTTGACACTAATAAAAAAAATATTGAGATTGATGCGACACTGAATAAAACCATAGTTACAACGGGAAAATCAGTGATTACTTTTTTTCGGCCGCGAGAGTACACATGTTTTATACTTAATAAAATTCAGTATTTTCGAGTGAACAACACGTTTTTTTATACAGTCTACTTCGAACATTTTTTGGTTCCATCGACCCGATTGATCAGTTATTCAGAAGAATCAGTGTTTAAATCAGTGCGAGAAATGCTACGAAAAAGAAGACATTTAGATAGCCGTTAATTCCTGCATATGCGCTATAAGTCTATTCCAATTTAATCGATTCATTGAAATACATTTTCAATTTCATTTGAGTCTACGAGCGAAAATATTAAAAAGAAAACGCGTCCAAATCAAACTAGGTGTAACTAGATTATTATAATGGGCTCATTTCGTGATATTTGCTTTTTAATTTATTTTAGCATTTTCCGTAAGTATTTCATCCTCTAAGTATATAGTGAAAAAATTAGATCGCTAGCGTTAATATTAACCCTAATATTTGATTTCAAATTCGTAACATATTTGAAACGGCTATGACGTCACACCACCCGACTCCACTGGTTCTATGAGTTATGCGGATATATGGTATTTAGATTTCTCTGTACCAAGGACGAAGCACTTAAAAGATGAACGAAATTACCACTTCCGCCGTGTGTGTAGTAACTGCCGCCGGTATGAAACTATAGGAAACAAGCTAGCGGCCGACCGCTGCGAGTGATGTGACGTCACAGCGCTCTATTTTCATTATTTATTTTGAGGGAGAAGCAGTTGAAAAAAAAATTTAATATTTTGCACATTTACTAATTACAAGGTGTAGGTACTTTCGGAATATGAATTAAAAATTTTTTCCGAAATGAGCCCATTGGAGAACATGGACGATTTAAATGACTATTTCACTCACCTTAAAATTATCACATAATCTGACCAATCACAAACCAAAGACAGCTTGTATTATCGCGAAAACACCGACTGTCTTTCAATTCTAATTGATCTATCAGCGTGGTGTTTTCAACGACGTAACCATGGATACGGATGGCAAAGCAAAGTAAAGTTTGACAGTTTAATAAAAATTAATTCTAGAAGCAGACGTCAAAATGAGTCGCTTCGGTGCTACTTCAAGTGAATAACTTATAGTTACTGCGGCAAAATGGGCTCTTCCTCGAAATTTTGCAAATTACACCAGACTATAGTGTTTTTTAAAATAGCTCTGACGTATTTTTTCTTTTTACTAGTATTTTTCATTTAAGGCCAAAAAAATATTTCAAAACGTAGTAATTAATCTATTAAATTTTTGTAACGTCAAAAACGGATAGTCATTATAGGTCGTATCATAGCCCCCTACAGTTACAAGCCATGAAGTAACAATGGCAATATCGCATTTCCTGTCAATGGTAGTCCTGTAATTCAGCCATCCCTTTCTTTCATGCACTGATTTAAGGATTTTGTTTAGAAAATAAAGTATAGCGATCCCAAAACTTGTGCTATAAATTTATTTCGCCAAGAATGAATAATTTACAAATATATAATCCTAGAATATTCACTAATAATAGGTTAAAATCCACTCTAAATTGCTTGATGGCAATTCATGACTATTTATAAAAACACTAATATTAAAACTTTAATTTACGCTAATACTTGAAACTACTTTTACTTCGCTACTATCAGTATCAGATTCTTCACTGTCGTAGTCAATATTTAAAATGTAAAAATTAATAGTAAAAAAACATTTTTAAAAACAAGCTTTTATTTAAATGCTCTAAAAAGAAGAAAATAAACTTTAAATTAAATCAAACCCATCAATTTATTACATTATACAATTTATATGATATAAAAGCTTGTCGCGAGAGTTTAATATTGTATTCTTGTTTATTTACACAGGCAAATCTCGCATCTCGCGCCAAGCTTTTATATCATATAAATTGTATAATGTAATAAATTGATGGGTTTGATTTAATTTAAAGTTTATTTTCTTCTTTTTAGAGCATTTAAATAAAAGCTTGTTTTTAAAAATGTTTTTTTACTATTAATTTATTTTTTATTTTTTAGTTTTTTTCGTATTCTTCTCAGCAAACCCTTTCATTTGATACCCATATTATGATGGTAGATAAGAAAATTTTGTTCGCCATCTTGGGGCGTCCGCCATATTGAATTTAGTGTGACGTCATTTTATTTTTCGTATTCTTCTCAGCAAACCCTTTTAATTGATGCCCATATTATGGGGTGTGCATAAAAAATAACTAGCCCGCCATCTTGCGGCGTCCGTCATATTGAATTTGGTGTGACGTCATTTTATATTTTGTATTCTTCTCAGAAAACCCTTTTAATTGATACCCATATTATGGGGGTGCATAAAAAATAACTAGTCCGCCATCTTTGGGAGTCCGCCATATTGGATTTAGAATGACGTCACTTAGATAAACATGCATTGTCATCCAAACTAAACGTGTATGCAAAATTTCAGCTCAATCGGTTGGGGATAACTATTTTAAAATTCAGTTGCAAGATTTGACCTAAACAAACAAACTGACATACATACATTGCAAGTTAAATAAAACCTTGTAAAAATACAATACATTGTTCGCACACACTTGTAATTCCACTTAATGGGGCATCATTTTTTTGGCACAGCCTGCAAACAATATTCAAAGCTTGATATGATGTCATCGGCAAGAAACTGTTCAATATCATTATTTTGCCTTTGTAATGCATCTTGTCTTCTTTCTTCAGGATTACGTCGAGACACTGGCTTAGTTGTACAAAGATACTTCGGTTGATTGGAAAATATGTGAAGAACTGCATCCTTATTTAAACGAGGATATGTTAGTTTAGCCTCGTGCGTATTACCTATCTTTATTTATTCCATGGTTGTAACTTCTCTGCCTTCAAAGTGCAAACTGCAAATAGCTGAATGTTTACTAATTCATCAGTAATCTTCCGTGTGTATAGCTCTAAGGCCCTCCGCACATTAAGCTACTAAAAAGAAACTAAACTAATTAAAAACATAAAATATAAATCACAAACTAGTTACAAATACTAGTCTTAAGCTGTGTTTGGTGACCCAGTTCAGAACGTCCTGGACTAAAGTCAGCCAATTATATGAACTGAACCCGAATTGCTAGAACTTTAAAAACTGTTTTGTTCGGTGTACAAACATGTACACTCGGGATTTTTACGTTTGATAGTTGTTGTCAAAGTGATATTTATTTTAAAACTACAGTGGGAAGTTGTAACTTTTAGTTCGGAACGTTCCGGACGGATCTACCAAACACAGCTTTAAATTCAATGATTGTTCTGCCATTTTCGCCGTTTTGCGTAGTTGTTTACAAAAGAAACTAGAAATTAATCGCCAAGTGACTCTGCATGTCGGGTTGAGAGTGACTGATTACCGACGCGTTACCAACCGGTTACCAACTAGTAGCGTTGTGTGCGGATGCTCATTGAAATACATGGGCAGTGACTAATAAGTAACTGCTAGGTGATTAAAGTTTGTAACTTGTTTCTTTTTAGTAGCTTAATGTGCGGAGGGCCTAAGCCACTTTTTTACAGCACTGAATCCTTTGGGAAAGAAAAAGTACTATTTGAGGATTCAGTTTTTTAAGTAATTGCATAGTACACAGCAATGTCGAGTCATCTACAATATAAAAAATAAATAAATAAACACACATTTAGTGCTCGTCATCAGTCATGTAATGTCAAAGAATTAGATGCTAACAATTTATGAATTTATAACATCCACTGATAGAAACATATGTGTAATTTTGTAACATATCAAATAAACTGTAATAAATAACCATTTGCAAGGTATGTACAATAGACTCCGGCAGCTATAAGATAAGAGCAATAAGCCACCAACGTCGGCAAAGAATATCTGCGCGGTCGTCCATCGAAGTCCCGCCCTCTAGCATAAGCGTATCATCATAATATTTTGAGTTTGATAAATGCACTTCACTACTTACTTTGTAGAAGTATGGTATCGCCAAAGCTAGCGCAGCCGTTGCAACGCCCCTGGCTTGTTGTTACAGCGGCCGAACTCTACCATTTTATTTTTGTTTTATAAGTTTATATCATTATTATATTATGTTATATTATAACAGGTTATAAAATACTTGTAAGTCAATCATAGACATACCTCTTTAGTGCTTAAATATTTTTATTTAATTCAATTATTATCACTTTTCCTAACTTCAAACATTGTTTGCATCCATTATCTGTCAGATGACGTTTTCACTAAATGAACGTATAATGCTTTCTTACCTTTGTCCAGTTTAAAATTTTGAAATAAACAAAGTTAATGAATTATTAATAATAATTCTTATTAACACAGTACAAAAGTAGAAACAGTACAAAGTCTAAA
Source organism: Rhagium mordax (assembly GCA_963680705.1). Classification (NCBI taxonomy): domain Eukaryota; kingdom Metazoa; phylum Arthropoda; class Insecta; order Coleoptera; family Cerambycidae; genus Rhagium; species Rhagium mordax. The sequence goes on from OY796657.1 coordinate 47,856,813, forward strand.
AAGTAATTACTAAACAAACACCAGGGCTGGTAAACAACACGACCAGAGTGGAGTACCTGTGGCGTTGCCAGATTTCAAACTTCATGGCTTGGAACTTTAGGGGGCTGTGGTCGTGTACATCATATGACTCACATAACCTCAAATTTTTTGTTTTAGTAAATTTATTTTCAACTTTAATTTAAATTTTCTTAGTTTCAGCATGGATCCATTATAACATTTAGAAGCTCTCGCAGACAGAATATACATATAAAGTTATAATATTGTAGATTCTTAAATATAGACGGTTAATTATAGGTTGGATTTAAAACCAACAAAAATAACATTATTTTATTAAATCATAGCAATTAAAACTTTATTAAAAATGCATTGAACAAGATTTTCGTTGATAGCACAGAAACCAAGCTAAAATTTTGAAAAAAGCGACATAATATTCGAAATTCGCAAAAAATGCATATTTTTGAGGTTAATATTGTGACGCCACGAGCACAAACGAATTTGTTTGGAGTTTAACCAATAGCAAGACCGTTCGTTTCTGTCGTCATTAACGAAAAACTAGCGGGACTTTTGAAATTGATACAACTTATTAATATTTAAATTTACTGTAAGAATGATACATTATTGAAATTTATTGTATTATTATATTTCATATGTATTCAACTTTGATTTAAATCTATTTTATCGGTTTCAGGATATTAATCTTTTGTTTACATATGCAAAAGTAGGCTGGTAAATAAGTCATAACTAAAGTTGTACAGTTATATTTATTGCTTGTACGGTAATATTACAATACAGATCTGTCAATAACAGTCAACAGATGAAATAATAAATAATGAAACTATAGGGCTATTTATTAATACAAACAGACAGAAAACTCCAAACAATAATAATTAAATACTGAAATCCAACTGAAATGTATTTTCAGGCAATCCAAGGTACATTTTTATAGAATAGAATAGAATAGAATCTTTATTTTCCTTTAAGACAATTATCATGAGAATTGTGTAGGATTAGTCAGAGGTACAAAAGAATAGACTTATGTAGCCGTTGTGACATTAAAAATGTAAACATTTATGTAATATGAAAAATGGTAACAAATAGAAACAAACAAAATATAACTGTAACCATGGCGACAAATCAACCCATACAGACTTGACCAACTAGTGAAATGAAAACGTTATTAATAAGAGAATATCGAAAGGTAATATCTATTAATAACGTCTTTATTTTCTGAAGCCGATAAACTATTGAACAAATCACGGATGTTATGAATCATAACAGCCTTAGATGTCTTAAAATCCTCGCTCTACGAGCTCGGATTTTTAAACCGACATCTGCGGCAGTAATGATAGTCACATAACATTCCTTGATATGTTAATAGCAAAAAAACCTTTAATTCAATTGAGGTGTAAGAGCCCGCTACATGGTCTATCGTAACTACGGGTGGTAAACAAATTGTATAAGACACTTATTAATTTTATGTGTTTCTTTTGCAAGTCTGCGATCTGCCACGGTATTTTACGGTAACGATGCTTTATCTGAAAGTAACCATTACAGGCTGTTATCTCCCTCTTGGTTTACATACGATGTACATATGCAACAATTTATTGTATAAATAAAGGCAATAAATCAATTGCGAAGGGTACGATTTTTGTCACTAGTTTTTTCTTTTATTAATACAAGAATCTTAATATTATACAATTATATCTTATTTTTCAGTTAAGTATAATTCAATGTAATTAAAAATTATTTCCTTATCTAGATACAGAATATCTTCTCCCATTATCGAAAAGAGGTCTTGCAAGTTGAGTGTCCAAATGCCGAAGTTCGAAGGTTATTTTACAAACCACTTATAATAGATGGTAGCTTAAAATCTTCAAGGCAACCTCGAGAAAGGCCCAGAACACCACCACCTCTTCCTAGAGCGGCAACTCCACTACCAACTCCTTTAAATGAAGAACAGTGCAAAAAGTTATATGAAATAGAAGAACACACTTTAAGGGAACTTAGAATATTTCTGAGGGATATGTGTAAGAAACTTGCAAGTAACAAACTGTAAGTGCCTACTTGATTCATAACAATATAATATATAAATTATAATTATTTTAAAAGTGATCTATTTATAGTCACATACATATATTAAAAAGTATGTAGAGAAAATGTAATAATAATGAAAATTTCAGATTTTAATATACAGGGTGTTTCGGGAGGAAAGGGAACCTTTTTAAGAACAGATCTTAGAAGTCAAAATAAGGAAAAAAAATCCTACAAATCAGAGTCTGAAAATGCTTTATTTTCGAGATAAAAGGGTGTCAAATCTAGGTAGGTTAATCTCATATGAGTAATTGTTTATATTGATGAGACAAAATAATAGTTCTCATAAAATTCCTTTATTGACGTCAATAAAGGAATTTTATGAGAATTATTCTTTTGTCTCACCAATATGAATATCTCTATAATCCTTTTTAGTTTTAATATCTCGAAGAAATATTAAATTAAGCTTTGGTATGCACTACACTGGCATGGAAACACTTTCTTTCGATTCAACGATTTTTAATTCCACCAGTGACGTACGTGACAGCAAAATATTAAATGATTTTGACGAAAAAAATAGTTCGTTACTGCTTTCTTTCAAAACAGGTATTGGTTTTTTAATCAGCAGCTAATTCTGAAAAAAAAAAAATTACTTCTTGAGTTTTTCTGGTATAACAAATCGTTTTCAAGTAATAATTAAAAACTCTTTTTCTGCGTCACTGATATTTGTTTCCGATTTCAAACCATTTATAAAATAATTGATTTTTTTGTTTCTTTTATCCACAGGATGATTATCCAGGCCCTTACATTTATATTAAATTTCATCATCATCCAATATCCACTTCAATTGTGCTCCAGTTTAGTTGTTTGCTTGCAGGAAAAAGTATTTGTAATTTTTTTTTACACCGTTTTCTTATTTTGACCGGTAGAATATGTCCTTAAAATAGTTCCCTTTCCTCCCGAAACAAGAGAGAAAAAGTATTAAAATAAATTTTTAATCGCTTCTCAAGTCACTGAAGCCATAGTGTTAAAATAACAACAGAAATATGAATAATAATGTGGTATATGCATCGTCTAGTAATAATAATAATAATAATGACTATTTCACTCACCTCAAAATTATCACATAATCTGACCAATCACAAACCAAAGACAGCTTGTATTATCGCGAAAACACCGACTGTCTTTCAATTCTAATTGGTCTATTAGCGTGGGGTTCTCAACGACGTAACCATGGATACGGATGGCCATAACCATGGATACGGATGGCAAGGTGAAGTTTGACAATTTGACAGTTTAATAAAAATTAATTATAGAGACAGACGTCAAAATGACTCGCTTCGGTGCTACTTCAAGTGAAGTTATCAACCAATATATTTGCTAGTGAAATAGTCTAATAAAATACCACTCGTGATTGAATTTATCTTATAAATCTGTCTTTTAGTTCTAAACTCAGTTTCATTAGAAATAAATCGACAGACTTATCGCGAAAATTCTTGTGGTATTAATACTGAAAATTTATTGGTCTCAGATATCTCAGATGTAAATAAAATAGAAACGAAATCTGAGAAGTCCATAGAGGTACATTTTTAATATAAAAATAAAATAGTAAAATAAATTTTACTATTTATGTCAAAAATGCCAGTCATTTTCCTCTAATGTCTTAAAAAGACATAAACAACTCTTTACAGAGCTTATTCGCAAATTCTGCATTGATAAAAATCAAATATTACGAATGTAAAAAGAAAATAATAGGGTGTTTTCAGTGTATGAAAATTTCATTCAAACTGCACAGTAATGGGTGCTAATATATATACAACGTGAGTCACCTAAAATGTCACCCCCTCCAGAATCTAAACGAATGGATGGAATTTCGCGAAAATTTATATCCTGATATTTCTTACTATAACAAATCTAAATTTCGTAAAAAATATGTCAGAATATACCGGGTAGTACGAAAAGTATAGCATAGCTATGCAGTTGAAGAGTTTGCATGTAACAGTGCTCTCATCGTAAAAATGCTGGAATATATGACTTCCTTACTCATCTTTTAGATGGCGCAAGTTACAAGTGTCCGATATTCATCGGATCCAAACTGAGATACATTCGATATTTACTACGCTAGAATTGTCTTCACTTGGGATATCTCTGATATACCCGTACCAAACCTGTACAACACTGATGAGACCTAACAGGTCGAAACAATTGTCTGTTGTTGGTAAAAGTGTAAGAAATGCACAGTGATAGCTAAATATCGAATATATCTTCTTAGATATATACTTTTGCCAAATTTGCTTGGCTGGGGCAATGTAATCCTCAAGAAATACCTATACCGGGTGACCACGAAATGACGCTCGCCCTTATATCTTCTTTGTTTTACAAGATATAAATTTCAAATTTGGGCATGTCGAATAACGGTTAAATATGCATTATTTCAACCGTTTTATCACTTTCCGTCGCTTCCGGTTTCACCGGAAATGATACTAACTTTCGTTTTTTAAATGGAACACCCTGTATGTTTTTATATTTTTGGATTCAGGAGGTCATTTAGGATACAGTTATGGCTTATCGAGATAAAAATATTATTGACAGATATTTTTATGAGCAAATTTAATTGTACATCTAGGCGGCGGTGATCCCAAAAAAATGTTTGGTTTTGCTTCAATATTTAATCAATACATACGATTTTGATATCAAGCTGTCAAACTATTCATTTGTTTCTTTCGTTACATTTCAAAGGCACCTCTTTGATAGAAATTCAGTGTTAAATATTAAGAGAGTTAATTTGCATTTACATCTTGTTAAATGTAATTTTTATGTATTATAATATGAACAAATAATGAAGTGTTTGGTACCAAATTATCGGTAATGAAATGCTTTATTTAAATAACGTAGTGAGCCACCATGGTGCCATTTAAAAAAAATTAGTTATTTTGGAAAAACGATTTCCGAAATGTTTAAGATCCTATAACTCAAACGTCATACGACATAATATCATAATTGTATTTTTTGATTAATTATTGAAGCAAAACAAAAATTTTTTTTGGGGTCACGGCCGCCTAGATCAAAAATTAAATTTACTCATAAAAATGTCTGTCAATAATATTTTTATCTCAATATGCCTTAACTGTATTCAAAAAGACCTCCTGAATCCAAAAATGTAAAAATATACAGGGTGTTCCATTTAAAAAACGAAAGTTAGTGCCATTTCCGGTGAAACCGGAAGCGACAGAAACTGATAATATGGTTACAATAATGCATATTTAACCGTTATTTGACGTGCCTAAATTTGAAATTTATATCCTGTAAAACAAAGAAGATATAAGGGCGAGCCTCATTTCGTGGTCACCCGGTATATATATAAAACCTGAAATAGGTTCATACTATCTATATATTGCTATTTGGTTAAATATTTAATAAACAAATTCAGCTAAAATTCATGAATCTTTAAAACGGTTCTGACGTCAGTCCTCATATCAATGGCGGATTGTTTACATTCTATGCATACTGTTTAGTTGTGTGGTTGTGTTTTATTAGTGATTTTGTGGATTTATATAATTTATAGTGCGTGTTAAACTAAAAAATGGCTTCAGAAGGAATCGTTAAAGCGTCAACAAACAATTTACCATGTGTACATATGTTTAAAATAATGTTCAAGTAAGTACAGAAATGTTTATTTTCTATACATAATTTATTTCAATCTTTAAGCTCTCAACTGCCATAATGGTAGTAGTTACCTATAACGCAATAATTAATTTCTTAAAACTGAATTATATTTGTAAATGAGAATCTGATTTATTATCGCATTTAAATTTGAGGTTATAACCTACTCTGTATTAGCTTTTCGTTCGTACTTACATTAAAATGATCCTCGCAACAAAAATACATCGATTTTGATTTGGGAACATCACATCTAGCAGCTTTGAACCACAAAACTTTACGTGAATAATCCTGAGGAACAGTTAAAAAGAGCTTGTTTGGAGCACTTATTGACGTATTCTTGCATACTGGTACAAAACACCACTTATTTTGTGATCTATACATGATGTATTCCATTAATAATAATATTCAATAAAACAATGATAATCACAATAACGGAAATAATAAAACGAAGCCGAAAACTAATCAAAACAAACAGGAGACACTTTGTTGATATGAGGTGCTACGTCACAATCTGGTTAGGCAACCGACGATACGGGGTCGGCGTTTTTGGCGGCAAATATTTGATTTGAATTTAAATTCGTTTTAAAAATATTTTGGAGACCTTTTTTGCAAAAAAAATTATTTCAGTATAATATAATATGCCATAACTACTTTCTATATTTCGACATTTAAAAAAATGTGAAAATACCCTATTTAATATTGCAGTAAGCCAACAGATGGATTAATCCGAAAGGACTCCTTTGTTGTTCGCGAAAATCACGGAGTGGGCGACATCTATATTTTTTGGCGCAATCTCAGTATGATAGAGAACAACAAACCGCTGTCATTACTGTCACTGTCAGTTGGCGGGTTTCTTAAAATTAACCTGTGATTTTTAAAATTAAAAGTGCGTTTAAAGTGTTGTTATTATATTCAACTAGTTTATAAACAATATAGTCGGGGTCAGGAGTGGGAAGGGGTACTTTTTTTTGCCAGAGCCCCACTAGAGACCCTCCCCCGTTTTCGAGGTCGCTGAACACGATGGTAGGGATCCCAAATTTATTTTTCTTCGGCCAAAAACCACCCCCAAATCGCCCTCCCGCTTACAAATAATTTTCGAATCCATTTTTTGGCTTGGTTAAGACTTCTTCGAGTACAGAGATTCGGTCTTCTAGGCAGATGAGCCAAACCTCCCCCACCCCCTGATTTCCACTCCCTCCGAAGGGGTGGAGAATGTATTTTTTCATGAAAAAAACCTTTTCACTAGTAATTATTAGATAAACCGGCCTCGTTTTTGTACGATATTTTTTGTATTTTTATATATAAGTACCAGGTGTAAACGAATAGTGGGCCACCCCTGTAACTCGTTTTTAAAGATATCGGGATATACAGTGTGTTACAATTTGATCCGGAACACACTTGAAAAATCTGACTCAGCAGCGCGATTTTGGTGATATATTTTTTTTTATATAGGACCGTTCTAGATATATGTGAAAAACATATTACGGTGTCCAGATTACAAAGCCCATGGCTTGCTATGATTTTTTTTCGACGCCATTTTTTCCAAAATCATATTGGCGATTTTTTAATTCAAAATCTGACAACGTTGCGTTATTCGGCACCCTTCAAAACGTAATCTCCCATATTTTTTTTTGAAATTATTACAATTACAATAATTCTACTGTGAAGCAACGAAAATTGCGTTTTATGTTATTTCTTGCCTTAAGAATGCACGTATAAATAATAACACAGTCAAATTAGACAAATCGGTGGAAAAAATTCCCAGAGAGTTAGAAATTTTTTTAAACGCTTTCTTTACACCTGGGTCGACATATATCAAAAGTCCCCGAGGGTGGGGGGTGAGCTCGAGGAGGGGAGGGGGGTTAAAGGTACCATTTTTCAGTTTTCGCTTATATCTCGGAAACGATCACTCCTATCAGTTTTTACCCACAATTAAAGCTGACAAAATTTCCTACAGAAATGGTCCTATGCATTTTCCGTAGTACTAACCGTAAGCGAGTTATAGGGCGACAAAAGAATCATCATTTCAAAAAATGTGCTTTATCCGCATTTAAAACAGGATTAGTATTGTGATTTGAAAAAACTGACAGTAAATTGAATTTATTGGGTCCAACACTTCATTAGAGGAGGGTGTTGGGTCACGGGGGTCCATGAAGTCTTCAGAGTCGTCCTCATATGCTGCATTTTCTCTTCAACCTAAACATTGAAAACCGAATTACAGTCTTGTTCAGTACAATATTAATAGATAGATGATTTATTAGAGATGATTTGAATAAAACTTAGTAAATTGAATAAATAACACGACCACCTTTATCCCTGAAGACTCTGAAAGTCTTGTGCGGGAGGGAATGTATTGGGTCCAACAGTTCATTCGAGGGTGTCAAGTCTTCCGGGTCATCCTCATATGCTGAATTGTCGTCTTCAACTGGAGGGCCGTTAGTGCACGCGCCCTCACAGGTACCACATATTGAAGAGCAATGGATACCTGCTTTGCGGCATCCACAACATGCCCCACAACCTTTGGTGCAGCTGCAGAATATTGTTGAAAGGATGGCGGCTGGGGCAGGTTGATCTAAAATTGTCAAGGGTTGAAGATCTCCATCTGCTCCTTTCATCCAAACCCAATCAGTAGGTTCCAGTTTGTTGCCCAGCCAATCTTGAACTTGCAAATAGACTCTGTATAAGTGTTGTAGTGAGGAGCCTTCAGTTGGAGGTAGAGAGGGGAAGTCTGACTTCACCCTTGTGCTGGATTTTAGAAATGCTGCGTAACGCTGTTTGTCCAGGTCTGTTACTCTGGCGTTGCACATTACTAGGAACATCTGTTCCCGGCGTTTGCAACTTCCTCAGTTGTGGAAGTCTTGGTGTAAAATACGTTGGAGATCAAATGTAGGATGCTGTCCCTCATGAGTAATTAAGCAATTATTGACTTACCTTTTCGGAAAATTGTATAGCAGCCGCTAAAACCGTGAATGAATAAAATGCTCTTGGCAAAGTCAAGTTCCTGCAATTCCTTTTGCTTCCCTCATTCCCCTTCCCAGGTTTGAAAAACTTTATCTCTTGTTCCTTTGGAGCTAAAGCGATCAGCAGGATCAGCAGATCCACATCCTCGCCAATGACAAGCGGTGAACATCCACATTCTGCTTTCTCCAAAGCGCACCGTACAATAGTTGTATCCGCATCAGCATCAGCCTGTCTAACTTCTAACCCCTCTGCAATAATTTTCCGAGACAGCATACTGATGAATCTGTCCTTATTTTTTTCATTACCTAAAGAGTGTTGTTGCTGAGTCGTCACTACCATATCTTCGGTGAAATCAGTGTCGACTGATGCGGTATGGTGGTGCGACTGTGCAGTATTAACCATAGTGTTTTTTTAAGTAAGTCACATATTGATTGAATATCACTAAGAAGGTTGATCCTATACCCCACCTGAATCGATTTAACAGGAGTCCACCATCAATCAAGTGTGAACTTGAATTTTTACGCAAGGAGTGCTGCGTTGCCAAATTGTCGCCCTGTAGAGCAATATTCCTTCATCCGCGGGGGAAAAAAGAGTCCCCCTTCAGGCAGGCCAGTTTAGTTGGGGGGCGCTCTACACAATTTCCATATATATAAATACTTACCATATACTAATGGAATGTGTTTGGAAGGATTCTTAATGCAATTTATGTAGAATCCAAACTTTAGAAGCCCGTAGCTCGCTTACGGTTAGTCCTACGACAAAAGTGCGGTGAACCATTTGTAGTAAATTTTGTTAGCTTTAATTTTGGTAAGAAGGTAAAAATCGATAGGAGTGATCGTTTCCGAGATATAAACAAAAAACTGAAAAATGGTCCCTTTAAACCCGCCCCCCTCCTCGAGCTCATCCCCCACCCTCGGGGACTTTTGATATATCTCTACTCAAGTGTAAAGGAAGCATTTAAAAAAAATTTCAAATCTCTGGGAATTTTTTCCACCGATCGCCCTAATTTTGTCTAATTTGACTGGTGTATAACAAAGACGTTACTAAATAAATTTTTTCTATGAAGTTCCTCTTGTGGTCTACTTCATTTAGCTCCAAAGCCTCCTAGATGCTCGAAGTAAACCATTTCTTCTTGTATTTTGTAATTTTCGATCACAATAGAGTTATTGACAGTGATAATTTCAAGAAAATGGGGGAGAGTACATTTTGAAGGATGCCGAATAACGCTACGTTGTCAGCTTTTGAATAAAAAAATCGCTAATATAATTTTTTATAAAATGGCGTCGAAAAAAAATCATAGCAAGCCATGGCTTTGTAATCTGGACACCGTAATATGTTTTTCACGTACATCCAGGACGGTCCTATATGAAAAAAAAAATCACCAAAATAGCGCTGCTGAGTCAGATTTTTCAAGGGTGTTCCGGATCAAATTGTAACACACTGTATATATTTTTTAATCACTTATTTAACGTCGGCCTATCTCCGCTCCGAGGCCAATCACCAACGCCAGGAGACGAGCAACCCCCAACCTGGAAATTTTGTCGAACCTCTTATCTTACTAAGAGTAGGGATTTTTTACTTGCCTAACATTTAATAGACAAGGGACCGACTGCTTTACATTCCCTCCGAAGGATGGTATATCCTCAATACATCTCTCGCCTACAGTTGTATTGCTTCTGCGATATAGCTGATATACAAGCCGCTAGAAGTAGGGAAACGAGACCGTGTCATTCCGTGGATTACCATATCCACGACCTGGTCGCGGCAACTGTCGCTTAACTTTTCGGGAGTGTGTCAAGTCAGTCCTCCGCTCGCTGCCCTATATCGGGATAAAATTTTGTATGGTGAAATTAGGTAAGATTTCCAACTTTTTGAGAATTATCCGCCATATTTGTCACTTCCGGTTTTACTGGAAATTACCCCAATAGTCTTTTCTAAATGGACCACTCTGTATGTTTTTACATTTTTTTAAATAAAGATCACATTATGGATACATTTATGCTATTTTGAACAATTTATACAGTGTTGCACGAAAAATAATTCGAATTTCACTTGTCAATCTAGATGGCTGCGAATATGTTAAAATTATTTTTGTTCCAATGTAATTCATATAAAAAATACGGAAACGTCAATGTGTCCAATAATACATCATACAGGGTGCTCTAAACTCATTAAAATCAGACTTTTCAAAATAACTCTTTTATTATGATATGGGCCACCCATATGTTCAGAAAGCTTTATTTAGTAGTGGTTAAACGGTACCAAAAGTTCCGTAATGTATAATCGTTACCGGCAGGAATGACAATTTTTCCTAAGAAATTTGCGATTAATATCTAACTTCAATTAAAATTTGATGAACCCTGTATATTTGTGCTAATATTTGATGATATAAATCATAAATTTCTTAAGAAAAATTGCCATTCCTGCCGGTAACGATTATACAGTACGGAACATTTGGTACCGTTTAACCCCTACAAAATAGAGCTTTCTGATTATCCTGGTGTTCCATATCATGATATTAAACAAAGAGTTGTTTTAAAAAATGTGATTTTAATGAGTTTAGAGCACCCTGTATGATGTATTATTGGACATATTGATATTTTCGTATTTTTTATATGAATTACATTGGAACAAAATTATTTTAACATATTAGCAGCCATCTAGATTGACAACTAAAATTCGAATTATTTTTCGTGCAACCCTATATAAATTCTTGAAAATAGTATAAATGTATCCAAAATGCGATTTTTATTTCAAAAAAGTTAAAACATACGGGGTGGTCCATTTAGAAAAAACTATCGGGGTCATTTCCGGTGAAACCAGAAGTGACAAATATGGCGGATAGGTCTTAAAAAGTTGGAAATCTTACCTAATTTCGCCATACAAAATTGTATCCCGATATCTTTAAATACGAGGAAGTTACAGGGGTGGTCCACTATTCGTTTACACCCGGTATATATAAAAAAAACAAAAAAAAATCGTACAAACGCAAGGCCGGTCTACTTAATAATTACTAGTGAAAAGGTTTTTTTCATGAAAAAATACATTTTCCACCGCTTCGGAGGGGGTGGAAATCAGGGGGTGAGGGTGGTTTGGCTCATCTGCCTGGAAGACCGAACCTCTGTACTCTAGGAATTCTTAACCAGGCCAAAAAAGGGATTCGAAAATTATTTGTAAGCGGGAGGGCGATTTGGGAGGTGGTTTTTGGCCAATTTGAAGGGGTTGCCGAGGAAAAAAAATTTTTTGACCCCCACCATCGTGTTCAGCGACCTCGAAAACGGGAGGGGATCTCTAGATTGGCGCTCTGACAAAAAAAAGCAAAAATAATAAATAATAATAATAAATCCGTTTATTTATGCATGAAAAATAATATAAACATTTTTCTACATAAAAAGGTGCTGGGATCAAATTTAATTTGGTTTTCACCCAGACCAACTACACAATAACAGGTACAGTAAAATGGGTAAAATTATATAAGATATAGACACTAAATGTATAAAAAACATCAGATAAAGTCACTAACAATATATAAAAAAAAAAAAATAAAAGATAAATAGTCAGCATAAGTAAATAACATAAGTATAAAACAAATATATCAACATCTTAAATCTCTATTAGACATATAAAGGAACTAGAATACAATCTTAAAGCTTCCAGACTTTATTCTCTTAATAATATTATATTTGAAGCTAACATATGCCAAATTTTTAAGGTCATTTGGTACTTGGTTATATATCTTTGCTGCCTGATATGTGAAACTCTTTTGAAAATAGGCTGTAGAGTGGCCTGGTATGCTAAGTGTCGTTTCTCGTCCTCGAGTCATTAGTGTATGAGCTTCTGATCTTTTCTCTAGCTTCTCGTGTAAATATTCTGGAGTTTTTGATTTTATAATTTTATATATAAAACAGCAAAGGTGTACCCAACGTCTGGTTTTCATGTCCATCCAGCCAATGTCTTGAAGGTAAGGGCTAATGTGCTCCCGATAGGGTACATGTAATGCAAAACGGATGCAGGAATTTTGTACTTTTTGTAGCTTACAGGAATTTACAGCTGAGATACAGGGTCCATATACACAGTCACCATAATTTAGACGTGATAACACTAGAGAGTCACTAAGCTTCAGTTTTGCTTCCTTACTTATATAATTTTTTAGGTGGTAAAGACCTTTGAGCTTGGCATATGCAGACTGGCACATGGTAGTAACATGGTTTGTGTAAGCGAGCTTGTCGTCCATGATAAGGCCAAGATTTTTCACGCTATCATTGATTTCAATTATTTCATTATTTATTTTTAGCCTGATATCTCTGCTGATCTCTCTTTTTATTTTGTTACTTCCAAATAATATAGCATTTGTTTTTGTAGCATTAATTTTTAATCCATTTTTAGTTGTACTATCGTAGAGGTTCTTTAGATCTTTGTTTATTAAATACAAGGCTGTATCAATATCACTGATTTCAAAACTGAACATTAGTTGAATATCATCAGCATAGTAATGAATCGAACAATGTTTAACAACTTCTGCCAGGTCTATCACAAAGATATTAAACAACAATGGTCCAAGAATCGATCCTTGTGGAACTCCTGATTTGGTGATCATGTATTCTGATGTTTCTTGCCCATGGTCTGTTTTTAATTCCACACTTTGTTTGCGATCTTGTATATAATTTCTATACCACTGCCAGGCTGTATCTCGGAAACCATAATAGTATAACTTTGCTAATAGAAGGTCAAAATCAATACTGTCGAATGCTTTAGACATGTCTAGTAGAACCATTATTGTAGCTAATGAGTTATCTGTGGCTTTGATTATGTCATCATTTATCTTAAGAAGAGCTGTAGTTGTGCTATAGTTTTTTCGGAATCCTGACTGTATCGGCAACAAAACTTGATGATTTTCCAGATAATCAGTTGTCTGATTATGTACGATTTTCTCTAAAACTTTAGATCCTGGTGATAAAATACTAATCGGTCGAAGGTCTCTCACATCAGCTGTATTTTCTTTTTTGCATAAAGGGATTACTTTGGCTACCTTCCAAAGGTCAGGAACATGTCCAGTAATAAGTGAGCAGTTGATTATATGGCATAATTCATTTAGACAATATGGTAAGCATATTTTGAGCATGTCTCTTGTGATTCCATCTGCGCCTTGTGCATTGGACTTGATATTATGAACTAAATGCTTTACTACTTCCGTGCCTACCGGTGAAAATTCAAAGTTGTCTCGATCTTGCAAGAAGTTGTCGTAAAAATGCTGGCTTAAATGTTTGTCACTTTCTATATCACTTGTGCAGTTAACAAAGTATTTATTCACTTCATCAGGATCAAATTCATCTGTGGTTGCTATATCACCGGTTGAATTCATCAAGAAACCCCATCTTCTCATATTTGCCCAAAATTGCTTAGAGTTATTAATGTTCTGCAATAAGATATTTTCATGATATTTTTTCCTTTCTATTATGACTGCATTATTTACATAATTTCTCAGTTGGCAATAGTACCTTTTGTCCATAACATTTCTTGTTTTCTTGTACTTTTTGTAGGCATTTTCTCGGATTTTTATCATACATAACATATTATATGTCATCCATGGTGCATTATTTTTTCGGTTGTTATAAGGTACATTGGGGGCATAAAAGTCAATTAGAGATAATATACAGGAATTGAGATATTCAAGTTTTTCATTTACATTTTCTATTCTAAAAACCTTAAACCAATCTGTTTTTCGTGCATCCTCATCAAAAGCTGTCATGTTTATATTTTTGAAGTTTCTGTAATACCTAGTCTGGACTATATCTTCGAAATCGAAATGCAGTAGAGCATATACTGCTTCGTGGTCTGTCCGAAATGGAGAGTCTATGGTGCCAGACTCATAAACTTTCCAAATGTTGTTTATGCATATGACATCTAATAATGTTTCTGTCTCAAGTGTTATTCGCGTTGGATCATTTATGATCTGTTTCATATCTAACGTATTCAACATAGTAATAATTTCATCAGATTGCTTGGATTTCATTAACATGTTCTGATTAATATCGCCCATGCATATTACATAATCAAAGTTCATAGTTATTTCTGTAAGTGTGTCTTCGAGAGGTTCTATTGACGAATTTCCATCAGGTTTATACACAGTTCCAATGGCTATAGTATTTTTTTTATTTATTAATTTAATCCACAATTGTTCAATTCCATTTATATCCCTGGTGTATAGATCTAGTTTTTTGCATTTTAGTGACTTTTTGGTATAAACTGCTACGCCTCCTCCTCTGTGTTCCTCTCTATCGTGTCTGGTTAAAGTATAGTTTTGTATCTGAAACATTTTGCTAGATTGTTTCTTTTTCAGCCATGTTTCGGTTATCGCCAAAATATCAAATTGTTGCTTCATAAGAAACTCCTTAATTTCTATGAATTTGTTTACTATCGATCTGGCATTAACATGTCCAACTTTTAAGAATCCCTGTGTTTGTTGGAGGTCACTGCTTTTTAGTTGCTATTGCGGGCTCGATTGCGGGTTGTAGTATTCAATTTTATCGTTATAGATTTTCAACTGTCTTTGATAGCAGGGGCAATTTTTGTCAACGGCTTTATGTTTAACATCAAGATCAAAGTTTAACTGGTTGTTTGCCTTTATACAATTTGTGCAGTTTATTTCGCGAGCATGGCAGGCCTTATAATTATGTTTTCCAGCACATAAGGAGCAACATTCTTCTGATCTGCAATTATTTGCGGTGTGATTATATCCCAAGCATTTATAGCACTGTAATATGCTTAAATGATTGAAAACCTTACATCTCGACCAGCCTAGTGTGATTTTCTCTTTCTTTATTAGCTCATTATGCGTCCAGGAATCAACTTCAAGTATTAGCGAGGCATTATGATTGTTATTCTCTTGCTTCTTCAGAATTTTCAAGTGAGAATCTTCCCGTTTTTCTATCTTATTATATTTTAACAATCTATTTATTATTTCTTCTTCTGTTTCTTCTATGTCATCTTTGCTAATGTTAACTATTTTAATTTTTGGTTTTTTTAAAATAGGAATTTCCACATTATAACTTTTGCCCATTTTTTCTGTGATTTTCGTCTGAAGTAGACTTCTTTCCGTGTTATTTTCACATCCTATTACTACACCTCCTTTAGACACATTTTTAAACTTGGATATATTTACTCCTAAATCTACAGGATCAATGTTTTGTCTTATCTCATTTTTCGTAATAGTACTTTTCTGTTCTTTTACTGGTTTTATTAGTAGTACTTGCTCAGGTTGTTTAACGGCTTGGGAATAATTGCGACTGGAATTTTTGTATTTTAAATCATTCTGTTTCGTCTCTTCACTATCAAGTTTTTCCAATTTGTTCTTCATTTCTGCTATATCTTTCTTCATTTCATCCACCATATATATAAGCTGCGGAAGTTTATTTAGAAACTGGGTGCAAGTTGTACATAATAGTCTTAATGCTCTCTTTTGTAGTGGCATACATTTCGATTCTGATGAAGTTAGTTTCGAGCAATTTTTATGCATGACTTTTTTGCAACAATCACATTCATAGTATTCTTCATCTTCATTAAGAAGTATTAAGCACTGTGTACATTTATTTTCCACTTCTAACTCAACCGAATTCATATCATAATTTCAAGTAACCTCACTTTTCTGGTCTTCTATACCGAAAAAATACCGACTTCTTCACTACCATCTACCATACACCAAATTTTCAGCGCCATCTCGTGATACGTGATTTTTGCGAATAGGCAAAGCACGTCACCATCCCATTGACCGGTTTCTGGAAAAACATAAAAAAAATAAAGTTTTTAATGCAGCTTCCCAGATAACACAAGGCTGCTCCTGGGACGTCCCAAAAACATCAAGCCAGAACATTTGAAACATCCCAGGGACATCCCAAAACAAAGTAGGGACGTCCCAGCGCAAGCCGTTTGGGACTGTTCAGGATATCCCTGTCACGTCCCAACAACGTCCTTTCAGGTCGTGTTTGGACAATATTAGGACCGGATAAGGACATGCTCTAATAGCATACCAGATATAAAACCTACATCCAACTGGATTTAAAATAAAATAGTAATTGACAATGAAATTATTTCCACAAATACCAAAAAGTTTATTACAGTCGACGAGCTTGGCCAACATGGCATCATTGGCAGATGCTTAAAACTGTTTATCACCTCCCAATATGATGTCAACTTGTTGGCGAATTGTGGGTCAAGTTCAGTATAATAAGTATTTGCGAGTATCTACTTCAGTGTCAATGTCGCATCAAAAGTTCAAATAACCCTTTACAGGAATACTGATCATTTATTCAAAGGAGGGAACATCACAAATTAATAGGCATAATGAAGCGTAAAAGAATACAATAATCAATCTGTAAAAGACCACTTAACTTTTAACAAAACACCAGACCAAAAAGACACCAAACATCAAACAAAACATGCACGCAGCCATATTGCTCTTCCGCTTGCACACGCGTAGAGCTTGGTCCGTTACATTTATTAAGCGGCGGCAAATTTAAAATATTTGAGTACCCAACAGACCTAGAAAATTTGTTTACCAAAAGTTTCTTTGGCTTTATCACAGAAGAAAAACTTTTAATAGTAATTCTAATATTATACATAATACCAAACATACTGAATATCAGATTATACGATTAAAAATTAGATTGTTTCCACATTTTTATAATTATTCTACTCTTTCCCAATAAACACAACATATGTGGCCCAATAATGGTAAATCACAAACTGCCATCTAACTCATCAATGGTACTTCGATGGCTGCTTAGTACTGGACTGTGCTGGACCGGAAAAAATATGTCCCACCGGCCATCAGAGATTTTGCCATCATTTAACCAGTAATGTGTCGCCACTGCATAGCCTCCAGTGGTATTTCATATAATTAACATTGGGCCATTATTAGACCACAATTCAGCCATTATTCAGCCACTCCAAGACCAATAATCTGTTACCAGTGTCTAACCAGTACTGTCTGTGCTATTGGCCATTTCGTGTGCCAATAGGTACAGTGCTATCAGTGGCGACTGGTGAAATTTAATTTGTCATTTCTTCGTATTGGAGCGAGGGTCAAGCGACACTTTAAATTAACTACCTACTAAGACTGAATGAAGAAGTTCTGCAGAACAGATTTGAACTTGAAATATGCGAAAACAGTTGCCAAAAATGGGTTTGCTGCCCCTGATAATTTTGTAGATATAATTTGAAAAATGTTTGCTAAGCTTTCGTTCAGATTCAGATGTCAAATTTATCTACGGATTTCAATTTGTATTAATATTTTATAAAGTTGACATTTAAAAATACGATAAGTATAAAAATTTAATCAAAAACAAAATTTACAATCTGAAATCTGAAAAATATGTTTTGCAAACATTTTTCAAAATATCCACAACATTTATTATCAGGAAAGGCAATCCCATTTTTGGGCAACTGTTTTCGCAAATTTTAAGCTCAATTTTGTTCTGCAAAACTTTATTTAGTCTTGGTAGTTATTTAAAATATCGCTTGACCCACGCTACAATAAGTAGAAATTACAAACTAAATTTCATCAGTCGCCACTGAGCACACTGTACCTATATTAGCACACTAAATAGCCAACAGCACTTATTTTACAAACCATTTACAAATTAAATAGATCCCATTTTTCAAAGCCGCCAGTGACATGCTATTCACATTTTAGTATATGAACATATTAAATAAAAATATATAGCATTTAAATACAAATGTTACTTTTTCAATGAAAGACAGTATATTTATATATTAACATATTTATTGTAAAACAAATAAAAACAATTTGTATCATTAAAACTATAACAAAAAACGTTTTTCCAAGGTAAACATCAATATAGGTACATATAATTACATATACCTACATATGATTTTTAGTTTATTGCTTACCTAAATCTACCTAAGAACTAGTTTTTGCCAAAAAGTGCAGGTGACCGGTGTTTGGGTAGATTAGGCCCGGCCTATCACAGTTATAGGGTTTTTCTATACCAAAAGACACAAATCGATATCCACTCAAAAAGTTCAGCTGACGTACGTTACCTGTAACAAAGGATTATCACAATAATATTTTTTTTTTTTCGTTGTTTCACTTCACTTACTAGGAAACTAATTGTTCGGGTTTGTCGGTTAATCACCCTGTTTTCTTGATGTTTCGTAACTTTTTTGAGAGATATTTGTAATGAAGGAGGCGGCAGGAAAAGATATGACGGTTTTAATTTTTACTTCTAAATTACACTGTTTGTCAGTACCTATTATCCATATTTCAAGCACTTTACACTAACAACTGCTTAAACACTTTTCTTTACAACGACATTGACGACTGACGCCACCACAGGTTAAAATGGCGAATGATAGTGGTGGTACGGAATGTGACGCGCAAGCGCAGACTCAAGTAGATTGCGCCGGCAATGAACCATTATTGGTACTGAAATGGCAATAATGCAATATATAAAATACTGGCAGAAACTCAGTAAACCATTATTGGTACTAAAATGGCAAAACGTCATTCATAAACTACTGGTAGGACTGTACACAACTTGTAATGGACCATTAATGCATAACCAGCAACATCACAAAACCATCAATAACTCTACTGGGCCAACAGAATGCCACACATCATGTGTTTACTGGGTTGTTTTTGTTGAATGATTCCTGATACAATATTTATTTAATAAAAACATTATCACTCCAAAATAACAATATTTTTAGGTTTAAAAAATAGTTTTCAATATTTTCGACCGTCAATTGTGATTGAGCATGTGCATTTTACACTTGTTTTTTTATAAAATGCCTTACCCAGAATAATATCCAAGTCCTTAAGTCCCTGGGACGTTAGCCTGGGTTGTTTCACTATTTGGGACATCCCAAGGATTTTCTTAATATAACTCTACAGGGACGTCCCTGACGGTAAGTCCCAGGGATGTTTCCGTGGGATATTTCAGTCCTTGTGACGTCCGAGGGACATATTGCCACGACAATCCCATATGGAACGTAAAAGCTCATATATGGACATCCCACGGACATTTTGTGCTAACTGGGTTTGGTCCGTATCTACAGACCAAGTATAGGAATTTTAGACACTTTCTTTGAAACCTTAGGTGACATATTAGATACTTGTCAAAACAATTTAAAAAAATATAAAATTATTCTCTGTGGAGATTTTAATATGAACTTGGAAAATGTAAATAATAGAATAGAATATATTTGTTTTTTTTATCACAATACACGTAATATCACTAAATCATTTCAAAATTTACTAATGGCATATAACCTAATACAAACAATTTTCTTACCGACCAGGATAACAAAAAATTCTGTCGTTATTAGATATTATATTTATTAATTTTGAAAATTCTCATAGTGAGGAAATCATTACTACCGTATCATCAGATCATGAAGGACAAATTTTAAAGGTAAAACTGTCTGAAAAAATTGACCATATTAAGAATACACACAAAAAGAGAATTTATTCTGACACAAAATTACAGTATTATAAAAATGAATTACAAAATACAAATTAGGATGAAGTTTTTTCTTGTGTAGATCCAAACTTGGCTTATAAAAAGTGTAACGACATAATAATAAATCTTTTACATAGAATATTCCCCGTAAAATAAAGAAAAAAAAATCAAATTTATGGTTTACACAAGGAATCAAGAATTCATGTAAAACAAAGAGGAAAATATACACACAGCTTTTAAAAGGAGAAATACCTCTTGCAAAATACAACACATAAAAAATCTGACAAAATGTAATATCTAAGGCCAAAAAATTATCAAATATTTCCTATATAACAACTTCAACAAATAAAAGCAAAGCGGTCTGGAACTTGATCAATTATTACAATGGAACTGAAACAAACAACAAGACCACGGTTTTAAACAATATAAACTGATCAACAAAATAAACGTCACACGGCCAAATTTGCCCTAACTTTGGAACTGAATAAATTTGGAATGCGGTCAGCGAATTAGTTTCTGTTTGCAGCATTCGCTAGTCCAATCCTTTGTCTGCCAGTTCTTAGGGTGCTAAATGAAACAGTGCAAAATTTCTGAAATTTCGGTATGGTCTCATTTGAACAAACATTTTTTTCTGTATTTAACACTAAAAACATAAAGATGGACTTCATATCTCTAAACCATTTTTGAATTTTTCGCTTATTTGCTTTATTTACAGGGCGCAGTGATAACTTTTTCACTCGTAAACCGATTCTCAAAATCTAGGGCTCATGTTGAAGCTAAAACTTCACGTAAAAAGACGCAAGGATGATAATTGAGTCAAGATAAAATGTCAAAATACAGGGTTGCATTAAAAGTGACTCAAATCTGAATTACTCCCGAAATCTGGTATTATGAGAGACATGAATTAAAGTCAACTTGCAGTGCAAACAAACCGGTTATTCTGAACACATTAAGATGTTCCTTGCTTGCATGAGTTAAAAATCATTGGTGGAGGATCTTAATTGCAACTGCAGGTTTTCGAAAACGAGAATAGGGTATTTTACACTATGAAAAATTAATTGTGAAATAATGAAAATACGATGGTCTGTGCATGGAGAAAGATTTAATATTCAAATTTTAAAAAGTGAGATTTTTAGTCTATACTGAAACGTTTCGTATGTGATGTCACTATTATAGTAAAATAAACACGAGACTATACACTGTGTAGCATAACAGATTTTTCATGTACCTAATTGTTTGAAAACTATTATTTCTGCTTATAGTAGTATTTGCATATTATTGTATCCATGAGCTTGATTAGCATAAGCCTAACCTTACTTAACTAGAATAAAATACCTACTTACTTTTATCTATGCTGTTCTGTTATATTTCTCTGCTATGCTCACACAGAGGTTCGATGATGGGATTAATAATTTTATAGTTTCCTGGGGAAAGTTAAAGATAACTACCGAATAATATTACTTTATGGCTTCATGGTTGCGAACGGTGTTGTTAGATGGCGCTAGCATAGGCAATAGACATTCAAATTTAGGAATGCACAGAAGAAATATTTCTTTCTGTTTTTTTTTGTGTAATAAGACTTTGATAGAACGAAAGTTAAAACCACGACCTGAAAATTAGAATAAAATAGCAATAGCAATAGAATGTATTTTTGCAAAGAACCTCTGGGATTTATAACTTTGCTAGCATTTATTTAGGTAGAAAAGTGTGTCCTGGTCTTTTTAAGGTATGTAAATAATATAAATTGTGTAATTTCTCTTAAATGTTCATTGTTACATGTTTTACAATGATGTATTCTTTTTAAGGATATTTATAAAACTTCACTAAAATAAAATTTAAGTCCACTCAACCAGTGTTTTCAAACATCAGCTGTACCCAACCTGGCCGTTCCGTTACATCTTGGCGCCCAACTAGAGGCCTGGTTTTTCACTGTACGAGTGTGACACCAGACAACATTAAGAAAATGGAAAGAACACCATCAGGTCCATATAATTTAAGATCAAGAGAAAACATGGAAAGTAGAAGTACCTCTTTACAACAAAATGGAGGACAATCATTCTCGTTGGCATCGGTAATTGATCCTGCAACAGAAACACAAGGTAGGAATGTTCCTTTTAACAACATGCAAAATGTACCCAATTTATTAGACTGTCCGGATAACAACTTGGGAAGTATCGCCTCCGCAGATCAAGCACGAGGGGCTAACATTGCTGCATCACAGGGAGCGTCAGGGCGTACTAGGCGTTCCATGCAATTTAATAAAGACCAGCCTTCTTTAAACCAAAATGAAATTTCCAATGGGAGTTCAACTTCAAACATAAATTTTGTTCCTCAAAATCCCATTAATCAACCAGGCGGAAGTTCAAATTACTTTTATATGGATGCACAACACATGCAGCCACATTACACTTATCCACCACATTTAGGTACTCAACCTGTGTGTAATTTACCACCATCGATGTTGCCGATGTACACGACAGAAAATTTTGAGCAAATAATCAATCGTGTAATAACTGCAGTTATGGACAGATTACCTGCAAACAATCCAAATACCAGTAGTGATAGTAGTTTAAGTAATACTCAAAATAATCAAAACTTAGGAAACAATTGTAATGTAGTAACTAGTCTAGACACACTGTCAAATTTTGAAGCCATAAAGGTCCTACCTGTATTTGATAACGAGGGTCCCTTACATCCGGTTGATTTCTTACTACAACTAGAGACCAATTTTAATACACGTAACATACCATATGATAAATTCAAATACAGATGTAATGATTTATTTAAAAATTCAGCAAAACTGTGGGCGAATGCAATCTTACATAAATTTAAAAATTATTCAGAATTTAAGGCGGCTTTTTTAGAACATTTTTGGGGACCGCATCAGCAACATGCAATATCCACAAAAATTGAATCAGATTCATACGTAGAAGGTTCATCAATAGTAGATTTTTTTACTTATCATGTAGGGTTAGCTAAACATCTACAGCCACCATACAATAATGATTTATTGATAGCAACTATTGCACGAAATCTTCCTCCTCATGTGTCGACTATGTTGGTGGGTGCTACTGATATAAAACAAGCTTTAGATCGTCTACGTTTAGCAGAGTATTATACAAATAAAAACAAAAGTTCTTATAAAAAATTTGGTAATTTTAATCATGATACAAATCATTTTAAATTTACGGGTGGAAAAAAAGGAAATGACGGTTTTCAACCAAGAGATCAAAAACGAAACATTAATGCTCTTGAGGACGAAATTGAAAATGATTCGGAAAACGCTTGAGTCTCCCACATGTTGGCTCAAATGTGGGGGCAATTTTAAAACGAGCCAACAATTTTTTTGATGACCCACGTGATCAATTAATAGAAGATTGTCAGTTTGTGCACAACACATCTGTTTGTCGTTCACCTACCATTGAAATTAATTTATATGGATATGCATATCCTGCATTAATAGATAGTGGGAGCACAATTTCAGCCATTTCAGGTGAAGTGTGGTCTCAACTATTAGACTTTCATAATGTAATCCCACATTTTCCATGCACAGGGATACGTGTAATAGGTGCATTTAAATCAAAATATAGAAAAGTATTGCAGCAAATGCAATTAAAATTTTTGGTAGGTGACAATATTTCTTTCTTGCACGAGTTTATTCTAATAAATGATCTCATATATCCAGTAATAATTGGAGTAGATTTTTTGCGTGCGTTTAAAATAAATGTAGATTTAGGGACTTCACAATTAACATGTCAGATAGAGGGACAGCCGGTATATATTCCTGAAAAATTTTACAACCATGAGTTCGCTACTGAGTCCGCGAACATATCTGCACTAATTAATAAACAGGATGAAAATGTTCCTCGTCTTGAACATGTTTATTCTGAAGTAGATTTTAAAGATGTAGTGGCAACTTGCAGTTTATCTAAAATATAAAAAGATAAATTTTTTAAATTGTTAGTGTGTAATAGTGATGTGTTTTCAAATAAGCCAGGGCGTACTCACGAATATTGTCACAGCATAACTCTTAAAGACCAAACAGAATTTTTTGTACGGCCATATCCAATACCCATTGCTCATAGAGATGCAGTGGAAAAAACCATTAAACAAATGTTAGAATGGAATGTTATACAGGGTCAAATTCACCATACATCTCTCCTTTGATGACTACTGTTAAAAAAGGAGGAGAGGTACGTGTCTGCTTGGATGCTCGAAGATTGAACAAAGTCATGGAAGTTGACTGGGAATTACCTCGTCCTATTGATGAAATACTGAAGACCATGCCTGGTAAGAGAATTATGTCAACAATTGATTTAACACATGGTTTCTGGCAAATACCATTGCGTCCAGAAGACAGGAAGTATACAGGGTTTATGATAGGCACAAAAACTTACGAATTTTGTGTCCTTCCATTTGGTTTACAATCGGCCACGAGCTCATTCACTAGGTGTATGGATGTAATTTTCGGTTCCAAGTTTGAAAAATTTCTCACCTACTATGTACTTATAGTGTCGGAGTCTTTCGAGGAACACCTGCAACATTTAGATCTAGTTTTCTGTCGTCTAAAGGAAGCAGGACTTACCATAAAATTGAAAAAGTGTTGTTTTTTTAGGCAAGAAATATTATACTTGGGTTATGTCGTCAAAAGCGAAACAATTGAACCCGATCCTGAGCGCACACAAGGTATTGCCGATTATACTAAGCCAAAAAATATTAAAGAATTGCAAAGATTTTTGGAACTATGCAATTATGACAGGTCTTTTTGTCCTAGGTTTGCAGCACTTACCGAACCTTTGACTGTACTACTCAGAAAGGGAGTTCCTTGGAAATGGGGGATTGTTCAAGAAAATGCATTTTCAGCAATCAAAACCGAACTGAAAAAATTTACATTACTATACAGACCCAACATAGACTTGGATTGGGGTATCCAATGTGACGCAAGTGATATGGGACTTGGTGGACAGTTATTTCAAGTGGTGAATGGTAAGAAACAAGTAGTGGCATGGGGCAGTAGACTGCTATTGGACAGAGAACGTGCGTACAGCAGTAATGAAAAAGAAGTCCTTTCTGCAGTTTATTTTTTACAGAAATGGAGAATTTATTTGTTAGGACGTTTATTCACCTTATATACTGACAACCGGGGTTTAACCTATCTTCAGACCTGTCGATTATTATCACCTCGTATAACCAGGTGGGCCCTAGTGCTTCAAGAATTTTTCTTCAATATTGAATATGTCCCAGGTAAGGAAAACATCGTGTCATATGCTCTATCACGCCATGCATGTGTCAGATATGACACACCATCAGACAAATATTTTAAAATATTGTTGTTACAGCTTCCTTCTGAATTCAAGAACACTTTGAAAAATGTAAATCGACATCAAAGGCAGGATGAAAAATTGTCCCAGATAAGAGATCGTCTGAAAGAGGATAAAAATTTGCAAAAATATTTTACACTTCATAATGATGTACTATACAAACGTGGCAACGAAGATAGTCCTTTTCTACTCTGTGTTCCTAAGGATTTGATTAAGGATTTTGTGATGTCCTACCATGTTTCTTTGGGACATTTTGGAGTATACAAGACTTGGCAAGCATTACGGCATGAGGTATGGTGGACAAATATGCATCGCCTTGTAAATCGTGAATTAAAAAACTGCCTGATTTGTCAAAAGGCAAAAACATCAACCTTACCAGATCCTCCTCAGATGCAAATAATTCCCTCAAATAAGCAAGATATCGCAGCCATGGACATGTATGGACCACTAATAAAGAGTAGGGCAGGTGTTGCTTACATATTTGTGGTTGTCAATCTTTTTACAAAGCATGTAGCACTGTATCCACTAAAGAAAGCAACCACAAAGGCGATACTGAATCATTTCACCAACGATTATTTGCCACAATATGGTCCATTGTGTAGGATTTTGCATGACAATGGGACACAATTCACATCCAGACTCTGGAAAAATACAATGAAAGAGTTAGACATAAAACTGATATATAGTTCCGTACGTCACCCATGCGCAAATCCATCAGAACGAATAATGAGGGAGTTAGGACGGTTGTTTAGAACCTTCTGTAGTGAACAGCATTCAAAGTGGGCTTATGAAGTACCCCGCTTTGCAGAATTCCTGAACTCTGTAGTACACGAAGCAACAGGATATGCACCAGATGAATTACAACTGGGGGTAGATCGAATAAAGTTGTTACCTGCCTTCTGTGCCCCGCCAGTCAACCCAAACATTAAATCATCTACGTTTCCACAGAAATTGATTCTGGCTGATGCGTCTTTAAAAGGCAAGGCAGCCCGAAGGAAAATCACACATCCTGGAAGACCATATTATGATTTCCAAATAGGAGACCTAGTACTTCTACGTGCAAATAACACTTCTTCTCAACTGAAAGCTGAGACAAAAAAATTTTTACTGTTATTTGAAGGTCCATACAGAGTTAAGAAGAAAGTCAGTGGAGCTACTTACGTTTTAGAACTCGAAGATCATTCCAGTGAAAGAGGCATGCCTCGCATCTAAAAATATTCAATAGGGCACCGTTAATGTGATCAGTACTATCTATCAGTAGTAACTTCCACAAGTCGGAGGGGGTGAAGTTGTAGCATAACAGATTTTTCATGTACCTAATTGTTTGAAAACTATTATTTCTGCTTATAGTATTTGCATATTATTGTATCCATGAGCTTGATTGGCCTAAGCCTAACCTTACTTAACTAGAATAAAATACCTACTTACTTTTATCTATGCTGTTCTGTTATATTTCTCTGCTATGCTCACACAGAGGTTCGATGATGGGATTAATAATTTTATAGTTTCCTGGGGAAAGTTATTAAAGATAACTACCGAATAATATTACTTTATGGCTTCATGGTTGCGAACGGTGTTGTTAGATGGCGTTAGCATAGGCAATAGACATTCAAATTTAGGAATGCACAGAAGAAATATTTCTTTCTGTTTTTTTTTGTGTAATAAGACTTTGATAGAACGAAAGTTAAAACCACGACCTGAAAATTAGAATAAAATATCTAATAGGTATTTTTGCAAAGAACCTCTGGGATTTATAACTTTGCTAGCATTTATTTAGGTAGAAAAGTGTGTCCTGGTCTTTTTAAGGTATGTAAATAATATAAATTGTGTAATTTCTCTTAAATGTTCATTGTTACATGTTTTACAATGATGTATTCTTTTTAAGGATATTTATAAAGCTTCACTAAAATAAAATTTAAGTCCACTCAACCAGTGTTTTCAAACATCAGCTGTACCCAACCTGGCCGTTCCGTTACAACTGTTTGACGAAGAGATAGAAATAGACTCCGCCCCATTAATTTTATGGTAGGTAGCGCAGAACGGTGTACGCAATAGTTAGTTTTACTCGATGAAATTAATGAAAGCTGCGATAGCCACAAATATATTATCTCAAATCTCGATGAATTCATTAACATAAATAGCTGATAGAAATTAAGAAATAATTTCACAAAAACGAATATGACAGTTCAGTTGACAGTAAAGCCGGCTCCCCATTTATTTGCGTTTTTCCTACGTTTAGCGTTTATGCGTTTCGCGATCATAACATAAGCTGATTGGTCTGTTGCGAAATGCATAAAAGTTTAATACGTACTTGTAGAGTCGGCCTTTGTCAGTCAAATCTAGCGGTTGCTTTGTAATTCGGGTTGTATAATTACGACCAATAGAGAAATTCTATTCAAATTTAGCGGGCATTTTTGAGGTGGAGTCTATTTCTATGTCTTGAACAGACAGAGTATAGAGGCATATTTTTGCGACACGAATGTAACCAATCACGCAGCAAAAAATTTATGTTCAACCAATCAAAATTAATTATTAATAAACATTTTTTGGGTATTCGTAGCGCAAACATACGTTTTAAGGTAAGTTCATGCACTCGCGATTTGCAATTGTAACCTTCCTTCGTTTTGGCGGAGGTTCGGAGAAGGTTACTGGGACGCTTGTGGGGCGGCGGTGCTTTTTAGGACGGTGTCTCGGCCCTGCCAAAAATGTCTCATAGAAACTCATTTAAAAGACATACACAACCCAAGTAACACAATAAGTTGTAAAACGGCTGCCACGACGTTATGAGAGCTAGGAGAACAGCTATTTGGCTAATATAGCTAGCCTCCGTGACAGTATAATTACCCTCTCAAAGAGTTGTCAAGTCTAAAGTGGTACAACATTTTTTGGTTACCAAAGTGATTTAGCAAGTATTTACCAGTTGCTGTTTTTCTGAAATATAAGAAAGATTACAGCTGTTTAGCTTTGCTAAACAAATGACCAAAATATTGCTTTTTTGCGGTTGTGATAAAAGTTTTAGCAATTATAAACAATTTTGTTGTAAATACCGAAAAATACTGTACAAACTACTATACTTATAACCCATTCTACAGTCTAAAGAATATGTAATTATGTATTATCATTATTACAATGTACCTAACCAATATGAATAAAGGAAGTATATAAACAGAATTCTGAAATGCCCTGGCGGATTTCCATAATATAATTCGCACCGTTCCACCACTGCTGCATACAAAAACTGTATGCCACCGTTACTTTTTCGTTAAACATGAACAAAATACTTTGTTAGGCTAGACACGCTTCAATATTTTTTAATTATTAGGAAATTTATTGATGAGGTATTTAATAATGATAATACGTTTTTCCTTAAAAATAGTTCAAAACCACAATATTATC
Organism: Rhagium mordax; assembly: GCA_963680705.1. Lineage (NCBI taxonomy): Eukaryota > Metazoa > Arthropoda > Insecta > Coleoptera > Cerambycidae > Rhagium > Rhagium mordax. The sequence continues at coordinate 47,885,665 of OY796657.1, forward strand.
ACAGGATGTTGCTACTGTAACTCATTTTTTGTTATCGCGATCAATATGACCACCCATAAATGCAGAACGGCCGTGTATTATTTTTACAAAAATTATGCTCCTTAGAAAGTATGGCCGCTGTTATATTCGATTCATTTCATGATTCGATTTGCAATTATTATGCAACCCGCAATCCAGTCATTAATTTAGCATTTTATTTAGTTGCAATATGGTATTTTTAAATGTAATTCAAGACAATCTTGTACTACTACATATTAGCTGTTTTTCTCCGATCCAAATGTGTTTTTACAGCTGCCAACTGAGAGTAAATAGCTTCTGTTATTATAGAGTATTTTATTTGGCTGCAATATGGTACTTGTAATTGCAATTAAAGACAATCTAGTACCACTACCTAGTAGCTGTTTTTCTCAGACGTAATTTGTAGTTTACAGCTGCCAACTGAGAGTAAATAGCTTTGGTTATTATAGGGTATTTTATTTTCGCTGCTTTTATTTCGTATTTATAACTACAATTCAAGACAATCTGGAACCACTACCTATTAGCTGTTTTTCTCAGTTGTATTGTCTATTACACAGTTACTAACTGAGAGTAAATAGCTTTGGTTATTATAGGGTATTTTATTTCGCTGCAATATGGTATTTGTAACTACAATTCAAGACAATCTGGAACCACTACCTATTAGCTGTTTTTCTCAGTTGTATTGTCTATTACACAGTTACTAACTGAGAGTAAATAGCTTTGGCTATTATAGCGCCTTTTATTTGATTATAAAATAGCGTTTCCAACCACAGATGGCACTCACAACAATTTTGCCATGGACGCAAGCTGGTACAAAGTTTTCACGGCCAGTAATTAGCTGTAAAATCTCAAACGTACAAACTGTGTTACTTGGGAAGAATCTATAAGATTTGTGTTGGATAGTGAAACCGTAATTTCATACAACTTCTCATTGAAGTTTACCAGTTTGTAATAGGCTTTGCATTACTTTTCAGATCCTACAAAAGTATTCGATGTAATACCTTATTCATACTTTTTAATCTGCATCCTTATACATTCCCATTAAATTATATAAACTAAACTGATATGGACCCATATGAAGTCTTATAAAAATAAGTACAAATATATCATTATAAAAATGTATAAAAGTCTACTAGGAACTCCTTATAGTATATCTTCTCAATTTCATTACTTTTCAGATCCTATAAAAACTCACAAAAGTATTCGATGTAATACAACCCAGTTAGCACAAAATGTCCCTGGGATGTCCATATATGAGCTTTTACGTTCCATATGGGATCGTCGCGGCAAAATGTCCCTCGGACGTCCCAAGGACTGAAATATCCCACGGAAACATCCCTGGGACTTACCGTCAGGGACGTCCCTGTAGAGTTATATTAAGAAAATCCTTGGGATGTCCCAAATAGTGAAACAACCCAAGCTAACGTCCCAAGGACTTAAGGACTTGGATATTAATCATGTAAAATGCACATGCTCAATCACAATTCGATGGTCGAAAATATTGAAAACTATTTTTTAAACCTAAAAATATTGTTATTTTGGAGTGACAATGTTTTTATTAAATAAATATTATATCAGGAATCATTCAACAAAAACAAAGAGTAGAATAATTATAAAAATGTGGAAACAATCTAATTTTTAATCGTTTAACCTGATATTCAGTATGTTTGGTATTATGTATAATATTAGAATTACTATTAAAAGTTTTTCTTCTGTGATAAAGCCAAAGAAACTTTTGGTAAACAAATTTTCAAGGTCTGTTGGGTACTCAAATATTTTAAATTTGCCGCCGCTTAATAAATGTAACGGACCAAGCTCTACGCGTACAAGCGGAAGAGCAATATGGCTGCGTGCATGTTTTGTTTGGTGTTTGGTGTCTTTTTGGTCTTGTGTTTTGTTAAAAGTTAAGTGGTCTTTTACAGATTGATTATTGTATTCTTTTACGCTTCATTATGCCTATTAATTTGTGATGTTCCTTCCTTTGAATAAATGATCAGTATTCCTGTAAAGGGTTATTTGAACTTTTGATGCGACATTGACACTGAAGTAGATACTCAAATACTTATTATACTGAACTTGACCCACATTTCGCCAACCAAGTTGACATCATTGGGAGGTGATAAACAGTTTTAAGCATCTGCCAATGATGCCATGTTGGCCAAGCTCGTCGACTGTAATAAACTTTTTGGTGTTTGTGGAAATAATTTCATTGTCAATTACTATTTTATTTTGAATCCAGTTGGATGTAGGTTTTATATCTGGTATGCTATTAGAGCATGTCCTTATCAGGTCCTAATATTGTCCAAACACGACCTGAAAGGACGTTGTTGGGACGTGACAGGGATATCCTGAACAGTCCCAAACGGCTTGCGCTGGGACGTCCCTACTTTGTTTTAGGATGTCCCTGGGATGTTTCAAATGTTCTGGCTTGATGTTTTTGGGACGTCCCAGGAGCAGCCTTGTGTTATCTGGGAAAGTATTCATACTTTTTAATATGCATCCTTATACGTTCCCATTAAATTATAAAAACTAAACTGATATGGACCCATATGAAGTCTTATAAAAATAAGTACAAATATATCATTATAAAAATGTATAAAAGTCTACTAGGAACTCCTTATAGTATATCTTCTCAATTTCATTACTCTTCAGATCCCATAAAAACTCACAAAATGATTCGATGTAATACCTTATTCATACTTTTTAATATGCATCCTTATACGTTCCCATTAAATTATTATATAAACTAAACTGATATGGACCCATGATGTCTTATAGTACAAATATATCATCATAAAAATGTATAGAATCTCTACCTACCATGAAAATTAGAACTGTATTGTCTTACAAAAATTTGAAAATCTATAAGAATCTCATGTTTGATAAAAACTTATATAATAAAGTTTATAAATATTTTTGTCTAAGAGGGTACTTGTTTGTTTGTAACTCTAGTTGGCGGAAAATAGTCTGATTTAGATTAACTGATGTAAGTAAATCAAGAATGTTTTTGTAGAATTGTTGGAATTTAGTAATATTAAAATCACCACATAAAATCAATTTGTATTTACATGGTTTAGCATGTAGTTTAAAGAATTAAAAAAAGTTGAGATATTACCTGTTGGTGGTCTATACAGGGTGGACCATTGTAAACGAAACACGCCTGTTTTGGGACACTTAGACTAGTTTCTTGAAAAAACGGACAGGTCGATTTTTGATTTTTAGGGGACAACTTTTGATGTCAAACTTGACATTGACAGATCAACCCCCTAGCCTCAGCAACCCCTAACTCAAGAATTTAAATAGGGAAAGGGGGTCGAGCGACCCCTTATTTGAAGCGTCTTTCAATTCTCTATGCGACAGCATGGTCGAAATTAGTTTTTCAATTTTTTTTGTGTCCCCATGAAAACCACCACCTAGATTAACTAAGGTGGGGGTGTTGTTTGGGAAAAAAATCCTGAAACACGTCACCTTTTATCTTTTGAATGGCACATTTTGATGTCAAAGTTGACTTTGTCAGGCCAACCCCCTAGTCCCAACAACCCCCAACAAAAAAAAAAAACTACGGTAAGGTGGTCGAGTGATCTCTCATTTTAAAGGTCTTTTGATTCTCTAAGCGAGTGCATGATTGTTTTTAGGTTTACTAAAATGCCGCCAAATTATGCTAGAGATCCTCCAAAATGTAAGTTTCGAGCAGAATTTGTACCATTGTATGGAAGTTGGTAACGCACAATTTGAGCATTTGTTGAATTAATAAAAATTTATTTTGATGTTGAATTTCGATGTTTCAATATTTTTTCTACACTCTATTTCCCATTTTTGTAAACCTAAACACAATCATGCACTCGCATAGAGAATCAAAAGACCTTTAAAATGAGGGGTCACTCGACCACCTTACCGTAATTTTTGTTCTTGTTGGGGGTTGTTGGGGCTAGGGGGTTGACCTGACAAAGTCAAACTTGACATCAACATGTGCCGTTCAAAATGTGTTAAATAAACGTATTCGCTATGTGCGCGATATCAGCGCAGCGTAGCGTTCACAACTTTGTAGGCTGTGATGTGTCTGTCAAAACAGTGAGATAAAATTGGAAAATTAAAATTGCATGTAAATTACATTTAATTTCATTGCGCTGCATCAATTTGTGCGGCTAAAGATCCGTAACAAACGTTTTCTTTCAGTAAAATGAAAAAAAGGCATGTAAAATTCGCTTAAAATGTATATTTTGGTTAAGACGTATTGGTTATATTTACTTATAATTTTGATATAAAACAAGAAAAACAAAGCTTTATAAATGCTTTTAATAAAGTCTGACATACATATGTTGTTGCTGTACCATTAATAATAAATAACATTTTCTTATATCACTTTTTAGACCAAAATCAGCATAGTTATAAAAACCGGATTCGAGAGTGTAACTCACATCACTTTTCAACCTGAAACTCGATTGAAAGGATTTTCTATTTTAGAAATTTACAAACTTGACATTCCTGATCAGTTTTTAAAGTACTAGGGCGAGTTGCTTTATTCACCGGTTGATCCATTAGATGTGTTCTATCTCATTCTAACCTCGGACATAGAATGAGATAAAACACATCTGATGGAGCAACCGGTGAATAAAGCATTTTGCCCCTTATTATTTGACTTTTGTTTCATCATTTGGTGTTGTAGATGGATGGATGCTTGGTTGGTTGGTTGTTATGGTGTTTAATGGTTCTTCCTTAACTTTCTTTCCTCTCTGTTTCATAAAACGTCTGTATCAAGATATAACAGCAGATTCATTGTATTTTTTTGAATGGTAGATGGAGGAAAAAGTCATCGTTTTCTAACTGGAACTGGCTTTTTCGTCGGGTTTGTTGCCTGATGCTTGCATTTTTCTTTTCACTGCAGAAATTCATTTGCTGCGTTGTTTTAATTTCCGAGCCCCGCCGTAAGGAATCGATAAAAGAAAAGAACTGTTCGTACTGTGACGCTCTTCTTTTTATTCGGACGTCATTTGTGACGTCCCTTCTCCTAAATATTGAGTTTATGTTACACAAAATGACTGTCGCTAATATTCTTGCCTCGGTCGCCAATCCCTTGTTTAACGTGAAGGAATGTCACTTTGACCTATCAACAGTATGATAGGGCCGGATAAGTTCAGTGAAGACACGGTATGTCCGGGTTCTAGGTTTGCTGGTCGCCGCTCTACTGGAGCGTCCCGACTGCTGACTGTATAAACTTTTAGAGTTAGAGGCTTATACTGATGTTATTATAAGGTATAGCAATGTTAGTGATATAGAAAGCATAAACTATTTGACAAAACAAATTTATTACAATAAACATTTTTTGTACATCGTTTGTTACACGAAAAGAAAGCAAATCAACGTGGTAGATATAAGTACGGCTAATTTACCACCAAGCAGTATGTAAGCAACTAAATATGGATTCCCAAAACATTTATTAATAAAGCACCAAATATTTAATAATAATAATAATAATAATAATAATAATAATAATAATAATAATAATAATAGACCAAACACCAGTGCTGCCTTACGTCCCCGGAGATATCGAGTCCGTTGTCGAGAACGAGAAATGCCGGATTTACTGGAACTACTCGTTCCCGACCGTCAGGCGAATTCACGCCAATAAGCCTGACATAGTCCTCCTCGACCATCAGACCAAGGTGATGTATGTCATCGAGTTCTCAGCACCTGCTGAGACAAACATCGCCTTGAAGGAGGAGGAGAAACGGACTAAATACAGAGATCTCCGGTACGAGCTCCAAGTGCTATACCCAGGCTACTCTGTCAAAATGGTCGTCCTGATAATCGGTGTACTCGGAGGTATGAAGCCCACGCTGCTCTCCGCATTGAAGACCATGCCTGTCTGCCAAACATCGGCAGAATGGTTGGCTGGTCAAATGCAGAAAGCGGTCATCCTGGGATCCCTTCGTTTACTTAGAGCACACGAGTCTGGAATCTACAGTGACTAACCCTGCGGGATGTGGGGAGTTGCTGTAGATTATTCGCTGGCGCTCTCTCTGTGTGGTGTCGGAGGCCACAGGGAGACTGTCCAGCACTTTCGTTCCGAAACGGGAAAAAAAAAAAAAAATAATAATAATAATAATAAGGGGTGCAAAATTCGGACCGGCAACCTCCTCGCGGTGCACCCCGGACAGGGAGGGGTAACCCTCTCTGACAAATGTCGGCCGTGGGTCCTCAGGGCTAACCATCCTGGGGACTCATCTCCTCTGGTTCTCGACCAAAACGGAGGACAGGCCCCTCACAATCGACCCCATTCGGATGGGGGTCAAAGACAGATGGGAGGGGCCATACCGGACGGTCTTAACGATGACGACTTTGCAAACGTACATGGACGCTTTAGGTGGACGGAGGGATTAAGGGATGACCTGCTGACCTGCTACGAGAGCAGCGAACCTGGGCGCAGGGGATACATGGCGCGATTACACCGGTTGTGGTGCGATATGCACCCGGAGTATCGCGCCTTCTCTCAACAACATCTGAGAGATCAAGTATCCTTCCTGCGCAGAACAGGTTACGTAAGGGCACCTCGTCAGCGTGAGGAAGTGCCTGCCGCACTTCCACCGCGGCAAATACCAGCTGACGAGGAACATCCTCCTGAGTACACCGATATCGCTTTAAGGACGAGGGTTAACCTTAACACCAGGGTTAACCCAAAGCCACAAGACCTGGCACGAATGGATTCGTTGATTAGTGAGGAGCTTCCAGAAGATGCCAACATCTGGCAGATCAACAGCGCGGTGTACGCTGCCGCCAAGCAACTCGTTCCACAACAGCGCCTGGCAAGCGCAGTTGATAGGGTCGGGAAAGCTAAGCGGCGCGTACAGAAGATCGAAGCTAAAATTCGATCAGCAAGGCAACACGCTTCTCGAATCCAGAGTGTGGTGGATTATATAGTCGCAGGTAGACCATTTACACCGAAGGTCCGGCGAGTGGCAGCCGGACTGAGACGCCAACACCACACTAAATCGCACAGTGCTGCAGACCATCAAGCAGCACTGTCTAGATAGGATTCGAGCGCTTATGGCTATTAAGAAAACTTTGGTCAGGCGAATGCGGAGTTTGGAACAAAACAAATTGTTTCAAACAAACCCGTCTCGCCTGTTCCAAGAGCCACAGCGTGTTGTCGAAAATCCGCCAACTGTTGATAATGTCGAAGCCTTCTGGAAAGGAATCTACGAAGTCGCGAGTCCATTCGATAATGACACTCCAGCTATAGCACACTTCGAGGCTCTCTGTCGTAGAGTCTTAGAAGAGCCAGACGAAGTGTGCCCGGCAATCAGTACGGAAGAGGTTCAACAAGCACTTGTTGGAACCAAGAACTTCGCTGCCCCGGGTCCAGATGGTATAAACAACTGGTGGTGGAAGAAGTTTCCTTCCACCCACCGCCATCTGGCCCGAGTTTTCAACTCATGGTTGAACGAGGGGCAGCAAATTCCGGACTGGTTTGTCGAGGGGCGAACTGTGCTAATCCCCAAAAAGGGGGATCTGTCTGACCCAAAAAATTATAGGCCGATTACCTGCCTCAACTCCTGCTACAAGTTATTTACTCGTATCTTGTATACCAGGATGTTGAGGTCTGTTGATCCGGTCTACCAACAGATAAACGAACAGCGTGGTGCCAAGAAGGGCCTGGCAGGTTGCAAGGAAAACCTGCTGATAGACCGCTGTATTACACAGGATTCTGTGCAGTACAAGCGGAATCTGTCAATGGCCTGGATTGATTATCGCAAGGCATTTGATACAACATCCCACGAGCTTTTGTTACACTTGCTCGGATGTCTTGCGGTACCAGCACCACTAGTGAGATGCATTGAACAACTGTTGCCGCTTTGGAGAACTCGCTTCACCATAACATCCGGTGCCGAGCGAGTTTCGACAGAGTTGGTGACATTTAAGAGAGGAGTGTTTCAGGGTGACTCTTTGAGTCCGCTCCTCTTCTGCATCTCACTGCTGCCGCTATCTGTTGGACTCCGCCAAACCCGCGGGTATCAGTGTGGGCCACCCAGCAACCGGAGGCATAAGGTCACCCATCTATTTTATATGGATGACCTTAAACTCTATACCTCCGGAGAGCGAGAACTTCAAAATGCTCTCAGGGTGGTCGAGGAATACACGCGGGCAATTGGAATGGAGTTTGGGTTGGACAAATGCGCAGTCGTCCACCTCAAGAGAGGACGATGCGGGGATTTCCACGAAGATGCGCAGCTCGCAGACGGAAGCATCCTACGACATTTGGATGCCGGAGAGACCTACACATACCTGGGTGTGGAACAACGTCACATCCAGGATGTGAACCAAATAAAGGATTCTCTCCGTGGCAAGTACAGACACCGACTCCGAAAGATTTGGTCTTCTGAACTTTCGGGGAAGAACAAGGTGTCTGCCACTAATATGCTTGCCGTTCCGATTCTGCTCTACTCCTTTGGAGTAGTTAAATGGCGAGTAGATGAGCTGCGCCAATTGGACAGGGATACCCGCAAAATGATGAATATCCATAGGAGTATTCATCCTAGATCGTCCGTTCCTCGTGTGTACCTCCCACGTCAACGGGGGGGCCGAGGACTCTTGAGTCTGGAGTGTATGCATGGCAGAGTAGCACTAAGTATGGCATGTAATATCCTAAGGAGCTCGGATCCGCTCCTACGGTTAGTGAGAGATCATGAAACCGTGGGAGTTGGCGCTTTATTGTTTAAGGCAGCACAGAGGGCCGCAGATGAACTCGGTCTCGTGTTCGACTACAGGCGAGGAGGCAGGCGAGGTGCTGATGCAGAATCAGTTACTGAGCTTCCGCCGAATCGTCTGACAGCCCAAATTAAGGCTGCCGAACAGAGGAATCTGTTCAGGCAGCACGTCGATAAGCCCCTGCACGGTGTTTTCTTTAACAACATAGAAGCACTGGGTTTATCGACAGAGCTGACCTTCGCATTCTTAAGGTCAGCGGGGTTGAAGTCGGAGACCGAGGGATTCATTGTGGCCTGCCAAGATGGTGTTATTAATACATTGGTCTATCGGAGTCGCGTGATGGGTGTAGAGGTTCCTGATATCAACTGCAGGACCTGCCGTCAGGCGCCGGATTCGCTCATGCATCTATTATCTGCATGTCCGATTTATGCGACTTCGGCCTACATCCAACGACATAACGCGGCTTTACGAGTGCTATACTACCATCTTCGGCACTCGTACAAGATAGACCAAACACCAGTGCTGCCTTATATCCCCGGAGATATCGAGTCCGTTGTCGAGAACGAGAAATGCCGGATTTACTGAAACTACTCGTTCCCGACCGTCAGGCGAATTCAAGCCAATAAGCCTGACATAGTCCTCCTCGACCATCAGACCAAGGTGATGTATGTCATCGAGTTCTCAGCACCTGCTGAGACAAACATCGCCTTGAAGGAGGAGGAGAAACGGACTAAATACAGAGATCTCCGGTACGAGCTCCAAGTGCTATACCCAGGCTACTCTGTCAAGATGGTCGTCCTGATAATCGGTGTACTCGGAGGTATGAAGCCCACGCTGCTCTCCGCATTAAAGACCATGCCTGCCTGCCAAACATCGGCAGAATGGTTGGCTGGTCAAATGCAGAAAGCGGTCATCCTGGGATCCCTTCGTCTACTTAGGGCACGAGTCTGGAATCTACAGTGACTAACCCTGCGGGATGTAGGGAGTTGCTGTAGATTATTCGCTGGCGCTCTCTCTGTGTGGTGTCGGAGGCCACACGGAGACTGTCCAGCACTTTCTTCCGGAAACGGAAAAAAAAAAAATAAATAAATAAAGACTTTATTTAAAAGGCGAAGTCTAGCCTAAGCTACTCAACTTAACCTTGTAGAGATAATAAAAGAATACATAAGCACAATTTAACACAAATGCAATACAATTACAAATTTAAAATGTATATAAATACATATAAGAAGTAAGTAGATAAATAATTACAGAATAAAAGAGATTAAAGAAACAAAATGTTTGAGATAAAATAATATTTACTACACAAAACATAGCATGAGTGATTATAAAAAGAGCAGAATTTAGTTGTCTCTTGCAAGGATAAAAAATGTAGTTTAATTTTCTTACGAAAACTATTTAATGGTAGCGATTTATAATGACTATTTAATTTGTTATATATAGTAATCGCGTTGTACGAGAACGAACGACAAAACATGGCTTTATGATGTAATGGAATAGTTAATAATTCTGTAAATCTTAGATTGGTATTATGCAAATTATGTCTAAATATAAGTTTCTCTCTTAGATATGGTGGAGATGCAGTTAATAACACTTTATGCAAAAATACAGCTGAATGATACTTATACAAGTTATCTATTTTAAGCCATCCCAGCTCATTTATTTTTGCTGACACTCGATCAAATTTTCGCAGACCAAATAAAAACCTGACACAAGTGTTTTGGATTTTTTGAAGTCTATACTGAGTTAATTTATCAAGACAGGGATAGTACATTATAAGACAGTAATTGAAAATTGGAAGGACCAGGGATTCACATAACTTTTTTCTCATCTTAAAATTAATTATATTGATATTAGTATATAAAAGTTTCAATACAACATAAGATCTTTTAACTAGCAGGGCAACATGACTTTTGAACCTAAGGTCATCTTCAAAAATAATTCCAAGATTTTTTATTTTATGAACAAAATTTAAATCATTGTTATTTATTTTTAACTTTAGATGAGTCGACAGAATATTTTTATTTTTAACTGAGCAGTACAACAATACTACACATTTATCGGTATTTAGCTTTAAATTATGATTAGTTGAATAGCGTGATATTGAGTCGAGATCAGAATTTATATTATCACAAGCATTTATAACATCAATTGGATTAAATGTATAGATCAGTTGAGAGTCATCAGCAAAGCATTGTAACTGACAATGTTCCGTTGTATTAAAAATATCTGCGACATATATTAAAAATAAGACAGGGCCCAAAACCGAACCTTGTGGAACTCCCGAGGTATTTGAATAAATTCCATTTAATACAACCATTTGATGCCTATTATTTAGGTAGGATCTAAAGAATTTTATAACATTATCATCAAAGCCATAAAAATATAACTTAGCACATAGTAAAGAATGGTCTATAGTGTCAAAGGCTTTAGAAAAGTCAAGTAGTATCAAAGCAGTTGCATCATCAGTGTCCAATGATCTTAAAATGTTATCTGTAATGTTTACTAAAACTGATGTAGTACTATGATCTTTTCTAAATCCAGATTGTAAAGAAGATATAATTTGATTTTCAGTTACGTAATCATATATTTGAGACTGTATAATTTTCTCTAAAATCTTCGACAACGCTGGTATTATTGTGATAGGTCTTAAATCACTAAAGTTATTTGGATTATTAATCTTAGGTATAGGGTTAATTAATGACATTTTCCACTGATTTGGAAAATAGCCTAGTTCAAGAGCACAATTTATTATATGAGTAATATGCTTGGTAATAACTACAGTACAAAGTTGTATCATTTTGGCAGAAATTCCATCACAGCCATGCGCGTTGGATTTTAAATTTTGAATCACAGTATGAACTTCATCTACTGTGACCAGTTTGAAACGAAAGGATAAATTGTCCTTAAATTTGTGTGACAAATACCAGTCAGTAGTATTTGGACAATTATTAACTGGACTAAAGACCGAAGCATAGAAATTATTTATCTCATCAGGTTTACTAAGTGGTTCAGGAATTATATTATTTTGTTTTTTACTCATATTTAGATTTTTTACAGATTTCCATAATTCTTTATTATTTGTCTGATTCTGATGATAAGATAAGTAAGCTGTTTTTCCCTTCTTATAGCATTTCGTATTTCTCGATAATATTGCCAATCTAATGGATCTTTGGTTAGTTTGTATCTACTAAGTGCTTTGCTTCGATCTCTTTTTAATTGTCTGATAGTATCAGTTATCCATGGAGCATAAGGTTTTGTAATACGAGAGATTATATAAGGTGCATGCTTATTAAAGATGACTAGAATATTTTCAGTTAAATAAGATACTTTATCGTCTAAATTATTTATACAGGGTGAATTTGAAATACACTGGATAATTTTAATCCGTTAAGCTCTATGGTCCGTAAAAATTCTTAAAAATAGTCATTTGTAAAATAAATGAAATACAGTCAAGAAAACAATTTTTGAATATCTATTAAATATTCACGACGCTCCTGAGCAGAACAGCTGAAGTGTGTAGCGACATAAATGCCTGTACCCCCACTCTTCTTAGCCATCGTGTTGTTGTGTTGACGTAGTTCAGCCTGTGCATCCATGATGTCGAGCGTGAATTTTTCCTAGTGTTTTAGATTTCAGTTTTGTGTTCGTAGCTACCACGTTGCCCGCGTAGTTCAGCCTGTGCATCAATGATGTCAAGTGTGAATTTTTTTTAGTGTTTTAGATCTCAGTTTTGGATTTACTTGGTAAACACTGCGAATACTGCGTAGAGGTATTTGTTCGTAACCATGTCAATGTCAAGTTCACCGGACAGTGTATCTCCAGCGGGACGAGTTTAAGGTTTTTTTGTTGAAACATTAACTATGGAATTTTGAAATTAAAACACTGGGAATTCATTAATTATGCTATAAGAAATTACAGATTAAAAATATTCAGTGTATTTTAAATTCACCCTGTATAAAATATATTATCCCAAGGAATAATGATAGCATCATCTAAAAAGCTTTCATAACGAAAATTCCTAAAATTTCTATAGGTAATAACCCTAGGCATAGGCCTAGGTAAAGATATATTAAGTTCACAAAAATAAGTTGGTGATCAGATATCAAGTCCGCATTTAGAAGGCCAGTATTTCGTACAAAATCAGGTTTATTTATAAATATAACATCTATTAATTTTTCCGACATATTTGTGATACGAGTCGGTTCATTTATTACTTGCACAAAGTCATACGACGACATGGTATAGGCAAATGTATTTTCTAGTAACTGATCAATATTTATATCACCTAGGAAAATTATATGTTCAAACTTAGGGGTGATATATGACAATAAATCATCTAAGTGTTCGACGGTATTTGTAATATTACGAGTATATGAAGGAACTCTGTATATTGCACAGATAAGTAAATTAATTTTCCCTTATTGAATTTCCAAGAATAGATATTCCAATCCATTTACTGAATGAAAATCTTGCAACACTTCCCTACAGTTAATATCACATCTTAAATAGATACCAACACCACCACCTCTACCAGCCGATCTGTCTTTGCGAAAAAAGTGAAAATTTGGAATTTTAACAATATCAGATGGTATATCATCATTTAGCCAAGTTTCAGTTACACAAAACACGTCAAAATTATTATCTATTACTAAGGCCCAATCTTTTCATCTTCCCGTTAACTTTATCCGGCAGTTAAAGTTGTTGATTTTCATTGTTGTAACAATTGTATCCTAGGTAAATAACTGCCGGATAAAGTTAATTGGAGGTGAAAAGATCGGCCCTAAGTCAAGTAAATGCCTAAAACCAGTAAATAGTGAACGTACATTTAAATGTCCAATTTTAATATTTATATTTTTGTTATTGGTCATAATTTATTTTATATTTTAATTCTTTAATTTTATACTGATAAAACTCGCATTTTTTATCACTCGCGCGATGAATCGTAAGTAAATTAGTTTTGAACTTAGAATTAAAATTTTTACAATTGATGCAAGTTAAAGATTCAGAGACACAAACATTTTTTTCATGGGATCCGGAACATAAGGGGCAAACAGGAGATTCACTACGGACGGCAGTCTTTCTTGAAATGACCATATTTTAAACATTTATAACATGGAGTTAGATTAAAATGTTCCTCTAAACCACATTTATTCCACCCGGTATACAAAAATCCTCTTTTCATTATGACACTAAAAAGGGTAGGAGAAACTTCAACAACAATGTCGAAATTATTTCTGTTTTTTATTTTTGTAACAATTTTGATATCTTCCTTAGACGTAGACAGGTTGTTGTCGGAAATCAATTTATCTAATAGAGTACTACTTTCAGCTGTACTTTTCTCAACACCTCGTATTTTGATCCTAGGATTTAATTTCTTGGGGTCGCTAACTGAATATACTGACCCGACTTTTTTCGCCAACGCTTCTTTTAAAATGTCATAAGAGTTTTTGTTTCCACAGCTGATTAGTATACCATCTTTTATTAATTTTGTTTTATTTACATTTATGTTTAATGCACCAGGGTTAATTTGAGATTTAATGTCTCTTTCAACTTGCGCATTTGAGATGGCGGGGTTTGTTGATTTAACCAAAATAACAGGAGAATCAGCCCTATTAATGTTTGTAGTTTTTAACATAGTAATAGCGCTGTAAGAAGCAGCTGTAGATATATCACTATCAGAGTTTGGCATTAGGGGTATAGTGTTTTTACTTACGGTTTTTATTTCGTACTCTTCTATCTTTGTTTTTTATAACTTTAACGTATACTCCATTTCAGTAACCAATTTGTTTATTAAATCCTTTTCTCGGTTGAAACAATCAATTTCCTTTTTTAGAATAACTAATTCACTTTCAATACAGGTACCACTACACAAGTTCACACTGCTGCCCTTTAGGTCTTCAATACAACTTCTGCATCTCCAATTTTTAGATTCCACAACAAAAACTTTAGCAATTGCATCGAAACATCTACGATGTACATATACATTGCATTTTGCAGTATTACATTTAAGGCTACCTTTAACTACACTCTCGTTATAACTTTTACACTTGTATTTCTCCGTTTTATCGGAGGACTCTTTAGATTCGTCACCCATCACATCGTGACGCTCGACAGCAGCAGAATGTTACAACAATACTTAAAGTATTTACTACAACAATAATTTAATCAAAATTAATTTTATTCAAAGAAACTACTTAAAACTAAATACTCAAAAGACAACTCTCAAGCGGAGGTGTGTGTAAGCAAAGCGGATGCAAAACTAACTACAAGCGGCAGGTTCTAGTTTTGAAGAAACTAAACGACTAGCAGAGTTATGGAAAGTACTAAAGCGGGTAAACGTACGTGCAATTACGGTATTAATCTAGAATTAATCGGATGCAGGTATCTAAAAAGCGGTAGCAGTAGTAAGCAAGCGGCAGGATGTCTTTGGAAAACTATAGACCGGTTACTGTCCCGTTTGGCTTTTCAAAAGTTTTCGAGTATGCTTATTTAGACCGATTGACATTATTCTTAAATAAATTTAATATTTTAACAAATAAGCAGCATGGTTTTCGTTCAGGAAAGTCTACCATTACTGCCACGAATTATTTTTTTAGTGAAGTTATCAGATGTATTGACGCAGGCGAGTGCCCTGTTGGGGTTTTTTGTGACCTTAGTAGGGCGTTTGACTGCGTGAATCATGATATTTTACTGGATAAACTTTATGATTATGGCATACGAGGTCCTCCATTGAACTGGCTATGCTCCTTCCTTAAGTTGCGTAAGCAATATGTTTCTGTACAATATACTAGTCAAGATTCTGTGGAAAAGATAAATTCTAAATCTTGCTTTGTTGAAATGGGAGTACCGCAAGGTTCAGTTCTGGGCCCTGTACTTTTTATTTTATATACTAACTCACTTGAGTCAGTGTTAGGCAAAACTTCCTTCTCCATGTATGCTGATGATTTGGCTATAATTATTTCGGACAAATCGTCTGACAGCCTGAGTAACGAGATCCACAAAACTTTGAAAAATATTTGTAACTGGTTTAACCAGAACTATTTTCATTTTAACGCTAATAAAACGCAAACCATTAGGTTTCATAATAGACAGAAAATGTGTGACAATATAGAAATAAATATTAATAATTCTGTTCTGGATAGTGCTGCTGCAGATAGTGTTAATTTTTTAGGAATCCACTTAGACAAGTGTCTCAGTTGGAAAGTCCACTGTACTCATTTGGTCTCTACATTGAGCTCAATAAATTTTTTATTTAAAAACATGAAAGAGATTTTAACGAAACAACAGTTAATAAACCTTTATTATGCACAGGTAGAGTCTCGTCTACGATATGGTGTCTGTTTCTGGGGTGATTCCACTTTATCACATGCCGTTTTTGTATTACAAAAACGTATTCTGCGCAATATAGCGAATTTGTCTAGTATGCATACCTGCAGAACCGTTTTTGTAGATTTTAAAATTCTTACACTAACCTGTATATTTATATTTGAAATGTGTGTGTATGTTTTCAAAAATAGAAATAAGTTCTATCTTAATAAAGATATACACAGTAAAAATACTAGGCATAAAAACGATATTCGCGTACCATTTTCTAAATTGTTAGTCACAAATAAATCACCAAATTATTTGGGACCGAAAATTTTCAATAATTTACCTGATAATTTAAAACAAAATGATATTAAATTATATCAGTTTAAGAAAAAACTTAAATTATTTTTAGTCGATAAATGTTTTTATTCTTTGTCTGAGTTTTTTGCTTAGATTAAGTACTACCTTACTATTTAATTGTTCTTCTGTTTTTTTACATTTTATTGTTTTTGTTTTATCCACCATTGACTATTGTTATACAATTTGTAATTGTCCTTAAACAAAATAAATTAATTTGAATTTGAATTTGAATTTGAGGATGGTTAAAAAGCGGTGACGAATGTAAGCAAGACTTGAAGTAAGCTTTGAAATAATTACGGTACGTGTTTTCAAAACTACCTTTGATAACGTGAATGAATTTTATTTCAAAACGGTAAACGTGTGTGTTGAAATGTGATAGTCCAGTAAAAGAAACGGCAATAAAAACTTCCAGTGGTAACAAAAGAAATTACCAAAACATAAACCTAATCAGTATTATCGTGCTAGCAAGTCGGATTTTCAGACTAAATATTTAATTTAAGTAATTCTACAAGTAATTACTACAATCGGGTTGTTCGTGTTAACCATATCATCCAGACGCCTAACCTAACCTAACCCCTATACAACCACCTCAGGAATAATTTTCAAACCAGGTTTATTCGTGTTAATCTAATCACCCAGACGCTGGCTAGCGCACTCACGACAGGGTGTTTTTAGATTCGTACGCTGGCAACCTGATTCGTTTATGTCAAAACCCAACTTGTTAGACACTGGCTAATTCGCGCTCGTCTCCACACGGTTTTGGGGTTTTTACCACAAACTATTATTCTGAGTAGTTACGAACAGATCTAATTAATAAAACACAACTGTACTGGCACCCCAAGACAAACCTCTGAACCTGAGGGGAAGATTGTGTTAACCCTTGCACTATCAGTTGTTGGCAAGTTCGCTCTCTCAACGGATAAATGCGTTGGTATTTACACACCTCCTTCGTCTCGTATTCTATCGGGCCACTATACAGACAGATGGACTACTAAATTTATTTAATTAAATAAATTACGGAAATGACTAGCTCTAATACCTTCTATCACGTTTCAAAACCAATAAAATATTTTATTCCTCACTTAAACTTAAAACACGCAAATACACAGTGATTTATTATAAATCAACTGTAACGCACGGACTGAATTTATAATTAATTCTTTCTAATAATTGACTATAAATTTCTCTATCAAAATATTGAAATAATACGCAAATTATTTCTAAGTCGAAAAGCAAATAATTAACGCGGTTTTATCTTTTACTTCAAGTACCGTAAATATGCCGAGTGCTTAATATTTACCTAAACAGAACTGGAACGTTTCGATCGTCGATATAGACTGACTTTTAAAATCAATTCGCGGATCCTACTATCCTGCTAAAGTCGAGGCAGCCCGGCCGGTCTCTCTTCACGCGCTGATAAAGCGAACCGCGTATTAGTCAGGAATCTAGCATCTCGAAAGACGCTCCTAAAAAGTCACACCCACCACTCGAAGATATAGTTTTGAAAAAATATGTACATTGTCCGGAATGACCTTGCGCATCTAAATATAGAGGGCGCCATTTTGTTCGCAATTGCAAAAAGGCCTAAAAAAAAAATTTCCTAAATTTTTTAGATTACTGAAAATTTATTAATTTTGTCTTTATACCGCATTCCCAGGCTTATTTTTTAATATTTCTTAATGATTTTCAAAGCAATAATTGGAAGTTTGTTCTTTCTAGATTCAGGTGTTGATAAGTTATTCTCGAAATTTTCATTAACAAATGCTACATAAATTGTTTAAACAATGCGTGTCAGAAAAGTGCAATGTAAATTTCGGCATTGAGTGATTTTGAAAACTATTACAGATAGATGCATACTTCTATGATACGAAATATGCAGAAAAGAATGGAGCAATTTTTAGTCAAAGAAATATCTGCCTTGCTTTATCCTCATAAGAAATATGATTATTTTTGTACAGCGCTCCGTTGTTTTCGCTACCGTTTTAAGTGTGTGCAATATCCAGTCACTCACGTCAGCGCATCGCGCGCGCTCTGGATCAGTGACTATTGACGATATACACTGTGTTTACAAAACCTTTACAATGCTTTCTTAGTGTACCTATTACTTTTTCGTAAATATTATCATTTTAACATGGACAATAAAACAGAGACATTTAAAGATTAATTTACTTGGGAACAAAAATTATTATAACAACTTAAAATATTTAGGTAGGTAAGAGGTATGTAAGAAAACAACTAAATGAACTTAAATGTACTACTTAGGTGGGCTTAGAAAAATGACAATATAGAAGTAATATACAATACATTATGCGTGTCGAATAATCTGAATTAACACCTAATATTAGTACATTAAACAAGTTTAGAAGAGCAAAGTTTTACTAAACGAATATAGTGTTATATGAGTTTAGTAAAACTGCTTTTCTTACAAGATTTGTTTATACTATTTTTTCACATTTTGTGTTAGTTAATTAATTATAAGCAAATAGTGATCGATATAAAAGCATTACAAAGTTTTAAATTTAAAAAAGTCATAGTAGGTACTTGTTTCCGTAACCATAGTAACTGACACGGCTTTGTTTATTTATACAGGGTGATTCATAAGTAATGGTACACAGACCAGCAGCAGATTTCGAACGTAAAAATATTGCGATTTGGCCAAACTTGCCTTAGTCCAAAAGTTAATAATAACCAAGATACAGGGTGTCAAAGTTAAAATTTATTTTTTAATTTTCTTTTGTAAATTATTGAATTTTCATATTTTTCTTGTGAAAATTTATGAGTGGGGATTATTTGGTGTGTGAAATCATAATACACCTTTAATTTTGGTATAACTCCTAGAGGACGCTACGTATGCTACGTTTAAGCATGTCCCAGAAAGCATACAATTTCAAAAAAGCCAACTATCCTGAATTGTATAACGCGTTATTAGATGTTGATTGGTCTGATTTGGAGACATTTCATGATGTAAATGAAGCAGTAGAATATTTTTATAGTAAAATATACTCCATTTTAGATATTCATGTGCCTCTTTACAAAAATTACAAAAGAAAATATCCTAAATGGTATACGTCTGATATAATTAATAATATTCGGCAAAAATCCAAACATTTTGAGAAATATAAAAAATATAAATCCACACAACATCTTCAGGAATATAAACGGTTAAGACTATTGATTAAAAGCCAAATTGAAAATGCTTATGAAATTTATTTATTAAATATTCAGGCATCTATTACAACAGATTCCAAAAATTTTTGGGCATTTATTCAATAAAAAAAAAATACATCTAGAATACCGGGAAATATGACGTATGATAATGTTGAATATGACACACCTCAATCTATCGTAGACGTATTTGCAACATTTTTTCAGAGTATATATTTGCCAAGTTCTAATGCTGAAGATATTCAAGAGATCAGTGCTAGTGAGATATTTAACAACCATTCTGTGAACATTTATAACATCACCATTCCTGAAATTCATACAGCCATTAAAAAATTAAAGAACAAAATGACATCTGGTCCTGATTTATTGCCATCATTTTTAGTTAAAAACTGTTGTAACGTTCTAGCTATACCTTTGTGCATTATATTTAATCTCAGTTTAAAAACATCAGTATTCCCAAACGCTTGGAAATTAGCACGAATTTGCCCTATTTTCAAAAATGGTGATGTCTCAGATGTAACAAATTATCGTGCAATTTCCCTCCTCTGTAATTTTGCTAAGGTTTTTGAGATAGTCTTGTATAATCATATCCACTTGTCAGTTAATGTTCAAATTTCTGCGTCACAACACGGTTTTGTAAACAATCGATCTACTATTACAAATTTAGCTATTTTTACACAGTTTATATCCAACGCTATTGATAAACTGGGCCAGGTGGATGTGATATACACAGATTTTTCAAAAGCTTTTGATCGGATTGACCATAGAATACTTATAAATAAATTAAAATACTTTGGATTTTCCACTCCCTTAATTATACTTTTTCAATCTTACATTTCCAACAGAAAGCAGTTTGTGTCTTACAATGGACATGATTCCAGAGTTATTAATGTAACTTCAGGTGTGCCCCAAGGTTCCAATCTTGGGCCACTTTTGTTCTTGCTATTTATTAATGATCTTAGTTACATTATAAGTTCAGAAAATTTACTTTTTGCTGATGATTTAAAGATATTTATGAATATTAACAATTTGGAGGATTGTGCGCAACTGCAAAACAATTTAAATCAAATTCAAAACTGGTGTAGTTCTAATAAACTTAGCCTTAATATTTCTAAATGCAAAGTGGTAACGTTTACAAGAAGGCAATCTAGTATACAGTTCTTATACAATATTGATGGAGATATGTTAGCGCGTTCTGACTCAGTTAAGGATCTTGGCATTCAGTTTAACTCGAAGTTGAACTTTTCTGAACATGTTAATGATATCTCAGTCAAAGCAATTAGAATGCTAGGTTTTATTGTCAGAAACTGCAGAAATTTTACCAATATTCATGCTTTAAAAGTCTTATATTATTCATATGTACGTTCAAAACTCGAATACGGATCTTTGGTGTGGTACCCATTTTATTTATGTCATATATCTGCTTTAGAAAATATACAAAGGAAATTTTTAAAATTGTTGATGTTTAGAGAGGACGGTTTATATCCTGAAAGAGGATATGATCATATATTACTTCTTACCAGATATGATATCAAAAGCCTTGAAACAAGAAGGAAATGCAGTTCAATTTTATTTTTATATAAGTTAATGCACAACGCAATAGATTGTCCAAGTTTATTATCTCAATTGTACTTTCTGATACCAAGGCCAAATTCAAGACACAATTTCACATTTTACTGTTCCTATTCTAGAACTAATGTATTAATCAATAGTCCAATACATGTAATGTGTGACAATTATAATAAGATATCCCACATATGCGATATAAATTGTGATTCGTACAGAAATATATTAAGAGTAGCTAGTAGTAACTTAAATTAATAATTTTTTTTTACTTTGTAGTATTTTATTGTATTATAAACGCAATTAATTTTTTGTTTTTTTATTATCATTAATTCATCAATTATTCAAAATGTTATTCTTACAATCTATTTTCTTTAAATATAATTTGTATGTATAGGTGTGTACTTGCGTACGTATATACAGTGTTTTTAGTTTTTGTGTAATTGTTGTCCTATAATTGGGTGTAACCTGTTGGGCAAATAAATTGATTATTATTATTATTAATGTGTAAAGATGACCGTAACTTTTTTCTCTTATTTATTTCATTCTTCTATCATTTCCTAATAAAAAATGTATACTTGTTTCAAGTCTCTAAATACAACAGTTTTTGAGAAAAGTGCAAATCAAAAATTCTGTGCGTATTCATTATGCACTGTAAAAAATTATTTTTAAAAGTAGGCGTTGAGATACAGCATTATCAGAGTAAATAAAGATAAATATTTATCAAGCATGCATAAAAACAAAAAGTACCTGTCAAACAACCAATCTTTTAAACATTAATTAATTGTTGTAGAAGTGTTGTGTTTTTTATTTCTTTCTAAATTTTTTTTAATACCTAAAAACTGATCGCCACATATTTTTTTCGAATTCTGAAAAGAGAGAAGTGATCAAGTTGAATATTTATTGTAGTATTTGTTGTTATATGTTGTTGTTATTATATTTTGTGATGCATTGTTTACCATGGAATAAAATTATTTATGCCTACTAGTTAAAATTGTTTTGTTGTAATGTCTGAAATTTTAAGAAATTGTTTAACGCCAATAACCACTTAAACGGGATTAACTACATAAGAGAAAACTACATTTTCAACGAAAAATTGTCGAATTTTGCCGGCAAAATAATAAAAATAATTTTTCACATCTCAGTGAATTTGCATGGAATTTTTGATTTGCACTTTTCTGAAAATCTGTTGTATTTAGAGACTTAAAACGAGTATACCTTTTTTATTAAGAAATGATAGAAGAGAATAATTTTTAAACGAAATCTGCCGTATGGGTGCGGGTAAAAAGTTAAGACCTTTTTTACACATTAAACGCAGCGTACGTAGCGCCCTCTAGGAGTTATACCAAAATTGAAGGTGTATAATGATTCCTCACCCCAAATAACCCCCACTTATAGATTTTTACAAGAAAAATACAAAAATTCATTAAATTGCAAGAGAAAATTAAAAAATAAGTTTTATTGACACCCTGTATCTTGGTTACCATTAACTTTTGGACTAAGGTAAGTTTGGCTAAATCGCAATATTTTTACGTTCGAAATCTGCTGTTGGTCTGTGTACCATTAGTTATGAATCACCCTGTATAATAACAGTTAAGTATAATTTTTGTGAATCGAATTGATTTTAAGTTATATGTATACTGCTCCCAATTTGAAGTGGGACACTCGAAAAATGATCACAATTCAAAATGCCGTAAAATCCTTAAAACTTTACAGATTTCGACGGAACGGGCACTATTTTAAAAAACAATTCTTTGACTTTCATTATGCAAACCAACAATCCAAAATATTCAATGCAAATACTCTACCGAGTGTTCAATGCATCCATGTCATTTTGTAAAAGTTTGACATTGTGTACGGCCTTAATGGGACATACTGTATATTTTGTTTTAATGATATCTTGTAGCCTTGAATGTCATGATAAAATCGTTTTTTATTTTTTGTTTTTATCTCTACTAGTTTTGAAGATATTAATTTTTTCTCAATTAGGTCATATTTTCCATAAAAATTGGATTAGCTTCTTGTTTTCAGTAGTTGGCTTTGAAATTAAAAATAAAATGTGTTGTTAGTTTGACATTTCAAATAAATGCACCAGCAAAACAAACCCTCAGGTAAAAATGGTTCGATTAAATGAAGCTTCTTTAAATCGTGCAATCGGTATGATACAAGCTGAGACTTCGCAGAGAAGGCCAGCAGATATTTTGGGAGTATCAATTAGTCAAGTTAATAACGCCTGGTTAAGATATCAAAGAAATAATTCCCCGAATTATACTCATGGTGGGGCCAGACAAAGAGTAACTACTAACTACGGCCGCTAATGACAGGTATATCGTACGAAGAGCTCTTTTGGAAAGGACACTTAATGCGACACAGTTACAACAACAGTTTGAGCAGGTCAATGGTATTCATCTTTCAACTGAAACAATAAGAAGTCGACTACGAAATGTAGGAGGTTGAGATTTGGTTTAGAACATCAGAACTCTATGACCAGGATTGGGATCGATGTTTGTTTTCAGACGAATCAAGATTTTGTCTATATCCAGATAGCCGTAGAGTACGGATTTGGCGTAGACAAGGCGAAAGGTACAACGAAACCTCCATGATTGAATATGTGCCTTACGGTGGAAATTCTCTCATGATCTGGGCAGGCATAAGTACTGATTTTCGTACAGAACTAATTATTTTTAACAAATGCATGACTGCAAACCTGTACCTGGAACGAATATTACAACCAGTTGTTTTGCCAATTGCTCAACACATTGAACCCGATTTTGTTTACGTGGATGATAATGCAAGTCCTCACAGAGCTCGAATAATTAATGATTTTATTCACAGAGAACACATTAATCGAATGTACTGGCCTGCTCTATCTCCGGATCTGAATCCCATTGAACATATTTGGGACGCACTACAGAGGCGAATTTCAAGTCGTCGTAATCGTCCACAAAATCTAAATCAGTTAGAAAATGCACTAGTTGAAGAATGGACACGAATACCTGTTGAAATTGTAAACAGTACAATACGAAGTATGCATCAACGATGTGAAGAGGTTGTGAGGTCAAGAGGAGGCCCTACACATTATTGGGTTTAGCTGACTTCTGTAATGGTCTTTTACTGAAGTTATATTTTATTTTTGTTTACTTATTTTCGTTCAGTTTATTAGTGCAAGATTTAAAAAATTAATCGTATAAAAATATATCTCCTTTTTATTTAATATCTTCGAAACTAGTGGAGATAAAAACAAAAACCAAAAAACGATTTTATCACGACACTCTAGGTTACAAGATATCATTAAAACAAAATATACAGTATGTCCCATTAAGTCCGTACACAATGTCAAACTTTTACAAAATGACATGGATGCATTGAACACTCTGTAGAGTATTTGCATTGAATATTTTGGCCAGTTGGTTTGCTTATAATGAAAGTCAAAGAATTGTTTTTTAAAACAGCGCGTGTTCCGTGGAAATCTGTAAAGTTTTAAGGATTTTACGGCATTTTGAATTGTGACCATTTTTCGAGTGTCCCACTTCAAATTGGGAGCAGTATATATTAATTATAATAATGAATCTGGCTACTGAAACACAATTTAGAATATTATTCTGAAGACATTTTAAATGCCGTTCGAGAAGCAACTTCGAGCATACTTCCTTTAAAATCCAAGGAAAAATACGAGAAGGTATATGAAATACTTTCTGTCAAACTGTTTTTTATTAACACTGACATTACTATAACAGTAAAGTGACATTTTCATGTGATAAAGTGCCACTTTATTAAACGATTTTGAATTTAGTAGAATACCATATTATGGGTCAAAATACGAAAAACACATTTACCCTCACAATAGCAACCTATTATGGACGACCATTTATAGTTATTAATTTAGGGATATATACATTATTCTTCAACTCCCAACCAAAATCATTTGGATTGGGAATTTCTGGATTTACCTCAGTCGCATTTTTTCCAAACAATTATTTGATACGCGGCTCTTAAAATTTGTTGATAAAAAGAATCCTCGGTTGGTGGTAAATTTCATATATCAACGCCTTAGTGCGGCCTTAGAGATACTGTGGCCTTAGTGTCTAGGCAGGTACTCATTCGGTTAGAGCGCGCGAGATAGGTATGTTACAATTATTCAGCGCAACAACGCAATGCCGCCGTGCAAAAAAATTCGTATCTTTTATAACATTAAAGCAATGTAGATAATTCTTTGACTAAAAATTCCTCCATTCTTTTTTGCATATTTCATATCATAGATGTATGCATCTATCTGTAATAGTTTTAAAAATGTCCCGATACTGAAATTTGCACTACACTTTTCGGGGACGCTTTGTTTAAACAAATTCTGCAGCATTTGTTAACAACATTTTCGAGTATAGTTTGGTAGCATATGAATCTAGAAATAACAAGCTTTTGATTGGTTTGAAAACCATTAAGAAATATTAAAAAATAAGCCCAGAAACGAGGTGTAAACATAAAATTAATCAATTTTCAGTAATACAAAAAATTTCGATATTTTTTTTTATGCTTTTTTGCAGTCGCGGACAGAATGGCGCCCTTCACATTTAGATTCGCAAGATTATTCTAGATAAGGTACCATTTTTTTCAAAACTATATCTTTGAGTTCACCCCCTATGAACGAATTTGCGACTCCTGATTCCCGACTATATGTTTCTCGTGGCTAGCTATTTAAGTCGCGCTCTGGCTCATTTATTTATCAATCCCGAATGGAAATTGTTATTAACAATTCTAGTTCGGACTCCTGTATCAGCGGAATAGCTTCTACTCATTTTTCTGAGTATTATAGTGAAAGAAACGGAATTAATAACGTACGGATTACTTAAATAGAAAAATAAATAAGTTTATTTATTTATAATACGTTTAAATAAATCGAACAAACTGTACACGGACCGGTTTTAAGAGACAGGTGATTACCTGAATAGTTACTGAAATTACTACTACTCTTTATATAGATTAGGGTGTACCCGAACTCTAAATAAACAATAAATAAATTTATTAACTGCAAATTAAGGGGCAGCGAGCGGAGGACTGACTTGACTCACTTCATAGCGATATGAAGTTAAGCAACAGCTACCGCGTTTAGTACTTGGATGGAGACTATCCACGGAAAGACGCGGTCTCGTTTCCCTACTTCTAGCGGCTTGTATATCAGCTATATCGCAGAAGCAATACAACTATAGGCGAGAGGTGTATTGAGGATATACCATCCTTCGGAGAGGATGTAAAGCAGTCAGTCCCTTGTCTATTAAATGTTAGGCAAGTAATGAATTCCTACTCTTAGTAAGATAAGAGGTTCGGCAAAATTTCCAGGTTGGGGGTTGCTCGTCTCCTGGCGTCGGTGATAGGCCCTGGTAGCGGAAATAGGCCGACGTTAAATAAGTGTATATAAAAAAAAAAAAAAACTGCAAATTAACAGAACGCGGAATTTTAGGTTCAATAATTCGTATATTTTTACTAAACCGGTTATACAGGGTGAATCTGTAGGCTTAAAAATTTGCTTCGTTACACCCCCCCCCCCCCTTACTTGGAGGAAAAAAAAAGAATTTATTCTTTTTTTTTTTCTAACAACGGACTAAACTATCAAAACTCTACAATACTAAACTTACTCTTTCGCGGATAAAAGAAAAATTTTGAACAAACCAAAAAGAAATCTTCTAGTCTTCGGACTTTTCCCTTGTCCAAAACAAACGGGATCCTTGGGGACATCTTTTCTGGTGTGGAGCCAGGGGGTATTCCTTTCCAAGCCATTACCACAAGCGGTGATGCGGACAAGGACAACCGGTGACACGGGTCGTCTCCTGGGGTTATGTCGGTACGGACGGACGGATGCGGCGGTCGACTTGACCGACGTACGGAACGACTGGTATTCTGTCGACGGTAGTTGCGAGCTTCTGAGTGACGACACTTACACTCACTCGACAAAACTCCTACCAGGCCGCAATTTGAACAGAACAGGAGGGGTTTTCGGTTGCAATGATTACGGTGATGTCCGGGATAGCCGCACCTCCAGCAAAGATCCCTGTCGGTTGGTAGATGTATTGGAGGTTCTGCGGGCCGGACGCGATTTACTCTGGAGCGTACAATCAACGCAGGTACTTCCCCTACTAGGTTTGCTGATTGCGCTGGTACGTAGCTGGTGCAAATATCGGATTGAATCGGTGCCCCTGCCTTTGATGAGGTCGTGACGGACAGGGTGATATCATCCCCACCTTCCAGAAGGGCTTCTTCTAAGGCTTCATCGATTTCGGACATTTCTGACTCATTGATTTCCAGGACCGGGCTTGTCATGGCTGGTAAATCGGTACTACAGGCAAACAACAGAAAAAAAATCAATCGGATTTTGGATTTACGGTTTTTGACTTTTTAGCAAGCCTCGTACGCTGGCTTCAAATCTTTAATGTGCACGCGCCTGACCTTCTTACCACTACTGCTTTTTAGATCATAGACTACCGGTGATATTACGTCAGTGATAGTGTACGGTCCGGAAAACTTAGGCGCGAGCTTTGCGGCAAATCCTTTTCCAGCGGAGGACAAAGGATGTTCACGTTTCATTACCTTGTCTCCGACATGACATCTCCATTCCCGACGACGGAGGTTATAGTTTCGACTTTGGGAAGAAAACGCACGAGATAGGTTCAGACGGACAAGCTCATACGTTTCTCGGAGCCGAGTTAACCTTTGCAGGTGGTCGGGAGAGATTGCGTCATCCGGTTCGGTTTCTGGCGGTGTCGTACTCTGTTGACTTAATGATCCCGGCATTTCCATTTCTCGTCCGAAGTTCAGGAATCCTGGCGTAAAACCAGTGGATTCGTGATGGGAACTGTTTATGGCGAAGTTTAGCTCCGGAAGATGGTGGTCCCATTTCCTTTGATTCGCTTCGCAATACTGGGAGATCATAGTCTTCAGAGTCTTGTTGTACTCCAGGAAACGTAGGCTCAAGGTGGAAAACTATATAGGATTTGATTTTTATTTTTTTTTATACTGATCTTGGGATGCTCAATTTGGGTCTGAGTTTGTGGGACACAGCTGTCCCCAGAACATCCCCATCCACCCCCCCTAAGGGCTTTTTTTGCTTTTTGCTTTATATCGAGCTTACGGTGCATGCTATCGCAAAAGTACCTATATTTTAGTCATCTTTGACGAATACGTCATCTATCATCACTAGTAGGGAAGTTTACAACCCTTAATATTCAGTTACCAAATTTCACTAGTTTATGTATAATCGTTCCAAAGATAAGAGGGGGGGAGGGGACTTTTGAATAGCACTGTATGTGGGATGACTTGCATACATGTCATTTAGCAATTAATAAATTAAAAGGACCTGCCGAAACCTGGTACAAAAGTTTACCAACTATTCCAAAAACATGGTCAGAGTGGAAATTGTTGTTAACAAATATATTTCCTTCAACTAGATATTTACATTCCTTAATGGCAGAAATGCTTGCTCTATGTCCTAAACCAAATCAAAGTCTTTTTGAATACTGCTTCGATAAGCTGGCTGTAATTAAGAAAATTAAATTAAATTTAAACGGTTCAGATGAGGTAAACCTTATTGTAGGGGGATTAAACAATCATGCCATAATAGTTTGCAGTTAAGGCAGCCAATATTGACGATCCGTCCAAGTTAGCGGTATACTTAAAGACCATTAAGCCACTGACGTCGGTGGTGGGTGCCATGGATGCTAAAAGGGAGAAGAATCTGGTAACTAATACTATTTATTCTAAAAATAGACATAGCCAAAGCGGTGATGGGTATCGACAACGAAATAGGGATGCTATTTTATGTTTCATGTGCCGTCAACCGGGACATAAACAAATTAATTGTCCTCAACATTCCAATCAAGGTGACAAACAGGCATACTGTGTGAAGTGAAGCTGTCCATAGATTTGTTAGTTGTTGAGAAATGCATACCTGGTGTAGACATAGTCGTGGGACAAAACTTTACTGAAGACCCCCGCATAAAATATCAGCGCGTAGGCTCTGCATTATTATTTAGTTATGGTGAACGCAATAGAAATCACAAATACCCAAGTTATAAAAATCGGTATTGAAGACAAAGAAATTCAATCACGTGTACTAGAAGTCATAAAAAAATTTTCAAGTTGTTTTCCAAATGATCCTACAACACTGGGAACTATCCTCGGTGCAGAAATGAAAATAAGGTTAAAATCTGAGACACCCATAGTACAGCGACCATATCGTTTGTCTGAGGCTGAAAAATGTAGATTGCACGACTTGATCAACGAACTTTTAAGCAATGGTGCGATTCGACCGCCACATTCACCATACGCCACCCTGTTGTTATGGTGAGAAAGAAAAATGGCAAAACTAGGTTATGTGTGGATTATAGGTTGGTAAATAAGGAGACCATAAAGGAAAACTATCCTTTACCTATAATAGAAGACCTAATTTACAGACTCTCAGGACACAAATATTTCACAGTTCTTGATTTCCGTGCAGATATCACCAAATCAGTTTAGCAGAAGAGTCAATTCCAACCACGGCTTTTATAACACCTGAAGGAAAATATCAATATGTAAGGGTTCCATTTGGATTGACGAATGCACCATATGTGTTCCAACGAGCTGTGGATAGTATTCTAGACGATCTTCGACTTAATAAAGCTATAGTATATCTGGATATCTTAATTCCATCCAAGAACTTAGATGAAGGTATTAAAAATCTCAAACAAGTTCTGCGTCGATTGCAGGATAATGGTGTGTGTTTGAACATCGCAAAATGCATTTTTCTGGCTGAAGAAATTGAATATCTTGGCTATAATATTCGCGGAGGGAATGTACAACCTAGTACATCAAAGTTAACAGCTATTAATAAGTTTCCTAACCCTAAAAATATTCATCAAGTTAGACAATTTTTAGGTCTGGTTGGTTATTTTCGAAAATTTGTACCAAACTTCGCACATAAATCAAAACCACTGACTAAACTCTTAAAGAAAGAACAACCGTGGATATGGCAACCAGAACAATACAATTCTTTCAAGACATTTTTTGACATTGTCTGACTGTAATAAAGAAACAATGCTTTATACAGATACCAGTCGGTTGGGGATAGCAGGAATGCTAGTACAGTTAGACGCAGGAATAGAAAAGGTTATTGGTTACTATAGTAAAGCGACATCTCCCTCATAACAAAGATATTCATTTGAATTGGAAGCTATGGCAATTTTAAAATCAATTAGACGATTTAGAGATTATTTGGTAGGAATTAAATTCAAAATATATACTTATTGTGCAGCTGTGCGAAGTGCTATGAACAACAAGGATCTAAATCATAGAATTGGCAGGGGGATCCTGGAATTGCAGGAGTACGACTTTGAAGTACATATTACATCGACCTGGGCCTCGAATGGCACATGTAGATGAGTTGAGCCGGAATCCTACAATAGAAAATCACCATGGAGTATATGCTTCCGTACTGTCAGAAAGTGACTGGTTACTTACTGTACAGGAAGCTGACTCGGAAATAAGTAGCATACGGATTATTCTATTCTCTGGTGATCAAAACAATAATAAAGACATTTTCAACAACTATGATCTCCAAAGAGGGAAGGTGTATCGTCGTACTGACCATGGAAATAAAATCATTCTCCCAAAAGCTTGCAGGTGGCAGGTCTTACGTTTCAACCACGATGATATTGGTCACTTTTCACTAGACAAAACGTTCGAAAGGATTGCCAGCAAGTTTTCGTTCCCAAAGATGAGGAAGTTTATAAAAAAATATGTTAAGTCCTGCATCAACTGCATGTATCATAAGGCACCATCAGGAAAGAAAACTGGATATTTGCATCCCTTACCAAAAATCCCACGGCTATTCCATACAATACATGTTGACCATTTAGGTTAGGAAGTATATGGTACAGGTACTTAATAAAAAAACAAACATAAAACACACCACAGAAATTAGACAATTAGACAATGATATCATAAAAGTTTTTGGAGCGCCTAAACGAATCATTACTGATAGAGGTAGAACATTCACTTCTAAAAGGTTTAAAGACTTTAATGACCAAAGAAATATTAGACATCATTTGAATGCAGTAGGAATGCCTCGTGGGAACGGGCAAAAGTCAAAAGCGACGATGAATGGGATGTTATGAACATTCAATTAGGCCTTAATAATACTCTGAACAGGGCAATAACCACTACTCCGTCAGAGGCATTATTAGGATATCGAACAGGTCCACACAATTTTGATTCCGTTGAGCATGACGAGGATCATATCGATGTTAAAAAACTTCGAAAGAACATTATTAATCAGATAGCAACATATCAGTTACAACAAAAGACAAAGTTTGACGTACACAGAGCAATATCACAAAACTTGTGGGTGGGTGAACTAGTGCTCGTAAAAATATCATCCATAGTGAGCACAGGAACGAGTCGCAAACTAGTACCGAAGTGGAAGGGTCCTTTCAAGGTGTCCAAAGTCTTAGAAAATGATCGTTACGAGTAGGTATAGCAGCACTTGAGCCAGACGGCCCCCCCACTCCTACCACCACTACTGACCCTCACTCCTGCCCTCCCCACTTCTACCCCCACCACTGTCCCCACTACTGAACCCCCCACTCCTGAACTCCCACCACTGTCTCCCACTCCAGACCCCCACTCCTGCCCTCCCCACTCCTACCCTTACCACTGTCCCCACTACTGAACCCCCCTCTCCTGAACCACCCATCACTGTCTCCCACTCCAGACCCCCACTCCTGAACCCCCCCTCCACTCCTGCCCTCCCCACTCCTACCCCCACCACTGTCCCCACTATTATCCCCACTCTTAACCCCCCCCACTCCCACCCATATTAAATTATTTGAAAAAAACAGTAAATTAAAATAAAAAATCGACCTGTTTTTGGAATTTTCAATAATATTGTTTATGTATCTAATAATAAATTTACGCGTTACTTTATGGACGCACTGCATATTGGACTGTCAAGGACCACATATACCTTATGAATTGTTTAATAGGTACAGCCGTGCGTGAGCCCGACAGATAGACATACCTGGCTAGACATATGGATAGTTCAATGACATACCGAGTTTCCGGTGGTACCTATCAAATTAATGCACACGTGTTACATATAGGGTTACACATCCGACGGTGTCAAATTAATGTGCTCAGATTACATAGGTCAATGACACATATTACATACACGTGTCACATATCGGGTTACATAGGTCAATAACTCATATCGGGTTACTCGTGGTATCAAATGAATGCACATGTATGCATATTTCCTGCGGTATCAAATTAATATACATACGTATCGTGTTACATAGGTCAGTGACCCATATCGGGTTACATACACGTGTCATATATCTGGTAATAAGGAACAGGTGTCGCGGATCTGGTTACATAGGTCAATGACCCATGTCTAGTTTCCGGTGGTGTCAAATTGATGCACATGAAAGCACATTTCCGGCGGTATCAAATTAATATGCATATCAGGTTACATAGGTCAATGACCCATATCAATATACACGTGTCATATATCTGGTAATAATGAACAGGTGTGACGGATCAGGTTACATAAGTCAATGACCCATGTCTAGTTTCCGGTGGTGTCAAATTAATGCACACGTGTGGGGTCAATGTATTCATGTCTAGACGACATCCGGTTTATGCACGAAGATGAATGACCTTTACAATGAATCAGCATAAAATTGACATCCTGTAATTCATCCGGCGGTATCAAATTAATATACATATCAGGTTACATAGGTCAATGACTCTTATCGGGTTACTGGTGGTATCAAATGATTGCACATGTAAGCATATTTCCGGCGGTATCAAATTAATATACATAGGTATCGTGCTACATTGGTCAATGACCCATATCGAGTTACATACATACATATCATAATCATAATCTGGTATTAATGAACAGATGTCGCGGATCAGGATTATCTTCAGTATACCTGCTTAATTTTACATACTGACGTGAGCATCCTCCAGATTCATCACATATATAGTTTATAAAACAAGTATTGTTATTTATTATATACCTACACATCTTACATTATTTTAAACCTTACTGAAAAAATATGTGCTGCGGAAGATTCTTCACAAAACATTTTCCTCAAAACATAAATCACATTTTGACTGTTTTGAACAGCGTTTACTATCACATAAAATTGGAATGGTGCTGTGGAACCAGTAGAATTAGCCCTGGCAGGATTTTATTATGCGGGCTGTTATGATATAGCTACATGTTTCAACTGTGGGTTAGATGTCAGTTGCTGGAAACATGCTGATATACCTATCTATCAATGATCACTTGAAATATTCAACTAATTGTTCTTATGCAAAATTAATGAAGAAACGATTGTTGCTTGGTACACAGGAGAAGTCTACATATGTAGTAATAAAATGTGATTCCACAAGCTACAGAAAAGCATTCTGGTGGCTTTTGAGTTTTAATCTGGGCATGTCTGCAATGAGTGGCTATATTTTTATGAATATAAATTAGATTGCATGAAATTTTTAGTAACAAATATTATTATATGGATATAAATATATTAAATTAACGTATTTTAATTAAAATTTGTTTCACAATCATATTTATCCCGTCCTCCCAAATTTATTATTTTTAACAGGTACTTACCTTTTAGAAAAAACTGTTTATTAAATTATTTATTTTGTGCATAAAATGTTTAGCAAGAATTTTCGTTCAATGCATTTGTGTTTGTTATTTCTCAAAATATGTTTTAAATTATGGATTTTTTTTTTGTTAGTTATGGATGATTTGCTATCATTCTTTGTTCACAATTTTTCATTATTTACTTTTGTCAAGAATTCTAAGTATAGATGTATTTTATCAAATCATATTTTTGTAATTTTTCACTATTTACTTTTGTCAAGAATTTTAAGTATAGATATATTTTTTAAATCATACTTTTTGCAAAAACATCAAAACCTGAAATGAAAAATAAGAAAAGAAAAAATGCATGTAATAATGTTTATTATATTATAATATATATATTACAAAAAAAATTAAAACATGAGGAAATTCAAAAAAAAAAAAAATTAAAACGAGGAAATTCAAAAAAAAAACCATACCTAATAATCAAAATTAACTCTAAATGAAGAAAAAAAAAACATAAAAATACTAAAAACTAAATATTAAAAAAAAACTTAAAATATTATTAAACTACGGGGTAAATGGAAAATTATCCACAAAGTATTTGAAGTTGTCCATATCATTTTGAACACTTTTTTCCTCGATTTCCAGCGACATTATGAGTTCATTAATGATTTGTTGCCGCTTTCGCAGCTCGACGAGGTGATGCGTTAGTTTTACCTTCCTCGAATATGCAACTTATTTTACATATTTTGCAGATTTTGACGCGACACAATGTTTCACTTCACTTCACTGAGGAATGTAAGTTTCTCCTTCTTTGTTTTTTCTCTCTCTCACTAGTAATTGTTTTTTAATTTCACACAAGTAAGCCCCTTCAATGTGTGCTTCATCTTCCCGCTCTCGAATTAATGTTATAGGATATGACGCCTTTAATGGTAGAAATGTAGAAAAATCAGCCACTGATGCGATGGTGGTGGTTCCTGAGTCCAGTTTCCTCGATGACCCTGGTGTTGGACCTATCAACGTTTAATAACTAAACTAAAGGCTGTGTCAACGTTTAACCATTCGTTATAACCATTGATAGTGGGAGGGAACGACCGATATTCGTATTAAGTCAATCAACCGCTGTCACCACATCTGATTTAACTCTTGGCCGTTGAATTCAACGCAGGTCGAGGCAAACCCTTAATATATCGAAGTCTCGAAATCGATAGATTAACGGCAACTGTCGACAATGAATGCTTCCTCGTATACAGGCTTCGCAACGTCCTGAACTAAAGATACAACACTAGCTAAACACTTTGCACAATACACAATTCACTTCTGACACCTGCCCAGACAGGTCTTGCTCGTTCACTCTTCTTTGGCTCAGCCGAATGGTCAAACCGACGCAATTGCGAGGGTCGTAAGCTATGGGGTCAACACAGATACTAGACTAATACTAGAACGCAATAAGAAGACATGGATAATAAATAAGGGTATATATTAAACAATCATCATAGTACATATAGAGCCTCACCTAGCAAGGTCTGCCACCATAACCACGATACCCCCACAAGGGGTCAGCGACCGCGACGGCCGCGCTTAAAGACGAGTGATCGATTGCCGAAACAGAATTATTACATGGACGTGACTGGCAATTTAGTGAGTGGGTTTTATAGATTTACTGTTAGAATTATAGACTAAAAATTTAAGGTAATATTCTCCAAAAGGGGTATATGCCGTTAGACGTCTGTGGATATTTCAGAAAAGGGAAATCTCTTCGAATGCTATCTCACAAGGCGGTCACCTGGTAATAATGGGGAAGTGCCCCGGTACCCGTGCGTACCGCACTGAGGCTTATCCTGGCTTGATTTAATCAAAAATACCGCATATCTATTTTGCGAGATCATTGGGTGGTCGCCCCTTATATATATGGAAAGGACCCGAGACCACTCAATGTCGCCACGTGGCATCGCAAAATTCCGCTTTTTCCTATTTTTATTCAGTTCCTAAAATTTCAAAATGGTGCTGGCAGACACGATCCCGGTAGAGACGATGACCAATGGGTAGGCGAGGCCAGCTCAACCATCCTTGGAAGCAGTAGGTCACGGACTCACAAGGAATTCCAGAACGCGAGGGTAGAGTGAACCTATTCTTCCGTAGATCAGTGCGACCACGAAGGTGGATCAGTCTGTGATAGATCTGATCAAGAGCTACCAATCTACGGTAGATTCACTCTCGCGCCTTTGTGGAGTATTCCTGTGATCCGTTAGACCGGCTTATGACAATGATCATCTGCGCTATGATCATTGTTGTGGCGCAGTCCGTCCTTTGAGGAATCGGTACTGGCTGAGGACAATGCATGTCCTTGGTCGTCTCTACATGCTGCATCGTGCCTGGATGCGTTCGTTCAAACATGGGATAATGGCCGAAAAAGATAAATGGAATTTTGGAAAGTGTACTGAAAATCGTCTTAAAAATTTTATAAAAAATCCTGATATGCATGGATTCATGCATATCAGGCAAAAAGAAGGAATTTTGGGTTTAGGAACTGACTTGAAATTCGACATATTTTTGATAAAAAAATGGTGTACATGGAACAGATGTTCCACATACACCATTCAAGCCTTAGCTTGTGTGCTTATGTCTAATTGGGATCTTTTGCTTAAAACTACTTATACAGCTTCTCCTGGGTACGTTAACACTCCCCTCCTTTGGAAAATTCGTCTTTCGGAATCGATCACTATATCACTGTGTCACTGTGACACTGCTTAAGATTACTTATTATATATAAATGAAAGAATGGATATTTGGGAATAGGATTTAATAACAACTCTTGTGGGAATATGGTGGTGGTGGTATGGTTAACATAGATAGATTGAACACAATACAATTTATACAATTATTGGCCGAATGGTAGTATGGGACTGAACATTTAGAATTTATAAAATGATTGGCCTCATAGGTTTAAAAGTAGAATGGATCATAACATTGGTAATTTATAGGATTATTGGTCAAAAGTGGACTTAACATAATTATCGAATGAACATATTTGGAAAACATGATAGTGTCTTTATGCACTGTTTTCTGAATCTTCTGTCTTGCTCTTCGATCTTCGTCTTCTGTCTTCGTCTTCGTCTTCTGTCTTGGGAGTCCATCCTCTTGGAGAATGCTGCACTCCACTGCTTGGCTCGTTCGTCTGGAATCTGCCAACATACCATTGGGACTGGTGGATCATTGCATTGGGAATTTATGGTTTGGATCTCAGGATAGGATCAGCATGCATCTATTTATGTTCAGGCTGTGAACATAAATCAGTACGTATTAGTTAAAATTGAAATAAAGGATACCGCAGTATCCGACTATGAATTTGGGCTTTAAAATTTCTGGACATAATCTCATCATTCTTATTTTCTCCTCGCGTGTGGACAGCGGGAGGAGAGACTTCTCTACGGAACGTCTTTTGGAAAATAACTTGAATTTGGGAGTTTAACATTTGTCAAAGGAATTATGAGTCTTCGCTCTCTCTCGAGATTGAAAGGATTACAGGAATTTTGTGGAATATTTTTAGAAAGGATATTTGCTTCAGAGGAACCCTCTGTAAGCGGAATAGTCTGGTCAGTGGTTTGCTTGGAATCATTGGTTCGAATAGAATTTTGGTCATGTACTAGTGTGGAAGGATCTGGATCATGAATGGAAATATCAGCATGCGAAGCTGCTTGCGAACTGGTTTCCGGCCCTTCGGAAACGCTACCCTTTGTCTGCTTCGACGCAGGATGCCTTCTTACATTCGAGACAGCTACGCTGGCTGTATTAGGGGTATGAATTTGGACTTGGACGGGAATTGGATCATTGGAATGCTCTGGTCCATCGTGCGGATCGCCCACTGAAGAGTCATCGGAATCGTCTTCACTGGATGCGAATCCTACTTTCTCCGTTGGTTTCACAAGTCTCAGATCGTTCACATGTAATCGGGATAGATGTTGGTCTTTCTGGATAATATAAACCTCATTTGACACTTTCTCTGTCACCCTATGTGGCCCAGTCCACGATGGTATAAATGCCTGTTTGTCTTTCCGCATATTTTTAGCCATAACTCTGTCTCCAACTTTTAAAACGATAGGAGTGACTGCTTCCTTAGGAGCGTATTTTTGTCTATACTGCTGTGAATTTTGACTTATATTCTGAACGATAGCTGGTCGGGTTAATGTGGGTTGTCTTTCTTGAAAATAGCTTTCTATCAGCCAGTCGCCTGCTTCTGCTATTTCGTAGCCTAAAACTGCAAAGCTTGGTGTATATCCTGTGGAAGCGTTCTTTCTAGTTCTTAGGTTGTAAAGCATTTGTACAATGTACATATCCCATGTGTCTGTTGCCTGATTGAACAAAAGAGATTTTAAAATTTTCTTGGCTTCTTGCACCTGTCTTTCTATTGGATTTGCTTGTTGATGATAAATGGGCGTATAAAAATTTTGAATATGGTTGCGTTTACTAAACTGAGTATACCATCCGCTTTGGAAATGTCCTCCTTGATCTGATATGATAGTCTTCGGCAAGCCAAACCGAGATATCCAGTGCTCCTCCAGAAATCGAACTAAAGTTTCATCATTCACCTTTGCGAAAGCTTGCGCTTCGGTCCACTTAGTAAATAGATCGACCGTCATGACTATGAATCGATTACCAGTGTCCTTAGCGCGTTTGTATGGTCCCAAGATATCCATACTGATCACCTCAAAAGGGTATTGAGGTTCATGACACCGTAATGGGGCTTCCGGCTGCACTTGTCGTCCTTTAACAGATTTGCACACTAAACAATTTTGAATATATTGGCCTACTAGCCTGGACATGTTGTTAAAATAATAGGTTCTAGATATGGTCCGAAAGGTTTCATCTCT
The DNA here is from genome assembly GCA_963680705.1 of Rhagium mordax. NCBI lineage: Eukaryota > Metazoa > Arthropoda > Insecta > Coleoptera > Cerambycidae > Rhagium > Rhagium mordax. Next base: position 47,924,284 of record OY796657.1, read on the forward strand.
TCCTGGATGGCCGACACCAGTCTTGTCGTGAAAATGTGAAATTGTTTCTTTGATCTTACGCTTAGGTACCACTAAATATATTTTGTTTGAAATCAATCTCATAAGTATGCCATTTCTCACTTGATGAGTTGAGTAAAATTTCTGGTCTTTAACCGATCTCTCTTGTAAAGTGCGTTGACTGAGTTCAATCCAACGACTAACTTTCTCCCTGATGTTCGTAGAATCCTGTTGACTTTCGATAATTGATTGATAAAGTTCCAAATGTGTGATAGCCAAAATATTTTCTTTTGATTTGAATTTAGGCGGAAACATTCGCTCTTCATCGAGATGCTCCAAACTTGAATTTTGAGGATTCCTACTGAGATAATCGGCTAAAAGATTTTCTTTGCCTGGACAGTGTTCAATTTTGAAAGAATATTCTTGCAACAACAACGACCATCTTGTAAACTTCGTTTTCTCATCTCGGTGCTTATCCAACCACAGGAGAGCCCTATTATCAGTTCGGACGATGAAAGGTTTGTCTGCTAAGTAAATCTTATGTCGCTTAACGTAAGTAACCACACTTAGACATTCTAGCTCGTTTATGTGATATTTTCTCTCTGTAGGAGACAAGGTATGACTTGCATAAGATATAATATGTCTTTCACCTCCATCGCCGAACTGATATAAAACTGCTGCCATGCCTAGTAGACTAGCATCCGTCTGAAGAATAAAAGTTTTGTCCAAATCTGGTCTATGAAGTTCCAAGGGTTCTGCTAAGATCTGCTTAATGTTCATAAATGCGTTCTGGGCCTCCTTTGTCCATTTATATCGGACGTCATTCGAGAGTAGTCTGGTTAGCGGCTTGGTAATGAGGGCTGCATTAGGGATGTATTCTCTTACCCAGTTGCATAGACCGAGAAAACTCTGAAGTTGTCGTTTATTGTTAGGAACAGGATAGTTCTGAAGCTGCAATTTATGTTTATCAAGTGGTCTAGTGGTATTTAAAGTAATCTGATGTCCCAGATAGGTAATCTCATTAGTAGCGATTACACACTTATCCGGAGAAACCTTCAAGTTATGTAGCCTTAATCGTTCGAAAATCAACCTGAGGTGCTCCACATGTCCTTCCAAATCTTCACTATAGATGATGATGTCGTCTAAATAGACTTTACAGAAATGGTGCAAATATCCTGTTAGAACATCTTTGGCCATGAATTTTTGGAATGTGCACGGGGCAGTCTTCAAGCCGAACGGCATAACATTGAATTGATAGGCAGCTCCATCATGAGTAGTAAACGCTGTGTAAATTTTGGATGAATCATCTAAAGGAATTTGCCAATATCCGCTCTTCAAATCAAGTACAGTAAATACTGTAGCTTTCCCCAGGTCCTTGATACTTTCATAGATTTTTGGTAAAACTGATGCTTCGTCAAGCGTGACTTCGTTTAATCTACGATAGTCGATACAGAAACGCGGTTTCTTATCTTGTCTCTCAATGATAACTGGGGGTGAACTATATGGTGATGTGCTTGATTCAATAACACCGGCTTTTAACATTTCCTCTGTCTGATCATACATGATCTTCTTTTTATTAGGCGACATGGGATATGGCTTTACATTGAATGGACGATGGTCCTTAACAATAATAATAACTTACGGTGGTTGCTTGAGTCAATTCCACCGTAAATAGATCAGACAACTCTTTGAAAAGTGGATTGAAAATTGAGTTAGAAATTTTGAGGGTTTCCGGCAATTCTTCATTATATGCTCTATCGGTTGCCTGATTCCAGAACACGGTTATACGTCTGTCTATTCCCACATACACACATTTCCTATGATAGTCAAATACGACATGTTGAGAATAAAGGAATGGAGCTCCTAATATGATTCCTTCGTTCAGTTCTTCGATAACTTGAAATGGTACATGGAAACGAACATCCGATATAAAGATGTCTAGAGAAGTAGTGCCTTGCGAATCAATAACTTGATCGCCACAAGCAAGAGCGAAAGTTTGAGGATCTGATAGATTATTCATCGATGAGAGAAATTGCGGATGAATGATATTCCTTGTAGCACCGGTATCAAGAAGTGCGAACACAAGTTTATTATTAACGATAATTTTGATTCGAGGCAAAGGATAAAAATTTGATAAATGATTAATGGCTTCTGATAGGATTATAGGTTGAAAGTTGGCAGGGTCTTTGGCATATTCTGGGTATTCTGACGTCAGATCAGGTAAGTGGTCAAATGGGTTTATAGTTTGGGATTGGTCTATTGACGACGAGGCGTACTCGTAGGGCCGACTGGAGGTGGATTGCGGGAATTGCCCTGTTCCCGAACCCCTGAGAAGTTTCCCTGTTGTCGTCTCTTATAAGGATTGTTAGGACAGTCTGAATGGTAGTGCCATTGTACATCAGGACAGTATCGACATGGAGTAGGAGGCGTTTTAGTATTGGTATTATTATTGGAATTTGGACGGGATGGATTTGCCTGATCTTGAAAGTGAACTTGTCGATTCCTGACATCTTGTGATTCTCTATTTACATTCTCACTATTGGAATTTTGCCAAACACGGCCATTATAGGAGTTGCCAGAAGATGATTGATTATAATTTTGATTTGATTTTGCTTTAGATTTGGTTTCGATTGAACGTGCCGCAGATCCTTCATCAGCTATATCTCGCTCTACCCTAGATGCTATAGATACAAGTGATTCAGTGTTAAAAATATGTGTTCCGCGTAAGCGAGAACGTATCTCCTGTCTGAGTTGGTCCAGTATGATACTGGCCTTCAGAGCTTCCGGTTTGAAGGGGTCGACCCTATTAAAAAGACATATTTTCTTGGTAATGAATACCGCTGATGAATCACCTGCACGCTGCATTTCGCCATAAAGCTTTGTGATTGCTTGAGTGTAGATATCGCCTGAATCAAATCTATTGCGGAAACGTTCAATGAATACTTCGTACGAAGTAATGAGAGTTCGATATTGATCAAACCATTTTCGGGCTTCTCCTTTGAGTTGTTCAGTTATTAAATGGAATCGGTCTGTACTATTGTTAATTCGTGCTCTGAGGCAGTAGTCCTCGAAATTTTGGATGAAAGTTTCGGGACTCTCATGGTCTAAGCCATGATATTCCACGTTAGGACTACGTGGTCGGTCATACGTTGAAGTTGTGCACTGTGCTGCGTCCTGCATAGCGTTTACGAAAGTTTGCGCCATCTTGGCGAATAGATCTTCCATTGATGGAGGATTATCAGGGGACCTCGACGAGGGAGAAACATTACTGATCAGTTCCGGCTGCCGCTCCGGCACTACGGAGGAATCTTCCATTGACCTGGTCTCTTGCTCGTAAAAGCCACTAGGGGTCAAAGATATCAAAGGATTGTCGTTCATGACTACGATTCATGCAAGAGATGAGGTCAACCGAAGCACAGCCCCACGTTGGGCGCCATATCAACGTTTAATAACTAAACTAATTTGCTAAGGCTGTGTCAACGTTAGTTAACCATTCGTTATAACCAGTGATAGTGGGAGGGAACGACCGATATTCGTATTAAGTCAACCAACCGCTGTCACCACATCTGATTTAACTCTTGGCCGTTGAATTCAACGCAGGTCGAGGCAAACCCTTAATATATCGAAGTCTCGAAATCGATAGATTAACGGCAACTGTCGACAATGAATGCTTCCTCGTATACAGGCTTCGCAACGTCCTGAACTAAAGATACAACACTAGCTAAACACTTTGCACAATACACAATTCACTTCTGACACCTGCCCAGACAGGTCTTGCTCGTTCACTCTTCTTTGGCTCAGCCGAATGGTCAAACCGACGCAATTGCGAGGGTCGTAAGCTATGGGGTCAACACAGATACTAGACTAATACTAGAACGCAATAAGAAGACATGGATAATAAATAAGGGTATATATTAAACAATCATCATAGTACATATAGAGCCTCACCTAGCAAGGTCTGCCACCATAACCACGATACCCCCACAAGGGGTCAGCGACCGCGACGGCCGCGCTTAAAGACGAGTGATCGATTGCCGAAAGAGAATTATTACATGGACGTGACTGGCAATTTAGTGAGTGGGTTTTATAGATTTACTGTTAGAATTATAGACTAAAAATTTAAGGTAATAATTTCCAAAAGGGGTATATGCCGTTAGACGTCTGTGGATATTTCAGAAAAGGGAAATCTCTTCGAATGCTATCTCACAAGGCGGTCACCTGGTAATAATGGGGAAGTGCCCCGGTACCCGTGCGTACCGCACTGAGGCTTATCCTGGCTTGATTTAATCAAAAATACCGCATATCTATTTTGCGAGATCATTGGGTGGTCGCCCCTTATATATATGGAAAGGACCCGAGACCACTCAATGTCGCCACGTGGCATCGCAAAATTCCGCTATTTCCTATTTTTATTCAGTTCCTAAAATTTCAAAATGGTGCTGGCAGACACCATCCCGGTAGAGACGATGACCAATGGGTAGGCGAGGCCAGCTCAACCATCCTTGGAAGCAGTAGGTCACGGACTCACAAGGAATTCCAGAACGCGAGGGTAGAGTGAACCTATTCTTCCGTAGATCAGTGCGACCACGAAGGTGGATCAGTCTGTGATAGATCTGATTAAGAGCTACCGATCTACGGTAGATTCACTCTCGCGCCTTTGTGGAGTATTCCTGTGATCCGTTAGACCGGCTTATGACAATGATCATCTGCGCTATGATCATTGTTGTGGCGCAGTCCGTCCTTTGAGGAATCGGTACTGGCTGAGGACAATGCATGTCCTTGGTCGTCTCTACATGCTGCATCGTGCCTGGATGCGTTCGTTCAAACATGGGATAATGGCCGAAAAAGATAAATGGAATTTTGGAAAGTGTACTGAAAATCGTCTTAAAAATTTTATAAAAAATCAAAAAGAAGGAATTTTGGGTTTAGGAACTGACTTGAAATTCGACATATTTTTGTTAAAAAAATGGTGTACATGGAACAGATGTTCCACATACACCATTCAAGCCTTAGCTTGTGTGCTTATGTCTAATTGGGATCTTTTGCTTAAAACTACTTATACAGCTTCTCCTGGGTACGTTAACAGACCCACCGAAAATGATTCTCCACCCTCTTCATATGGCACACCCACTGCACTCACCGCATTTAACGTTGCTGGTCCTGCATCGTCTGCGGCGGCTGTATCTATAATAGGTTTAACCTTGGAAAAGGACCCAGCTAATATTTGAATTGTCCGAATCAACACTACTGTCGGCTCTGGCGGTATTTAACTGTTTTTGGACCTCCTCCTCGAAAGAAATATCCTCGTACAGTTCCACAGGCGTTGTAGGGTTTATAAAACTGATGGTGTGCCTGACGCGGTGAGGATAAACCATTTTTTGTGTATTTATCATTTTGACAAATTAAAATATTAGAACTTTATGTAACACTTCTTGCAATAATCAGAATAAACTGCTGCCGTTCACCACAAACCTATGTTTTAAATAATGTCATACGAATAGGCATTGGAAGTGGTAGACTTGAATAAACAGCATAACATGCAAGTTAAATGAACTGCAAATATTGCAATCAATAGATGCGTAAAATTGCTGAATATTGCAAGTTGGCAGTTTTTTAACCTTACTATGGGGTTACACACATTTAAGGTAATAAAACATCAGAGTGTTATATTACAAGTATAACGACTTCTCAATATAATGTAATACTTTAATGAAATAGTACATTATACTATAAGGGAGAGAAATGCGTTATTTTGGCAGAGGTGCAATTTGAAGCCCGAGGGCTACAATGCGCCGAGGACAAAATAGCATCTCTCCCGAATGGTATATACTATTTTTTCCACGGTCTCATTAACTTAAAAACACATATTTTGTCATTATGAAGTAAGTAGCACCAGAATTATTGTATTTGGATTTGAGCATTCATTTAGTAGTCGTTGAGTTATTGTCATAACTACAAAATAAACAAACAAAAAGAATTGTCAAATTAAGGTGCTAGTTTGGTTTAGTTTAAAGTTTGTTTAGTGCACAATGAATAATTGTGAGTCGGAAGAGATTGTGGAATGTGGAGGCTGCAAATATTGCAATAAGCAATTTGCTCCCTACGAAGTCAAGATCTTTATACGATATAGCCTACAATCGGTTCAAAAAGTGGTGCGCCGAGTAAAATGTTCAAGTATACAGCGAGAATGTTTTGTTGGCATACTTCAGTGAAAATGCAAAGAATTATAAGTCTTCCACATTATGGGCGCAATATTCTATGGTTAAGTCATGCTTGATAATTTACGACAACATAGATATAAGCAAATTCCCCAAACTGATCGCATTTTTGAAAAGAACCGGTGAAAATATTGACAAAGGGAGAAATCGCCCGTTTTCTATCAGGTGCAGTTGACAAAGAATTCTTAATGATTAAGGTAAGATTACTTTTGTTGTTAGGTATTTCAATTATTAAGTATTTTGATTTTTTATAGGTTGGAATAATTCTGGGGATTGCCGGAGCTTGTCGAACTGATGAACTAGTCAATTTAACTGTAGATGATATTGAGGATGTAGGCTCTTCCTTGATTGTAAAAATTCCAAACACTAAGACAAAGATTCCACGAACCTTTGTGGTTACCGATGTGGGAAATATGCTTGAATTGTTTCGAAAATACCTGTCCCTTCGTCCTCCCCACGTCAAGCATAAGCGCCTTTTTTGTATTACAAAGCAGGAAAATGTAGTTCGCAGCCAGTTGGCAAGAATACCATGGGAAAAATTCCTAGTGTAGTAGCTTCGTATTTAAAATTACCTGATGTTGCATGTTATACTGGTCACTGCTTACGAAGATCTTCAGCGATATTACTGGCAGATGCTGGTGTGGATATCACGACAATAAAGCGTCATGCTGGTTGGAAATCAACGACAGTCGCTGAGGGTTATGTCGAGAACTTCATTGCAAATAAGACCAAAATTGCTAATCAGGTTTTAGTAGGTACCACCACTAGCGCAATCACAAAAACTGTAAATGTAAGCGAAAGTAATATTCCTTCTAATATTAATATTGAAAATTGTACGAATGTAACATTTAATTTAAATGTCAATAAATAATTTCAATGTTATCTTTTTTTTTTTTCATGAAAACCATTCTCCATAATGTAAACTCCCTTGGGAGCATTATACTCCCTTGGGAATAATCGACTATTTCTGTTTTAATTTTGATGTCATAGAAATTGATTTCTACTCCCGGCCGTGGAAAAAATTAATTATGTTCTGATCAAGTAAAATACTATTGGGACCACCACATTTCAATTTTCTAATTTTATAACTTTTGCAGGTTTAATAAAATCTATTCTATTTTCAATATTTCATTACAGAGATCGCATTTAATAGTTAAACCAACATTGACGTACCTAGACAGTAGCGGTGGATGGCATAGATGGACTGCCAAATACAAGGGGTCCATAAAGTAACGCGTAAATTCATTATTAGCTAAATAAACAATATTATTGAAAATTCCCGAAACAGGTCGATATTTGATTTTAATTTACTGTTTTTTTTTTTAATGGAGCACCCTATTTTACCAATTGCCGAGATGTCCCTGTTTGAGCTAATTTATTCCAAAATTGTATCACAAGTTGTGTCAATATCAATCCTTATGTATGGATTGACATTGGTATAAACGAACTTTAATTTTATCAATCTGCTATATGTTAAATATTCAGAGACAAAATCTCTTTAAATCACTGAGTTATATAATGAAAATTATTACACCACTCATTTATGTTATGACAGGCAGTTTAATGGGGCTAGATAAAAATATTTTAAATAAAAAAAAAAAAAAAGTTGTGCATTTAAACAAATTTAGAAACTTAGTTAGAGAAAGACAAGTAAGGGAATTGTAAAATATGAATAATAATCATTTAATTGATGAAACTGTCACAATATATCAAACAGAGTTTTGACAATATCAGATAAATTAGTTTTACAAAAAGTTTTAATTCTGCTATTAACCCTAAAACACTCCTAAAATTTAATATAATAGGAAGTATAGAAAAAACTACACAAAATTTACCATCAGATTAAATAAATGAAACCACGTCCAAAAATTATTTTAGACAATCAAGTTAAGATTAAACATAATTTGAGTTCTAAAGAAAAACAATACATTTCTTCTTTGAAATGGCACACTAGTATTAAATTTTACCAGCGGATAAAGCTTATGCCACAGTCATTTCAAGTGCAAATATATATGATTCAAAAATTATGACGCTTATAACCGAGGACCCTTATTCAAAATTAAGTAAAGATCCATCCAAATCAATAGAAAACAAAATATACAGAACTCTCTTTATATACAAAAATGAATTTAATGACTTTGAACGTGGAAAGCTTATACCACATCACAGTAAACATCATTATTTTTATAGTTTACCAAAAATACATAAGCCGAAAAAATCCCTTAAGACCAATAATTATTGTTAGTTCTATTAATTCTCCGTGTCATAACTTGACAAAATTCTCACTAAAAATTATTAATCCGCTTTCTGAAAATACGAATTCATATATAAAAAATACTAGACATTTACTAGAAAAAACAATATTTATGATGGACATCTGATAGTTAGTTTTGATGTAGTGAGCCTTTTTACGAATATCCCAGTGGACAAAAACTTTGAAAATAATTAAAGATAAATTAATAGACGATAATAGTTTAGCAAATAGAACTAAACTTAGTGTAAATGGTATAATGGAACTGTTACCGGTATCAATTAAAACAACCTATTTTAAATTAAATAATAATTTTTATCAACTAGATTTCGGGGTGGCAATGGGTTCTCCTTTGTCATCATTATTAAGTACCTAATATATTTATGGAGGATTTTGAAAACAGATAATATTTAAAAAAAAATAGTATTTATAACCGCTAACTTGGAGATATGTTGATGATATTTTTGTAATTTAGCCTCGTGGAATCGATTTATTAAACAATTTTTTTTGGAAAATATTAATGATAAAGAACCGTACAGGGTAAGTATTATAAATGATAACCCCCTTTTATTTTCATTATTTCTGGGCGAATTGGTTCGTTCAAAAACTTATTTCGAATAATTTTTAACGAAGTTTCCGAATCTGCTATCGTTTTTCAAAAATTTTTAAAAATGTACAAGGTGGAACAAAAAATATGATTTTTTTAAATGGAACACCCTGTATTTTTTTACATATTATAATTTGTAGATTTTTTCTGATTACAAACATATATAGTTATAGCATATTTGGATAAGTAGTTTTTAAGTTATGATGAAATATGTAAAACGGCAAATCTGTTTACGTATTACTCAATAATATACGAAGTAGCCTTTGGAAACAAAATTTTAATTTTGTATACAAATGTCAAACAATTAGTTTATCCTAAAAATATGATTTGTCAATAATCAGTTAATTATTATACAAAACTAGCTAAGATATCTATTCAATGATTGTCACAAAAAAATACCTATATACCTAAAGAAACCATACACAAGGAAACAAATAAAATAAAAGTATCAAACTTACAAAAATTAGAAAATAATATAAAGATTTACATTGTATCTTCTACATAACTTCCGTTGTTTTGTATAAGCATTTGAAACATCGCCGTAAAAAATTAACTGATTATTGACAAATCATATTTTTAGGATAAACTAATTGTTTGACATTTGTATACAAAATTAAAATTTTTGTTTCCAAAGGCTACTTCGTATATTATTGAGTAATACGTAAACAGATTTGTCGTTTTACATGTTTCATCATAACTTAAAAACTACTTATCCAAATATGCTATAACTATATATGTTTGTAATCAGAAAAAATCTACAAATTATAATATGTAAAAAATACAGGGTGTTCCATTTAAAAAAATCATATTTTTTGTTCCACCTCGTACATTTTTAAAAATTTTTGAAAAACTTTAGCAGATTCGGAAACTTCGTTAAAAATTATTCGAAATAAGTTTTTGAACGAACCAATTCGCCCAGAAATAACGAAAATAAAAGGGGGTTATCATTTATAATACTTACCCTGTACATTAAATTCGCTTTAGAAATAGAAAATAATAATGAATTACCATTTTTAGATATTTTAATTAAAAAGTCAATAATAATTTTCAAACTATCCTTTACCGAAAAAAAAAAAGACGAATGGCAATTTGTCAGGGTAAATTTTAATTAATAATGAATACCCCGAGGAATTTGTTGATAAGACTTTCATGAACATTGAAAATAGGGTTAACAAAACCAGAGTATTCGACATTAACTCCATATATAAAAGGTTTATCTGAAAAATTACGTCGTGTCGGTAACAAATTTGGCGCTAGAACATTTTTTCAAACAAATAATACTTTAAGATCGATATTGACAAAAACAAAACCATTAAATACTGAACAAAATTTAAAAACTGTAACCAAAGAAGCTGACAGCAAAAGAGAAAAATCAATGAATCATCAATAATTTTACTTAAAGAAGATAAATGAATATCAAATTGTTTAGTAGAATTTTGTTCAGATCGGTTACCAATGTCGAGAGAAGAATTCAATAAAATTAATATTATTAAGTATATTTTTTCAACATTTCTATGATAAAAAGTAGTAAAGTGGTCGTCCTAGGGTACGCACGTGTTTTAGTGAGCTCTCGCTAGTACAGTGATTTTAAAATGCCCGACTTAAGATCTAAACACGAAGAAACGATAGTATCATTTATAAAAAGTAGCGAGTTTAAGGATATTATTGATATATGCATTAAATGCAAATTGGAAGAAAAGATTTCAAAATTGGAAAATGAAGTGATACAATTAAGGGAGAGTAACATCGAATTAGTTGGTTTGTTAACTTTAAATGAATTTAAGAATATGAATATTGAGAAATCATGCCAAGCAGTAACTCAAAATAGTGGCACTAAGAAGAAAACATATGGAGAGGTAGCGACAGGGAAAAAAAACATTGTGGAACCAAAAGTCGATAGAAGAATTCTAAGAAATCAAATAAAGGATCAATCTAGATTGAGTCATAATCCAATAAATGATCACAGTAATGACAATATAAACAACAATAGCACAGAACTGAATGAACCGAAAAACGAAACCGAAGGAAAATGGGAGTTCCCTAAGCAAAAATATAGGAGAAGAAATAATGTAATATATGGAAAAGGAAATGATGACGGGACATTCAAGGGAGTTGTAAGATATGTTGATTAGCATGTGTTTAGATGTCCATTAGACTTATCTGCGAATGATATTGTTGTATATCTTGAATCGAAAAATATACCCGATATCAAGTGTGAAATTATGAAATCTAGATATCCCGAACTATATACATCTTTTAAAGTATCAGTACCTGCAAACCATATCGAGACATTCAAAAACCCAGACATCTGGCCAGAACATGTAGGAATAGACCGATTCCAAAATCGTTTTTTACGACAGAAGCCCTTACTCCAGGAGCATCCCGAGTAAACAGCAATAAAGTGAATATAACCAATACTAAAATAAAACAGGTATTTGAAAATAATATATTATATTTAAATTCAGAAAGTCTTACTGCTCATCTGGATGAAATTAGGCAGTTGGTCATAAAATTGCAACCCATTGTTCTCTGTTTAAGCGAAACTAGAATAACGAAAGACATTTTAGATTGTGAAATTTATATTAAAAATTACAATATCTATAGTGCAACTCCCTTAGTCGGCATACTGGTGGTGTAATCATTTATGTAGTTAACACAATAAATAGTAGCCTAATTGAAAACATTGTCGTTGAAACTAATTATTGGTTTTTACAAATAAAAATAAAATTATTTCGGGAAACATTATTTATTGGTTGCATATATCATTCTCCTAGTGCCAGCCATTCACAATTTTGTAATTTTTTTGAAAATTTAATAGAAAACTTAGATTTTAGTCAGTTACATATTTTCATAGGGGATTTTAATATTAGATGGGACATTAAAGATGACATATATAGCAAAAGATTATATAATATATCAAGACTTTTTGGTATAAAACAATTTATTTCTGAACCTACAAGGATAACTGACAGAAGCTCCTCAATAATTGACCTTGTGTTCTCAAATTGTTATGAAATTCAGGTAAATATGCAAACTACACCTAAAATCACTGACCATGAAATTATAGGCATTAATTTAAATTTTCAAAATACCCCCATAGACCAAGAAATAAAATACAGGATGCTAGACTATAACAAAATTTCATTAAATTTAATTAATGCCAATTGGCAATATGGCTGCACTATCACTAATAGTGTATTCGAGTCATTCATAAATAACATAAAATTTGTTATGGACAAAGAGTGTCCGAGTATCAGACAACAGCAGTCAAAGAAGTCTAATGAATGGTTTAATAGTACCATAAAAAAGGCACTACAAAATAGAGACCTAGCATATACTCAGTATAAAATAAACAAAAATGGTAATAACTGGGGAGTCTATACCAATAATCGCAATGAGGCTGTAAAAGTCCTAAGAAATGAAAAGCAATAGTATTATGAAAATAAAATAGACAATGTAAAGCAGAATCCGAGATTAATGTGGCAAATATTAAAAAATATAATAAAACCAAAAGCCAATCATACTATATCATCTCTTATAATAGATGGAGTGGAAAAAACCGTATACTTAGAAGAAGAACTTAATATATATTTTATTTCTAGTATTAATCTAATTGTAGATGGATTAAAAAATAATACTTTTTGTATTAATAGAGATGCCTTATTTGAAAACAGGGCCTTGCAGCCAGATACATCTTTTAATAAATTTAATATCATAAATATTGCTCTATTACGGAAAATCATCTTCGAACAACAAAACAAATTTTCAGAGGATGAAATTGACTTTAAATTAATAAAAAACACATTTGAAGTAATTGGTTATCCATTATTACATATAATTAATACATCATTGATCAATGGTGAATTTCCTGAAATACTGAAAACTTCAGTAATTATTCCTGTAGCAAAAGTTACAGGAACTAAATTAGCTGAAGAGCATAGACCCATAAACACATTACCTTCTTTAGAAAAAATTTTAGAAATTGTAGTTCATAACCAACTTACCGAATTTATAAAGAGTAACAAATTACTAATCGAAAACCAGTCTGGATTTAGAGAAAATTATTCCTGTGAGACGGCTTTACAAAAAGTAATTAATGATTTTAAGTATTCCATAGACAAAGGTGAAGTAGTGGTAACGGTATTTCTTGATTTAAAAAGAGCATTTGAAGTTGTTAACAGAGAGTTTTTATTAAAAAAACTGTGTCATTATTTCGGAATTATTGATAAAGCATATCAATGGATTAATTCCTATCTATGTGCACGGAGTCAACAAACCGAAATAAATAATACCAAGTCTGAAAAACTTTTTAATAATAATGGAGTTCCACAAGGAAGTGTGTTAGGACCTATGCTTTTCACGCTCTTTATTAATGATATTTTCCTAGTTAAATCTGAAGAGTGTAAAATGCACCTTTTTGCAGACGATACTATAATATATTTATCTGGAGTTAATATTAGACAAGTTGTCCAAAAAATTAACACCACGCTGGAAGTAATAAATTAATGGTTTACAACAAATGGATTAACGGTAAATGCAAAAAAGTCTAAATACATGATAATAGGGTCCAATAAATATTTAAATCAAAACGTTAATGATGCGTATGTAAAATTTAACGGGGAACACCTTGATAAAGTAACGACTATGAAATATTTAGGTATTATTATAGACAACAAATTAACATTCAATGATCATATAGATTATATATGTAAAAAAATATCAAAGAAACTTGGATTTGCCTATCGTGTTAGTAATCATTTAACTTTATATACTAAAAGAACGATTTACAATACTATAATTAAACCACATTTTGATTACTGCTCAAGCATATTATATATGTGTAATGACACCAATATATCTAAATTGCAGTTACTTCAAAATAGATGTATGCGATTTATTTTAAAATGCAATAGATATACTAGTATAAATACAATGCAAGATACATTAAACTGGTTTTCGGTAAAAGATAACTTAAAATACAGGACATTGATATTTTTATACAAACTCCACAATAATTTGCTACTTACATATTTGTCTGCAGATGTTCAACATCGGGGGGATATACACAATTATAATACAAGGCAAAGAAATCACATAAATATCAAATCATCAAATTTAATGAAAACAAAATCCTCCTTATACGACAAGGGAACGGTTGAATATATTAAATTACCAGAGTTTATAAAGCAATCAAAAAATGTCTTTCTATTTAAAAAACATCTATATAAATTCATGAATAATTAAAATTAATTTATGTAATAGACCTATTGCTATGTATTTATTTTATTATATTATATTTAGCGCAATATTTAGTGACCAAAAATGTAAATGTAAGTTGTATAAAGAATAAATATATTATTTATAGTGGTAGTAATAGATATATTATTGTGTGTATATATTACTATGTTTACTATGTTATACTCGATGTTATATATATTTTATGTAACTGTAATGTGTATGTATGAAATAGCTACTTGTGCTAAAATAAAAGATATATTATTATATTATAACCAAATAAGTATATATGGAAATGATATAGACAATCTTCTTTTACGTCATGTTATTCTATAGGTTACATAATAAAATCTAAAGCCTAAACTTTGAAAAAAGGAAGCAGATATAATGAAGTTTTCCGATAGGAATTTCAGGAGATGTTGTAATAAATTACAAAAAAAAAAAAAGAAAGGATGAGAAAAAAATTATGAAATGCTGCTATTAACATTTGAACAATATGTATTGTATGTTTGTTCCAACAATATACCCTCTTGTAATATAAATTTTTGGAAAATATGAAGAAAATCAGGATTTGACTTGAGAATTATATAGGTTAGAAATATATGCATTGTGCATTTTATTTGTCATCGTTTTATACTAAATCATCTTTTTTTTTTATATTTTATGAAATGGCGTTCCACATAACAGTCAGTGTCTTTTTTATTATTCAATACACATTTTTTACTTAAAAAGCCGCCAGAACTAGGGCTAGTAGGAGAAATGTTAAACTAAAAATAGCTATGCTATTGTTTTCTGACAAAACTGATGCCTGACGTCTCCTAGATTTTCACAAAATTAATTGAGATGCAGAAAAAGCCACATGTTTTTTTGCTGTTAAATGGATCATCTGTGCAACGTAACATATGTTTCAAAAATTCCTATTTAATTAATAAAATGAAGTAGAAAAATATTAAATTTTTGTTGTAACCTTGATTTTTTTTTATGCAGACATTGATATTTGATGGTATATTGGCTAAAATGTTAGAGCAAACATATAATACATGTATATCGCTGGAATCGCGATAATGTGAACAAAATTAAAAAGTTATAAGGGGTGAATCTTTCGATAATATCCCTGTACGTCCCATTGTAGGGTTCTAAATGATCTAAAAGTCTTGAAAGAAGTGACTACTGTAAAAAAAATGTTAGTGAAATATCATAAACTATAATTGTCAAGGCATTAAGTAGTGTGTTAAAAATCAAAATAAGTGAAAAATTATTAAATACGAAAAAATTTGACCTGGTCTACAAATTTAAAAAATTACTATGGTTATAAAATAGACAATTCATAAGGTAGGTATATGTATAGCCTATGATAATACCATATATTTGGTAGCCCATCTGTGCGGACCGTCGCTACTGTCTAGGTACGTTAATGTTGGTTTAACTATAAAAAGCGCGACCTCTATAATGTATGTTTGAAAATGGAGCGAATTTATTAAAAATAAACCTGCGAAAATCATAAAATCAGAAAATTGAAATATATTGGTTCCAATAATATTTTACTTAATCAAAAATTATTAGTTTTTCATTATAGTATTAACAAGTCGTTATACTTGTAATATAACACTGATGTTTTATTCACCTTAAATGTGTGTAACCCCATAGTAAGGTTAAAAACCTGTAAACTAGCAATATTCAGCAATTTTACTCATCTATTGATTGCAATATTTGCAAGTTAAATGAACTGCAAATACATATTGAAATGTTCAGCAATTTTACGCGTCTGTTGCATTCAGCAAATATTGCAATCAAAACTACCCCCTCAAAACTACCCCTCAAAAACATGAGGGTAATTTTAAGTGATAACGAGGGTAATAACCATAGATGAGGGTAATTTTTAAGTGTTAACGAGGGTAATAACCATAGATGAGGGTAATTTTTAAGTGTTACCCTCGTTTAACCATAGATGAGGGTAACACTTAACACTTAAAAATTACCCTCATCTATGGTTAAACGAGGGTAACACTTAAAAATTACCCTCATCTATGGTTATTACCCTCGTTAACACTTAAAAATTACCCTCATCTATGGTTATTACCCTCGTTATCACTTAAAATTACCCTCATGTTTTTGAGGGGTAGTTTTGAGGGGGTAGTTTTGATTGCAATATTTGCTGAATGCAACAGACGCGTAAAATTGCTGAACATTTCAATATGTATTTGCAGTTCATTTAACTTGCAAATATTGCAATCAATAGATGAGTAAAATTGCTGAATATTGCTAGTTTACAGGTTTTTAACCTTACTATGGGGTTACACACATTTAAGGTGAATAAAACATCAGTGTTATATTACAAGTATAACGACTTGTTAATACTATAATGAAAAACTAATAATTTTTGATTAAGGAAAATATTATTGGAACCAATATATTTCAATTTTCTGATTTTATGATTTTCGCAGGTTTATTTTTAATAAATTCGCTCCATTTTCAAACATACATTATAGAGATCGCGCTTTTTATAGTTAAACCAACATTGACGTACCTAGACAGTAGCGACGGTCCGCACAGATGGGCTACCAAATATATGGTATTATCATAGGCTATACATATACCTACCTTATGAATTGTCTATTTTATAACCATAGTAATTTTTTAAATTTGTAGACCAGGTCAAATTTTTTCGTATTTAATAATTTTTCACTTATTTTGATTTTTAACACACTAGTTAATGCCTTGACAATTATAGTTTATGATATTTCACTAACATTTTTTTTACAGAAGTCACTTCTTTCAAGACTTTTAGATCATTTAGAACCCTACAATGGGACGTACAGGGATATTATCGAAAGATTCACCCCTTATAACTTTTTAATTTTGTTCACATTATCGCGATTCCAGCGATATACATGTATTATATGTTTGCTCTAACATTTTAGCCAATATACCATCAAATATCAATGTCTGCATAAAAAAAAATCAAGGTTACAACAAAAATTTAATATTTTTCTACTTCATTTTATTAATTAAATAGGAATTTTTGAAACATATGTTACGTTGCACAGATGATCCATTTAACAGCAAAAAACATGTGGCTTTTTCTGCATCTCAATTAATTTTGTGAAAATCTAGGAGACGTCAGGCATCGGTTTTGTCAGAAAACAATAGCATAGCTATTTTTAGTTTAACATTTCTCCTACTAGCCCTAGTTCTGGCGGCTTTTTAAGTAAAAAATGTGTATTGAATAATAAAAAAGACACTGATTGTTATGTGGAACACCATTTCATAAAATATGTTTTTTTTTCTAAAAAAAAAAAAAAGATGATTTAGTATAAAACGATGACAAATATAATGCACAATGCATATATTTCTAACCTATATAATTCTCAAGTGAAATCCTGATTTTCTTCATATTTTCCAAAAATTTATATTACAAGAGGGTATATTGTTGGAACAAACATACAATACATATTGTTCAAATGTTAATAGCAGCATTTCATAAATTTTTTCTCATCCTTTCTTTTTTTTTTTTTTTGTAATTTGCTCGGTAATTTATTACATCTCCTGAAATTCCTATCGGAAAACTTCATTTATCTAAAAAATATTCAAATTAACCAGTTTAAAACGTGGACATAACGTCTACACCTTTGACGTGATGTCGGAGGAACAGTTAAATATTGTTTTTGACAACTAATAGGAATTAAAATATTACAATCTGAACAAAATTCTACTAAACAATTTGATATTCATTTATCTTCATTAAGTAAAATTATTGATGATTCATTGATTTTTCTCTTTTGCTGTCAGCTTCTTTGGTTACAGTTTTTAAATTTTGTTCAGTATTTAATGGTTTTGTTTTTGTCAATATCGATCTTAAAGTATTATTTGTTTGAAAAAATGTTCTAGCGCCAAATTTGTTACCGACACAACGTAATTTTTCAGATAAACCTTTTATATATGGAGTTAGTGTCGAATACTCTGGTTTTGTTAACCCTATTTTCAATGTTCATGAAAGTCTTATCAACAATTCCTCGGGGTATTCATTATTAATTAAAATTTACCCTGACAAATTGCCATTCGTCTTTTTTTTTTTCGGTAAAGGATAGTTTGAAAATTATTATTGACTTTTTAATTAGAATATCTAAAAATGGTAATTCATTATTATTTTCTATTTCTAAAGCGAATTTAATATACGGTTCTTTATCATTAATATTTTCCAAAAAAAATTGTTTAATAAATCGATTCCACGAGGCTAAATTGCAAAAATATCATCAACATATCTCCAAGTTAGCGGTTATAAATGCTATTTTTTTAAATATTATCTGTTTTCAAAATCCTCCATAAATATATTACTTAATAATGATGACAAAGGAGAACCCATTGCCACCCCGAAATCTAGTTGATAAAAATTATTATTTAATTGAAAATAGGTTGTTTTAATTGATACCGGTAACAGTTCCATTATACCATTTACACTAAGTTTAGTTCTATTTGCTAAACTATTATCGTTTATTAATTTATCTTTAATTATTTTCAAAGTTTTTGTCCACTGGGATATTCGTAAAAAGGCTCACTACATCAAAACTAACCATCAGATGTCCATCATGAATATTGTTTTTTCTAGTAAATGTCTAGTATTTTTTATATATGAATTCGTATTTTCAGAAAGCGGATTAATAATTTTTAGTGAGAATTTTGTCAAGTTATGACACGGAGAATTAATAGAACTAACAATAATTGGTCTTAAGGGATTTTTTCGGCTTATGTATTTTTGGTAAACCATAAAAATAATGATGTTTACTGTGATGTGGTATAAGCTTTCCACGTTCAAAGTCATTAAATTCATTTTTGTATATAAAGAGAGTTCTGTATATTTTGTTTTCTATTGATTTGGATGGATCTTTACTTAATTTTGAATAAGGGTCCTCGGTTATAAGCGTCATAATTTTTGAATCATATATATTTGCACTTGAAATGACTGTGGCATAAGCTTTATCCGCTGGTAAAATTTAATACTAGTGTGCCATTTCAAAGAAGAAATGTATTGTTTTTCTTTAGAACTCAAATTATGTTTAATCTTAACTTGATTGTCTAAAATAATTTTTGGACGTATACGGTTTCATTTATTTAATCTGATGGTAAATTTTGTGTAGTTTTTTCTATACTTGCTATTATATTAAATTTTAGGAGTGTTTTAGGGTTAATAGCAGAATTAAAACTTTTTGTAAAACTAATTTATCTGATATTGTCAAAACTCTGTTTGATATATTGTGACAGTTTCATCAATTAAATGATTATTATTCATATTTTACAATTCCCTTACTTGTTTTTCTCTAACTAAGTTTCTAAATTTGTTTAAATGCACAACTTTTTTTTTTTTATTTAAAATATTTTTATCTAGCCCCATTAAACTGCCTGTCATAACATAAATGAGTGGTGTAATAATTTTCATTATATAACTCAGTGATTTAAAGAGATTTTGTCTCTGAATATTTAACATATAGCAGATTGATAAAATTAAAGTTCGTTTATACCAATGTCAATCCATACGTAAGGATTGATATTGACACAACTTGTGATACATTTTTGGAATAAATTAGCTCAGACAGGGACATCTCGGAAATTGGTAAAATAGGGTGCTCCATTAAAAAAAAAACAGTAAATTAAAATCAAATATCGACCTGTTTCGGGAATTTTCAATAATATTGTTTATTTAGCTAATAATGAATTTACGCGTTACTTTATGGACCCCTTGTATTTGGCAGTCCATCTATGCCATCCACCGCTACTGTCTAGGTACGTCAATGTTGGTTTAACTATTAAATGCGATCTCTGTAATGAAATATTGAAAATAGAATAGATTTTATTAAACCTGCAAAAGTTATAAAATTAGAAAATTGAAATGTGGTGGTCCCAATAGTATTTTACTTGAACAGAACATAATTAATTTTTCATTAAAGTATTACATTATATTGAGAATTCGTTATACTTTTAATATAACACTCTGATGTTTTATTACCTTAAATGTGTGCCAACTTGCAATATTCAGCAATTTTACGCATCTATTGATTGCAATATTTGCAGTTCATTTAACTTGCATGTTATGCTGTTTATTCAAGTCTACCACTTCCAATGCCTATTCGTATGACATTATTTAAAACATAGGTTTGTGGTGAACGGCAGCAGTTTATTCTGATTATTGCAAGAAGTGTTATATAAAGTTCTAATATTTTAATTTGTCAAAATGATAAATACACAAAAAATGGTTTATCCTCACCGCGTCAGGCACACCATCAGTTTTATAAACCCTACAACGCCTGTGGAACTGTACGAGGATATTTCTTTCGAGGAGGAGGTCCAAAAACAGTTAAATACCGCCAGAGCCGACAGTAGTGTTGATTCGGACAATTCAAATATTAGCTGGGTCCTTTTCCAAGGTTAAACCTATTATAGATACAGCCGCCGCAGACGATGCAGGACCAGCAACGTTAAATGCGGTGAGTGCAGTGGGTGTGCCATATGAAGAGGGTGGAGAATCATTTTCGGTGGGTCCAACACCAGGGTCATCGAGGAAACTGGACTCAGGAACCACCACCATCGTATCAGTGGCTGATTTTTCTACATTTCTACCATTAGAGGCGTCATATCCTATAACATTAATTCGAGAGCGGGAAGATGAAGCACACATTGAAGGGGCTTACTTGTGTGAAATTAAAAAACAATTACTAGTGAGAGAGAGAAAAAACAAAGAAGGAGAAACTTACATTCCTCAGTGAAGTGAAGTGAAACATTGTGTCGCGTCAAAATCTGCAAAATATGTAAAATAAGTTGCATATTAAATTATAAAATTTCATCGTATCGCTGTTCAAGTCAGGAACGTTCGATACAGTGCTCTGAATAAAAACCGTAACATTCTCATTAATTCGGAATATTAAATTGTGCAATTAGTGAAGTGTTGTGATAAAACCACCTACTATGTAAAAATCGAATCAAAATATAATTTCCTTGATTGGTGCATAGCCAATCAATTGTTTGTATAAACATGAGTGAGAAGTGTGGAATTTGCAGTGGTACGATTACAACAAGAAAGCCGGCAATTTCTTGTAGAGGTTCTTGTGTGAATTCTTATCATCTACAATGTATTGATATACCGGCCGATATATTAACAGCTGTTTCTAAATATCCCTCTCTTTCCTGGAAATGTGAGAATTGTTTGAAGCTGTTACCTTCATGGGATCCTAAACATATAGAAAAATTGTTTGATGATAAAATTAAGGTGGTTTTGCAAGATGTTATGGAGAAGTTTAACACCATCAAAAATGAAGTTACTCTTTCTGTTTCCAAAGTTATTACTGGTATTAATACTGATAAAAAGCCGGAATTAAAAAAAAACTATGCATCTGCTCTTAAAACTGAAGCTGCTATTATAATTAAACCGAAAGATCTAACACAAAAAAATGTGACAACCAAGGCTGACATTCTTAATAGCGTAAATCCAGTGGGTAATAAAATTATGATCTCAAGAGTAAAAGATACAAAAGAAGGTGGTATTCTGGTAGGATGTTCCAGTGTGGAGGAAGTATCTAAATTTAGAGAAATTGCAAAAAACAAACTGAAGCAAAATTATGATATAAAAGATGTTAAAAACCTAAATCCCCGTGTAAGAATTGTAGGCATGTCTGAAAAACTTGAAGAAAATGAGTTGATTGAATATGTTACGTTTCAAAATAAGCATCTAATTACTGAAAAATTTGATTGTAAAGTGTTAAAAATTTGGTCAACAAAAAAAAATGTCAATATTTATCAAGCCATTCTGCAAGTTGACATAAATTTTTATAATAAAGTCATGTCCGATGGAGATGGTAAGCTATTTGTTGGTTTTGATTTGTGTAATGTTTACGATGCTATCGATATACGTAGGTGTTTTAAATGTAGCGGATTTAATCACATTTCAGATCAATGTACATCCAAAATACGTTGCCCAGTATGTAGTGGTGAACATTATGTAAAAAATTGTAATTCTAATACCTTAAAGTGTGTTAATTGTGTGGATTATTCAAATATTAACAAAACGGAGGTTAATGTTGATCATGCTGCATGGGATCATAATTGCCCCGTCTATAAACAGAAAATCAATGAGTTTAAGTCGAAAATGTCATTCTCTGCATAGCTAGAAATGAAAATAAATTCAGGTTTAAAGGACGCTTCTAATGACGACTGTCAGCCTAATTCTCCACCTTCAGCAGCACCTTATTCAACCTCCACTGTTAATCTTTATTATCAGAATGTGCGGGGTCTGAACACAAAATTAAAAGATTTAGCTCTAGCTATAAATACCTGTCAATATGAGATATTAGCTTTCACAGAGACGTGGTTAAATTCGCACATTATGAATACAGAAATTCTATCGCCCAATTTTAACATTATACGATGTGACCGGAATTTTGTAGAAAGTAATAAGTGTAAAGGAGGGGGTGTACTTATTGCGTTAAGTAAACGGTATTTATATGAAGAGCTTGATCTAAATTTTATTCGTGATATCCTGCCGCAAATAGATATTGTTGGTCTTAAAGTGACTTTTCACTTTCAAAAAATTTTTATTTTCGTTATTTATATACCACCTAATATACCACATGTTTCCTATGGGATATTGTTTGAGCTCATTGAGTCCCTGGATTATTTAAATGATGAAAATATATATTTTTTAGGAGATTTTAATATACCAGAATATAATAAATTGAATATTACACCATGGCTTTGCAGCATTTCTTAGATTTCTTTAACATGAGACAATTTAATACTGTAGTTAATACTAATGATAATATTCTTGATTTGGTGTTATCAGTTGTGGATTGTAATGTTAATAGATCAATTGACTGCCTGTTGTTAGAAGACTTACATCATCCAGCTCTGGACGTTTCTGTTAAAATAAATAACATTAAGGCTGAAAACTTCCCATGTAATTTAATGGAAATGTACAACTTTAAAAAAGCTGATTACCCTTCATTATATGATTGTTTACTTAAAACAGAGTGGTCTTTTCTAACTGAGTTAAATGATGTTAATATAGCGTGTGCTGCTTTTTATACAAAAATAACAGAAATTTTTGATAATTTTGTACCAAAAACCCTTCCAAAACAACCCAAATACCCACCATGGTTCACAAATGATATAGTGCGGGATATTAGGAAGAAAGCTATCCTCAGGAAAAAGTATATACAAACAAAAAGTGACGATGTTTTTTATGAATTTAAACGTATAAGAGATAAAATTAAAAAGGATATAAAGGAGTCATATGAGAATTATTTATTGAATATACAGAATAATATAAAAAATGATCCTAAAAAGTTTTGGTCGTATATAAATGGTAAAAAAAAATGTAGCTCAATTCCGGATAATATCACATATGATAATATTCATTATGCTGATCCCCAGCACATTGTTGATGCCTTTGCTACTGTTTTTCAAACTTCTTATTTAAATACCAATAATGATAATGATAGATGCCCATCTTGCCATGATACAAATAGTCATAACTTAACATTACCATTTTTTTCTGAAACTGATGTACTCAAATCGCTCAAAAAATTAAAACCCAAATTCACTAAGGGACCAGACGACATACCAGCCTTTATTATCAAAGATTGTGCACATATATTTGCATATCCGCTTACAATAATATTTAATTTATCTCTTAGACTGCATACATTTCCTGATATATGGAAAAAGTCTCGTTTATGTCCTATTTATAAAAAAGGTAATAAAAATGATGCTGAAAATTATAGGCCCATAACTATTATCTGTAATTTCGCTAAAGTCTTTGAGTGCACACTACATACGTCATTATCTAGTCACATACAGGGTCAGATTATAACTAACCAGCATGGATTTGTATCTGGTAGATCCACTGAAACTAATCTTGCCTGTATCACTCAATTTGTATCGGAGAAGTTGGACAACAACAAACAGGTTGATATTCTCTACACTGATTTCTCCAAGGCGTTTGATCGCCTGGATCACATTATATTAATAGAAAAATTAAGTAAATTTGGATTACCAATGGCATTATTAAAATTCTTTACCTCATATTTACAAAACAGAACGCAATATGTTGAGTATCGCGGTTTCAGGTCATTTGATGTCTTGGCTAATTCCGGTGTTCCACAGGGATCTGTACTGGGACCATTGTTATTTATTGTTTTTATAAATGATATAGTGACAGATCTTGACGTTCAAACCCTACTATATGCTGATGATTTAAAGATGTTTCATGTTGTAGAAACTGAAGATGATTGTTGCAAGCTACAAGATAATTTGAATAAAGTAAATGATTGGTGTTTACTGAATCAGTTATATCTCAACGTATCTAAATGCAGTTCATTTACGTTTTCTAGGGCCCATAACCCTGTCATTTACAATTACCAACTGAATAACCAAATGCTGCAGAGACCTAAAACAATTAAAGATCTTGGTGTTATTTTCGACACAAGCCTCAGTTTTAAAGAACATATAAATATAACTGTTTCATCAGCGTTAAAAAGCTTAGGATTTGTAATTAGAAATTGTAGAGAGTTTAAAAATACGGCAATCATGAAACTACTGTATTATTCCTTTGTACGGTCGAAATTAGAGTATTGCTCATTGGTATGGTCACCGGGATATGATACTTACATAAATCACATTGAAAGCATTCAACGCCGTTTTGTTAAGTATTTGTGTTTCATTAAAGACGGTATATATCCTGAAATTGGCATTTCACAGAGTAGTATGTTAGAACGGGTTGATGTGTCTAGTCTGGAAAACAGAAGAATAATTCATTCGTTAGTTTTTCTATATAAAATTATCCACAATGATTTTGACTGCCCGTATATCCTGGAGCAACTAAGTTTTCATGTACCTCGTATTGGAAGTAGAAATTGTGATACTTTTTATTTGACTACTCCACGGACTAATTTATTAAAATTTTCTCCTGTACACTTTATGTGCGGAAATTGTAACTTGCAGAATGACTTTGATATATTTCATTGTAGCATTCAGTCAATTAAAAAATTATTCTCTGTATAAATTTTGTCTTGTTTTAAATTTAAATTTCTTGTTTTTTTCGTTTTTATTTATCACTTTTCTGTAGTCTACTTTGCTGTGTACTATTATTTTGTTATTATGCATGTTGTATTTTTATCTTATGTTGTTATCTCATTTACTGTTATTAATCCCACCCTATAATTGGTTACCCGTTGGGTGGATGTATCTAATAAATAAAAATAAAATAAAATAAAATATTCGAGGAAGGTAAAACTAACGCATCACCTCGTCGAGCTGCGAAAGCGGCAACAAATCATTAATGAACTCATAATGTCGCTGGAAATCGAGGAAAAAAGTGTTCAAAATGATATGGACAACTTCAAATACTTTGTGGATAATTTTCCATTTACCCCGTAGTTTAATAATATTTTAAGTTTTTTTTTAATATTTAGTTTTTAGTATTTTTATGTTTTTTTTTCTTCATTTAGAGTTAATTTTGATTATTAGGTATGGTTTTTTTTTGAATTTCCTCGTTTTAATTTTTTTTTTTTGAATTTCTTCATGTTTTAATTTTTTTTGTAATATATACAGGGTGTTCCACTTAAGTCGGATTCTTCCATAGCTCTCTTATTATAAATTTAAGAGAAAAATGTTTCAAATAAAAGTTACGCTGAATTATGCGGTGTATATACAGAAAATATTTTTGAATACACAGGATGTTCCATTTCACCTGGACGCTATACAACTTCGTTATTTTAAATGGAGCACCCTGTATATCTGTGTATTTTTGGATTCCTGACTTAATTTTAAGTTGATTTTATGTATCATACATTGTGCCCAAAACATACCGTTTCCGAGATATTCAAGTTTTTTTGAGAAATTTCACGATTACGGTGCTCTGAATATTGCTAGATAGCTTCTAAGCCATAAGAGCTAGAAACTTGCGGTTTGCATAGTTCGATTTACCACGAATATCATTTCCACTATTAGAAAAATATGGTAAGTAGTATAAAGTGGTAAATATCGGTACCTGCATTTGACAATCTTTCAACAAGAATAACTTCTTTTTTTCAAATGGAATGACCCATATTTTTTTCCGCCGTTGGATTCAAAATTAAATTCTCTTTCGATTGATATAAGGTTGTCCATATTTATCTTTAACAGTTTTCGAGAAAAATGCAATTCTTTCTAAAGTTTCAAAAACGAGCTGCCTACAGCGTAAAGTAGGCTTTGCCAATATCGCTTAAAGCATCGTTTCAATGTTATGTACGTTCATCTCGACAAACAAATTGTATTGTGAATTGTTTTCGTTTTTTCCGGTAAAAATCCGGTCACCAACAATGACATCGCGTGAATTTAAAATTTATAAAACATGCCAGTAACAATATTACTGGCATGTTTAAAAAGTGATCTAACAAACAAAACTAAACCACTACCAACAACGATAACAAAACGCAACATGATAGAAAATTCTAAACGCAATAAAAAAGGGTACGTGAACTTAAACTGCAATTTTACATTAAGTGTTCGAAATGTCCTCAGTCTTTTAATGAGGTGGAGCACAATTCTGTTGGAACCACATCCTTCGAAGGGTTGCTAAAGGAATGTCGCCCAACAAATCATCCAAAAAGTGTTTCGCAGAAAGTCCAAATAAATTCTTCCTGTCAAGTGTCGATTAAAAAAGAATGGTCCAATGATGTGGCCTCCTAAAATTCCCGTCCACACGTTCAAGGACCACCTGTATTGGCTACCGGTTGTCTGGAATTGGTGCGGACTTACCGTGTCATAATAATGACAATTATGGCGGTTAACAAAGCCATTTTTGTGGAAAGTTGACTCATCCGAAAACATGACCTGTTTAAAAAAAATTTCTTCCTCTCTCAAGTGCCCACTGACAAAATGCCTGCCTCCGTTGAAAGTCTCCTTCGAGTAACTCCTGGTGTAATTGGATGTGGTAAGGATGATATTTGTGTTTCTTTAAAATCCTATGTACTGATGTTGTACTAATATCCGTCGTTTGACTAATTTGTCGCACACTAAGTTGAGAGTTTTCCTGTATGCACCCCAATACTAGATATTCGTTTTCATCTGTAACTACTGTGCTAGTGCGATTCCGTTTTTTGCATTCGATGTTACCACTATTTATAAACTTCGTATTTAAGTCAATGCGATGTTTTAAACAAAATTTGCAAAGCCTACTTTATGCTGTAGGCAGCTCGTTTTTCAAACTTTAGAAAGAATTGCATTTTTCTCGAAAACTGTTAAAGATAAATATGGACAACCTTATATCAATCGAAAGAGAATTTAATTTTGAATCCAACGGCGGAAAAAAATATGGGTCATTCCATTTGAAAAAAAGAAGTTATTCTTGTTGAAAGATTGTCAAATGCAGGTACCGATATTTACCACTTTATACTACTTACCATATTTTTCTAATAGTGGAAATGATAGCGTAATTCGTGGTAAATCGATTTATGCAAACCGCAAGTTTCTAGCTCTTATGGCTTAGAAGCTATCTAGCAATATTCAGAGCGCCGTAATCGTGAAATTTCTCAAAAAAACTTGAATATCTCGGAAACGGTATGTTTTGGGCACAATGTATGATACATAAAATCAACTTAAAATTAAGTCAGGAATCCAAAAATACACAGATATACAGGGTGTTCCATTTAAAATAACGAAGTTGTATAGCGTCCAGGTGAAATGGAACATCCTGTGTATTCAAAAATATTTTTTGTATATACACCGCATAATTCAGCGTAACTTTTATTTGAAACATTTTTCTCTTAAATTTATAATAAGAGAGCTATGGAAGAATCCGACTTAAGTGGAACACCCTGTATATTATAATATAATAAACATTTTTACATGCATTTTTTCTTTTCTTATTTTTCATTTCAGGTTTTGATGTTTTTGCAAAAAGTATGATTTAAAAAATATATCTATACTTAAAATTCTTGACAAAAGTAAATAGTGAAAAATTACAAAAATATGATTTGATAAAATACATCTATACTTAGAATTCTTGACAAAAGTAAATAATGAAAAATTGTGAACAAAGAATGATAGCAAATCATCCATAACTAACAAAAAAAAAATCGATAATTTAAAACATATTTTGAGAAATAACAAACACAAATGCATTGAACGAAAATTCTTGCTAAACATTTTATGCACAAAATAAATAATTTAATAAACAGTTTTTTCTAAAAGGTAAGTACCTGTTAAAAATAATAAATTTGGGAGGACGGGATAAATATGATTGTGAAACAAATTTTAATTAAAATAAGTTAATTTAATATATTTATATCCATATAATTATATTTGTTACTAAAAATTTCATGCAATCTAATTTATATTCATAAAAATATAGCCACTCATTGCAGACATGCCCAGATTAAAACTCAAAAGCCACCAGAATGCTTTTCTGTAGCTTGTGGAATCACATTTTATTACTACATATGTAGACTTCTCCTGTGTACCAAGCAACAATCGTTTCTTCATTAATTTTGCATAAGAACAATTAGTTGAATATTTCAAGTGATCATTGATAGGTATATCATCATGTTTCCAGCAACTGACATCTAACCTACAGTTGAAACATGTAGCTATATCATAACAGCCCGTATAATAAAATCCTGCCAGGGCTAATTCTACTGGTTCCACAGCACCATTCCAATTTTATGTGATAGTAAACGCTGTTCAAAACAGTCAAAATGTGATTTATGTTTTGAGGAAAATGTTTTGTGAAGAATCTTCCGCAGCACATATTTTTTCAGTAAGGTTTAAAATAATGTAAGATGTGTAGGTATATAATAAATAACAATACTTGTTTTATAAACTATATATGTGATGAATCTGGAGGATGCTCACGTCAGTATGTAAAATTAAGCAGGTATACTGAAGATAATCCTAATCCGCGACATCTGTTCATTAAAACCAGATTATGATTATGATATGTATGTATGTAACTCGATATGGGTCATTGACCAATGTAGCACGATATTAATTTGATACCGCCGGAAATATGCTTACATGTGCATTCATTTGATACCACCAGTAACCCGATAAGAGTCATTGACCTATGTAACCTGATATGTATATTAATTTGATACCGCCGGATGAATTACAGGATGTCAATTTTATGCTGATTCATTGTAAAGGTCATTCATCTTCGTGCATAAACCGGATGTCGTCTAGACATGAATACATTGACCCCACACGTTTGCATTAATTTGACACCACCGGAAACTAGACATGGGTCATTGACTTATGTAACCTGATCCGCCACACCTGTTCATTATTACCTGATATATGACACGTGTATATTGATATCTGTCATTGACCTATGTAACCTGATATGCATATTAATTTGATACCGCCGGAAATGTGCTTTCATGTGCATCAATTTGACACCACCGGAAACTAGACATGGGTCATTGACCTATGTAACCTGATCCGCGACACCTGTTCATTATTACCAGATATATGACACGTGTATGTAACCCGATATGGGTCACTGACCTATGTAACACGATACGTATGTATATTAATTTGATACCGCCGGAAATATGCATACATGTGCATTCATTTGATACCACGAGTAACCCGATATGAGTTATTGACCTATGTAACCCGATATGTGACACGTGTATGTAATATGTGTCATTGACCTATGTAATCTGAGCACATTAATTTGACACCGTCGGATGTGTAACCCTATATGTAACACGTGTGCATTAATTTGATAGGTACCACCGGAAACGCGGTATGTCATTGAACTATCCATATGTCTAGCCAGGTATGTCTATCTGTCGGGCTCACGCACGGCTGTACCTATTAAACAATTCATAAGGTATATGTGGTCCTTGACAGTCCAATATGCAGTGCGTCCATAAAGTAACGCGTAAATTTATTATTAGATACATAAACAATATTATTGAAAATTCCAAAAACAGGTCGATTTTTTATTTTAATTTACTGTTTTTTTCAAATAATTTAATATGGGTGGGAGTGGGGGGGGTTAAGAGTGGGGATAATAGTGGGGACAGTGGTGGGAGTAGGAGTGGGGAGGGCAGGAGTGGAGGGGGGGTTTAGGAGTGGGGGTCTAGAGTGGGAGACAGTGATGGGTGGTTCAGGAGTGGGGGGTTCAGTAGTGGGGACAGTGGTAAGGGTAGGAGTGGGGAGGGCAGGAGTGGGGGTCTGGAGTGAGAGACAGTGGTGGGAGTTCAGGAGTGGGGGGTTCAGTAGTGGGGACAGTGGTGGGGGTAGAAGTGGGGAGGGCAGGAGTGGGGGTCAGGAGTGGTGGTAGGAGTGGGGGGCCGTCTGGCTCAAGTGCTGCTATACCTACTGTTACGAAGTAGTTGATATACCCGGGTCAAGGAGATCGAGAATTCCCTATAGCGGTGTTTATGCAGTAGAGCATATCAAACGCTGGGTCACATTTACCGATAAGTAGGAAAAGGCAGGTATGTAGTTATGCCGAGCTCGAGTTATGCCGTCGGGAAAGAAATTTCTCTGTGCTTGTGTTATGCCGTCGGGAAGGATACTTCTCTGTGCTTGAGATATGCCGTCGGGAAAGAGATTTCCCTGTGCTTGAGTTATGCCGTCGGAAAGAGATTCCCTGTGCTTGAGTTATGCTGTCGGGAAAGAGATTTCCCTATGCTTGAGTTATGCCGTCGGGAAGGAGATTTCCCTGTGCTTGAGATATGCCGTCGGGAAAGAGATTTCTCTGTGCTTGAGGTATGCCGTCGGGAAAGAGATTTCCATGTGGTTGTATTAAAGCCGTCGGGATAATTCCCTGTGCTTGTGTTTTTGCCGTCGGGAAACACAAGTTCCCCTGTGCCTATCAGTGTAATATCAAACAGTATATAACAATGTATTGTTTCCAGATTGAGATCGATGATCATCCAGTCAGGAGGGCCGAGTGTGAGCGCCGGTATATATCATTTGCCAGGCATGTGACTATGAGGCGATGTATGATGTCAATCTTAGTGGGTGTTGACAAAAGGACAGGGACAATACTTATGTTTTATGTCATATTGGCATATAGTTTTGTAAAGTTCAGTTTTGATTATAATAAAATACTATTTAATAATTAATTAATAAATTACTTCATAACCGTGAGGTGTTGTTAATATTTGTAATGTCAATATGTAAACTTACATTCACTTTCCTGTAATAATAAAATGGTAAGGTTTTTTAGTCAACCATGTCTAAGTTACAAATTTAGTTTACCTGAAATGATAAAGTGTAAATTCAGTACAGACTTCTGGCAGAGAAGAACGATCACAGAGAAGCGACAGTGCCGGCGGAACGTTTGAAGTTCTATGGCCCAGCCGATTTGAAGTAAACACACACGTTTACACTGAGAGAAGTTATCCTTTTGATACATGTACATGTACACCGAGATATACACTGAGCGAACTGCATGACAGTGTATTATATAATATTGTTCATCGCAATTGGAGCGCATGGGTAAATGTTATTTTATTTTATTTTATTTTATTTTATTTAGCATACACCATTCCACAGTATAACACCAATTATTGAATGGGAACAAACTGACACAAATATAATATGATAAAAACTTAAATAAACTAAATTACTTATATAATACAATACAATATTATATAATATACAATACACAACCAAAAATACATAGCAAGAATATACAGCATGAGACAATTGACAATGATTTGTTCATAATTATAGTGACACAGATATTCGATAATAAGATAGAGTTCAAATTATAATTATTGAATGGGAACAAACTGACACAAATATAATATGATAAAAACTTAAATAACTAAATTACTTATATAATACAATACAATATTATACAATAAACAATACACAACCAAAAATACATAACAAGAATATACAGCATGAGACAATTGACAATGATTTGTACATAATTAAAGTAACACAGATGTTAGATAATAAGATAGAGTTCAAATTATAATTTTATTTTCTTAATCAAGGCTACACTGCAGTTGAACAAATCAAATTTATTTTGCAGGGTGTTATAATTATGACACATCTGATGTAAGGGTGAAAATTTCGTTATGTTGATACGAGGTGTTGGAAGGTAAAAAGTATGCGACTGCCTTGAGGATATACGAGGAATTAAAAAGTTCTGTTGGCTGAGAATATCATCGCAGTCAATATCATTTGTTATTAATTTTCTTAAGAAAACTAATTGATTAATGGTACGGCGATTTTCAAATGTGTCAAACGAGTGTCTTAAGAGTAGTTCCTCATGCGGAAAACCAACAATTGGATAAGATTTATCTTCCTTGTAGCTAAGATACTTTAGAAAACGTCTTTGGATTCTCTCGATGTTTTGTATATGAATGTTGTAATGGGGACACCATATAATAGAGGCATATTCAACTCGAGGTCTAACAAGAGCAACATACAACAGTTTGATAGTAGTTAAGTTTTCAAAATCGCGAGTATTTCGTATTACAAAACCTAGAGATCTGAAACAATTTGTTACTATGTTGTTTATGTGGTTTGAAAAGGAAAGGCTGGGATCGAATATTACGCCAAGATCGCGGATAGTGTTAGGTCTCTGCAGTGTAACATTGTCAATTGAATAGTCATGTTTTATAATACCACGTTTTAAAGAAAAAGACATAACGCTACATTTGGATGGGTTCAACGGTAGATTATTTAATGTGCACCATGTATTGATTTTGTTTAATACTAATTGCAGTTTATTACAATCATCAAGGCACGTAATGGTAGTGTAGATTTTGATATCGTCTGCGTAAAGTAAACAATTTGCATCCATTCCATTTAATATGTCGTTAATATATATATTGAAAAGTAATGGTCCCAGTATGGATCCTTGAGGAACCCCAGAAGTGACAGATATATTAATGGATTGTTGGCCAAGACACTGTACAAATTGTTTTCTCTCTTCAAGATATGATTTGAAAAAGCTTATCAGATTGTTTGATAGACCAAAGTTATGCAGTTTTTCAAGCAGAGTAGTGTGATTGAGTCTATCAAAAGCTTTAGAAAAATCTGTATATATGACGTCTACCTGCAGGCAGGAATCAAATGCCTCAGCTATGAATTGAGTTATGCAGAATAAATTAGTAGTTGTGGACCTACCTTTCATAAAGCCATGTTGTTTTGATGTAATTTTGTTCTTTAGGTGGTAAAAAAGAAAATTATGAAGTAGAATTTCGAGACACTTGGAAAAATTATTGATTATAGTGATTGGTCTATGGTTTTCAATTTGGTTTTTTTCACCTTTTTTGTATACAGGTATTATTTTAGAGAGTTTCCAGGAGGACGGGTAAGTGAATGAACTAATAGAGATACCAAATATTATTGACAACGGTTTCGAAAGAAGGCATGCACAATCACGTAGAAAAAAAGCAGGTATTTTATCCGGACCAACCGTGCCTTTAGGTTTAAATTTTTTAAGACAGTTAAGGACTTCAAGTTCGGTAAATTGCTTTAGGTGTAAGCTATCGGTTGAGACATTATTATTGTAAGTTACTTCAGTCTCACTATTTTCTATATAGCAGCTTTGAAAAAAGTCCGCGAAAGCATTTGTTATATTTTTGGGATCATCCATGACGTTACCTTTATATGCCATATTATTAGGCATGTCATGATTGTTTTTAATGTTATTAATGAATTGCCACAGTTTCTTAGGATTATTTTTTAAGTTAAGTTCTACATGGCTGCAGTATTCTTTATAGGATTCATCTATATAATTTTTAACCTTTTTCCTTAGAAGTTGAAATTCTTGAAGAGCAATGGGGTCTTTATCTCGTTTATATGCTTTCCAAGCCTTAAATTTTTGCCGGATACATTTTATAATATTGGCATTAAACCAAGGGGGGTACGTACGTCTATGTGTTCTGGTTTTAGGCACAAAAATTTCAAATAGTTCATAGAGTTTAGAATAAAATGCATCACAGGCACTATCGACGTCAGTAAAATTGTTTAGAAAATCCCAGTCTATATAAATTAAGCTCTCATATAAACCATTAAAATCAGCCTTTTTGAAATTATAGAATATGTTGCTAATTCTTTGCTTGTTGTTTTTTACCTCCATATGTAGTTCAAAATATATAACAATAGCAGGATGGTAGTTATCTTCCTTAATTAATACATCGAAAGCCTTTTCAACAACGCACTTTTTATTAGACAATACCAGGTCAAGTATCCTTTGGTTAATATTATGAATATAATTACACTGCTTAAAGTCAAGAAAGTTTAAAAAATTTATTAGTGGTAAGACACTATTATTAAGTACATTGTTTTCTAGATATATAGCATACTCAGGGATATTAAAGTCGCCTAACACTATCGCATCACTATTGTATAAATAATCTATTGAACTGAGAATATCAAATAGAGCATTGTAACATTCTATACTGAGGTTTAGAGGTATATAGAACAGGAATATATAGAACGAATAATAGTTTATACTAATTTTTGCACCGACCACATCTATGTGCGATAAATTATTAGTAGCAATGATACTCAGATCTATAGGTTGTACTTGAAATTTGCTATTTATTGCTAGTAAAACACCTCCGCCTCTAATATGCCCAGTTTCAATAAAATTTCTGTCAGATCTGCATATAGAGTAAGACGAATTAATGATTTCAGAATTCAAAACATTGGAAGACAACCACGTTTCCGAGAAAGCTAAAATATCGTAATTATAGGACGGAATTGCATTATATAGTTTACTTGTTTTGGTATTTAACCCGCGAACATTCTGATAATATATAGAGAGAGACGTAAAGCTATCACGAGATAGGTGAGCAATGGGTGAAAGTGTATGATGTCCTGTTGTTTGACAATACTGGCTGTTTGAAACAGATTCATGTAATTGCTATTGTGGTGGCCCAAATAATTCGAATTTGTGTTTTTCCAAAGCCTGTTTATAAGCATGGCAACTACTGTAATTCCAAACAGCATGGTTTACATTTATATCCAAATTGTGTTTCTCCTTTAGGAAACAACAATTCGCACATTTGAGCTGATTATTGTCTTCATTTTTTACCGTACAAGATTTTAGGTTATGAGAGTTGGAGCACAGAGGGCATATAATTTTACTTTTACAATTGTTTACCGTATGATTGTAGCCGTTACAATTAAAACAACGAGGCAATGAAAGAGCATCAAAAATTAAGCAGCTGTCTAAACCTATATATATAAATTACCATTATTTAATACCTTTTTGTATGTGATTGGGTCAACTTGCAATGTAGCTTGAAACACCTTGTTGTTCTTCTTTGTGGGCCAAAATCGAATTAATTTGCATTCCGTTGCTGAAGCAAAGATAGCATCATTTTGCCGAGTGATGTAGCTGAGGAGAGTTTCTTTATCGTATTCTTCTGAGATACCAACTATTCTAATTCTAGCACCTGCGTTCTTTATTTCACGTATATCATATTTTTCTGAGAGTTTCTCAGATGCAAGTTGTTTAAAGTTTGCCGCTTCTTTAGCATTATTACAGCCTAGTATAATACCGCCATTCGATATATGTTTTACTTTATTAACATGAATGTTTGATTCAGCG
This sequence comes from Rhagium mordax, assembly GCA_963680705.1. Classification (NCBI taxonomy): domain Eukaryota; kingdom Metazoa; phylum Arthropoda; class Insecta; order Coleoptera; family Cerambycidae; genus Rhagium; species Rhagium mordax. The sequence continues at coordinate 47,960,157 of OY796657.1, forward strand.
GGATTAACTTGTTGCAGGATGTCAGATTTGGTAAGAGATAGTTGTTGTTCTTGATTTTTTGGTTTGATCATGATTTTATGGTGGTTGGTGTCAAGCAACGCATTGGCATATGTTTTAGGCGATGTAGTATGCGGTTGTTCACATAGATGAGATATTTTTCCTGACGCTAGTTTCTTAACTTCATCCTTGATCGACTCAAATTTAGAAGCAAGTTCATCCATCAATAGGGAACATTTTTGATCAAATATTTCCTTCAGATTGTCTAAGTACCCGCTGTTCTCAAAATCATTGCAAGTGTTACACTTCCATAATAAACCAGGGACGCTCTGTATATGCGGTATCAGATCAGTAGGTAATTCGACACATTCCGCATGAAATCGCTTTTTACAGAAGCCAGAGCAAGAAACATACGCCTTGCGTGACGTAGAATCACAAAAACCACAGCGAGACATAGCATTACCACATAACCACAAAAGACTTCGGAAAACATACACACATAGATTCCTATTTTACAGAATTTATGGCACTTATTACGTGCCAGATGGCCTTGTTTACTTGAGAATGGAGGTATAAATGTTTATGTTGAAACTACCCTTGCCCTGCTCTTCCCAACACGTGTTGGCCACTTTACCATGCAAAAGAAAGTTTTTAAGACTGATTATTTAATATTCAATCACTGTTTACCAATTACTGCTTACATATGCTCGCTTCAAATAACTTTTCGTTTATACTGATCGACGCGGAATTTCTTTACCTTCAATTCACATAAATTTTATCACTTTTATTAAAGTTTTTACCACATTATTTTGAAAATTTTTAGGAGCGACATGCCGCGCGTCTTCACCACACAACTATGTGTTATAAAACGTAGACCAATTAATATTTATAATCTCTATTGCAAAACTTTGGCATTATTTATAATAAAATATAAATTAGTTTGATTCACATATAAACTAATATTAGAGATGTTTAATGCATTTCTTAAAATACATTTTAGAAGGATTTTGTGCCACATTCACACACTTATATTTATTATTAATAATATGTGTTAATAGTATGTATATAAAAATAAAACAAGATGTTTCACAACAAATATTTTTATTTATATATGGGTTAAAATTTTCAATTTTCTATCTACTTTATTTATTTTGAAATCCCTATTAGTATATATTGTCATGTATTTTAAATGACGATACATTAAAATAACTTTAGAAATTAATATTAATTTGATTTGGTGAAGACAATATTGTAGATATAATAATCAATCAGATAAATAAAGGTTAAATAAAAAATATATATATATATATAAACATGTAATAATTTAGGCAAGTAGATAATAAGCTACAACTTAAGAAAAGTGAAGTATTAAATTTGACAAGAGTAATAAATTTGAAGTGTCAAAATTTGAGTGACGTAAATAATTTATGTACATTGTTAAGAAAAAAGTATTGTTAGGAGAAAAAAGAATTGAATAAGAAAATCAAGATAGTAACGGTAACTAAGAAAAAAGTGGTTGAATAAAATATTTTGAAAAGAGCGGAATGAAAATTGAATTATGGAGAAAGAATTGATATATAAGAAGAAATAAATAATACAAATTAATATTAACTTATTTAAATAAAATATAAATAAGTTTATTAAACATTCTGGAAATATTTTAACATAAAATTAAAAGTTTAGAAACCAAGTAAGAAGAGTAACTGTTGATGATAATGAAATGGTATTAATGGTATATAATAAAATGTGGAAGATATTAAAATAAAATTTATAAGATTTGATTTGATTAATATAAAAGAAGATAATTGTGTATGGTTATAAGAAGATTATTGATAAAGAACTCTTAAAGAGATACATGGTAATAATTTAATATATTAAAATATTTGACAATGTAAACGTAAGATTTAACTTGTGACATTTCTTGATTAATCGATGATTAATAAAACATAATTGTAGCATAGTATATAAGTTAGCGCAGTTTAGGTAATTTATAAGAAACTGTTGAAAAACTGTCTTCATTATTAAATTTGTTAAAATTGAGTTTATCTGATTTATTTATCTTAACAATATTGCATTAAAAATATAGTTAAAGAGATATAAAAATAATTTGAATCAAAAACAATCTTAAATCAAATCAAATGTGTGTGTTAAAATCATAAATGGTGCTTTGAACCGACTTTAGACCCTGAATATAAGATTCAGAATAATTAAAAGTAAGTATAGAATTTTATTAATATTGATACGTATAGTTAATACACTACAATATATATATTTTTTTAATCACTTATTTAACGTCGGCCTATTTCCGCTACCAGGGCCAATCACCGACGCCAGGAGACGAGCTACCCCCAACCTGGAAATTTTTCCGAACCTCTTATCTTACTAAGAGTAGGGATTTTTTACTTGCCTAACATTTAATAGACAAGGGACCGACTGCTTTACATCCTCTCCGAAGGATGGTATATCCTCAATACACCTCTCGCCTACAGTTGTATTGCTTCTGCGATATAGCTGATATACAAGCCGCTAGAAGTAGGGAAACGAGACCGCGTCTTTCCGTGGATAGTCCCCATCCAAGTACTAAACGCGGTAGCTGTTGCTTAACTTCATATCGCTATGAAGTGAGTCAAGTCAGTCCTCCGCTCGCTGCCCTATTAGTATATTTAACAGAATAAAATATTTTAATACTCTTTCCTGATGTAATGTGTTCGCATATACCTACCTATTTCAATTTACTTCATAGCGTTTTTATAACCTAAATAAGTACATCAAAATTGGCAAGTTGATTAGGTATTTCGTTTACTTTGTCTTTAATCGTTAAATGAAATAGATTTAATAGTCGTTATTTTACTGCTTGAACAAATATTTTCAATATAGGTATAACCTAAAAAAATAGTGAAATATACGCAAAAATAATAATAATTACCTTTCGTAATCCTTGGGGAATCTAAAAAGGCTTAGTCATTCCCCAGTTTTTGTTGAACACCCACGATATGCACAATAATATCCAGACATCTTAAAAACCCGAACTAGATAGCACGCGAAACGCGTGGCAACTGACAAGCATACTGACAAGTGACAAGTGACAACAACACACCATAGTTGGCGCATGCGCGTACGAAAACTGTTCACGCTGAAAGCCTTTATGTCGCTTCTCCGTGATCGTTGTTCTCTGCTTCTGGTAGCTAGAAATTGTAAAGTTTATATTTAAGAATTGAGGCAAAGTAATATTAGTAGTTTGCTGGTACACATAAAGCGCATCCCTGTAGCAATGTTTCACGCAAAAGAAGCATGAGATGTTAAGTATCTTATCTACACAGCACTATTACCAATGAAGTGTTTGTGCAACATCAAATTGAAAAGTTCCTGCATTCTTCTATTAGCTGTCATACCTATTTCCGGGCATCGCCCACATTGCAATAAGCTTCACCAGAGGGCCACTTGTGTATCTCACCGACATATAGTCGTTCTTAGATATCATTGTACCATTGTAAAGGAAAAAGGAGTCCGTCTTGGATTAATCGGTGTGATTAGCGCTTATTGGCATTATTGGCATTATTGGCATTATTAGCAATATTAATTTTTTGCTACTTCTTGATATACCACACCACATATCATTGTTTAGTGTTCTGTGATGATGATACTAATTAATGATACTATACATAAAATATCATTTAAATGTAGAATTTTGCTAATAGCTCTGAAAAAAGTTTTATGAAAAATAAAAAACATAATTTTAAAAAAAATTAAAAAACTATTTATGCAACATTTCTGTTAAAAGTTTATTGCAGTCACTGATGATTATGAGAAACGGGTTTATAAATAAACTTTTCACTATTGTTACATTTGAAAACTTTATGCAGTTTACTTTATACCTATTGAACTATTCGCGCAACAAACAGGAACTCTATGTTTTAGAAGTTTACCATGCGACGTTGCTGTAAGCGGATTTAGGGCAAGAGGCAAACCTAACAAGAGCCTCGTAAAACTTGCAGGTGTAACGTTACACTTCATAGTTAAACACTTTAGCAATGTCTAGGAAACTTTAAAATGTTTAGTGGGGCTGTTCTTGGCGTACCTGCCCTACCTACCATTTTCCTGAGAAACAGATTTCATTTTTTGTTGGATATATATTTAAGGCAGGAGTAATAAAATATAAAACAGAAAGACATTATTTAATAATATATTTATTATATTTAATAGAATGATTGCATTATTAAAAATAATAAAAATAGTTTTACAATCATATCAAAATGTTCCTAACATATTCTGAAGAACTTGCTGTAGAAATCTGTTTCAATTAGGGTACTTCTTTTTCTAATACAACTGAAATATACACATTTTACTTTTTCGTATTTTTGCCAAACTAGCTGATTTCCAGTAACTTACTATAGATTATAGACGTTAATTAAGATTTTTCCCTTTGTTGGTGCAGCGTGCAGCCATGTTTGTAGATGGCAGCAAAATCAAAATTATAAATTGAATATTCTGTCAATCTTTTATGTTATTTGAAAGGTCGTATAATATTGAAATGATGAATCTAAACCGCCACAGCAGTTTGCTATAAAGGGACATTCCAAATTCCAAACCATTTTCGTTTGCATTTTGCTTTCCATACCTTACATTCCTATTGGTGCCAAGTACATTTATGAGGCACCACTAATAGAATATCGTAAAGTGTTAACGCTTGGTTAAGAACGTATTTTCATGTTGCCGAATTTTGAGCTGCGCAAACTGTCGTGGTGAATGACAAGTATTGACAGCTGACAGATGAAAATGTAGGCTCGATCTTTTATTAAACCGTATTTACTCCGACAGATTCCACCGATTGATGTCGGTCACGTGACCGATGGATGTCAGGTGGTAAATTCATAGATGATTTTAAGAACGCTTGTTTGACGCTTCGTGCTCGAAGATTTGACATTAATGGTTTTTAGGGTTATAGGAAGACTATTTATTATTTGTGTAATTTTGAAGCAATTTAAAAGAGCATCTCTGCATCCATTACATCTTCAAATATGGAAGGCTTAACTCTCCTGAAGTATATTTTTAATAATGATGAGAATGAAAACTCCTCCACCTGCCCTAGTGATAATAGTTTAATAGCTGTTTTACACGATCCAATTTATTGCCCAATAAATTGTTCAAGTTGACCTTCAATTTATTGGGGTACGTGTAAAACCAACGAATTAGTACCACTAGAAGGAGCTTTGCCTATCGTAGTATGTCTTTTAACTGTAGGCATACATCTAAAGAGAGAAACTGGAATTAAAAAAAGATAGACAATACATAGACACAATGACATGGGCGGGTTATTAAAAAGGGGTGACATATAAAGAAAATAGAAAGAAATCACAATCCTTTAAAATAATCGTCTTCTTACAATAAAATGAAAAGGCACCATTACCATCTTGTCTATCTATTGAAAAAGTTTATTATATAGAATGTTATTGAAGTCAGTAAAAAAAACGCTTACAAATTAGAATATTTTATTTCGTAAAAGTTGTAACCCCAGACTGAATAAATCTAATTTGCCTTATGGGCTTCTGGGTTTCAAAGTTTATTTTACCTGTCGGCTGCTCAGATTTTTCCGGTGGGTCGTGAGTCAGAATATGGTGTTTAATAAATTAACAAACTTATTATTAAATTTGGTTAAAACCCTGATTTGTTAACAAAAGAACTTGAAAAGTGCACTTTAAGTTTCTAGCTTAGTAAGATTTAAAACTGCAAGTTATAAGAGATTAAAAGTTAAGGAATTATTTATCAAGTAAAATTAAGATAAATTAAGATAATTTTTGGGCGCCAGCTACTAAAAAAATTAGTAACAATTTGTATATCAGATTTTCACAACAAGAGAAATAAAACGATTCAGCTCAAATAAATAGTATATTAACAAATAGAATAAATATTAACAATAATAAAAAATATATATTTACCTGAAGGGCAAAACAATGGAAATAAATGCCTGAAGGGCTATCACAATAAAAAAATTAATGAAAGAAAATATTTTATCAACTGCAAGGCTTACATTTACAAGAACAATTACTGGCAATTATTTGTTACGCTGGAACCGAAGACCTGATGATGGAAATATGTTCTACCACAGACTTACAGACCTTAATTTCCAAGGATTTCCACGATGATCTATTCCCTTGCCAAGATGGCCTATGCTGGTGTATACTGATCTTCTGGGTCTAGCTAGACTTCACCTGCACCTGGGAAAGATGTAACCAATCCTGGATAAGATAATAGAATAATCTGGATTTCAGTCTGATGTGGTCTGGTAAAGTTGAATCTGTCGAATCCTCTTCTTGGTCTCGTTCAATAAAACATAAATATACCAGTGTCAAAAATGTACAAAGTAAAGTTGGAAATATGCAAGTTAGCTTACGGCTGATAAAATTAGAAAAAAACTTACTGAAGGCAAGTTTCTTCTAGAAAAGTTGACTAAACAATTTAGCAAAGATATGAATTATAATAAATCAATTATTATAATTACAAAGATATGAATTTATTATTTTATTTTAAAAATAACTCAAGATATAAATTATAATAAACTAATTATTATAATTTCGAACTATGAAATTCTAGAAATTACTCTAGATATAACTAGACAAGATTAAAGCAATAAAAATAATTCCTCTGAATAAGAAATTATGTTAGAAAGAAATTTGTTATATTATTTAAATTTAATAACAGTAATTAAATAGACAAATCACAATAAGACACTCAGAAAATTAAGTTTTAATATTGCTAAAACGCAATCTTTTCACAAATAGAAAATGTGTGAATCACAAAATAATACAATAAGTAAGAAAGTAAAAAGTTAGGTATTCTGATTTTTATAACTGATTTAATTAGATTACTAATTAAAGTTAATTTCTACTATTTAATGTAGAACGATAAGAAACAATAAGTTTATTTAATTCTCCCAATTGGAGTAAGAAATGGTAAGAAATGCTTTAATTATTCAATTAAATTACGACAATTAGATAATAACTATGAATTTTAATTAATTCAAATCGTATTAAGATATAGCAGGGAATAATTTAAATATTAAATTAAATTACGAAAAATTACAATAATCAAATTGTGAGATAAGATAAAAACCAATATTTTCCGTTAAGCGAAAACTATTAATTTCTAGGAGTTTTTTACCACCTTCCGCAAACGAAAGATATCTGTGTAAGTGCATATATTTTATGAATAACTCGATAAAGATAATAACGATAATTGCAAATTTTAATTGCAAAAGATAATAAGGAACGGTAATAACATAAGTTAACTTGCAAGACGACACCACGTGTAGATATTTGCATGAAATCAATCACGCGTGGAGAGCACTAAATTTGGCTAAAATGCCGGCGTCAACCACACCCAATTGATAAATTCGATTTAAATCGATATTTACCACATTTGACTGTAATAAATAACCAACATGCTAAATATTTACTAGGCTACGTATTGCAAATAATACTTTATAACGATAGGATACAGAAAAATTCTACATCCGAGAAAGATAATTAGATATTTATAAAATTACGACTTACCAGTACGGAAGATAGGAAAAAGCTGGTGGAGGAGGAATGCTGTAGGATCGAGAACGTTTCAGTGCCGTCGACGCGCGCATAACATAGCTACATTTAATTGTCTCCGGTAGAAACCAGTTGTAACCGTAATTTACCAAATTATCGTTACACACCCCATTCGCTTCGGGTAGAAAATTTGTTAACTCTAGGAGTTACAAATTTTCGTTATCGTAATTACCCCAAATAAAGGATGAAAAAATAAAAAATAAGACATAAGACAAGATAGACAGGAAGGAAAGATACTGGGTTCTATTGGAGAAGTGATTAATCCCCTCGAACACATCCAAGTCAATCGACATGTGGCATGATCACAGATGAAATGGGATCAAACCAAAGGACATTATGCGCAGTTCTAGATGCAAGAAAAGCCTCGTTAATGTACCCTTACTCGGAAGTCCATGAAGAAAAACAAGAAAGATGCAAGAAGCAAATAACACTCGCCCAAAAGAATCACGAAAAGAAGAGAGAGAGATAGAGAAAAAACCAGAAAGAAGTTAAGGAGAGGACACTAAGTCAGTCTCCAGAGACGTGGTTTGCCGCCTCAGTACTGTATAGTAGTTACCATTACTGAAATTGGAAGCGTAGCTCCAAGAAAGAAAAGGCGACGAGGTTGCTCCTGATTATAACACAGTGGCTAATTTCCCTGTCCGGCAATGAAACAGACTTGTATAAACAGCAGATCATTGAGAATCATTATGCTAGCAAGGCTCACCAGACTAGATGTCAGAAACTCTTGAAAAGCAGACACATCCTGTCCATTTACTATTAAAAGTAGCCAAACAGTGACGAAACCACTCCCATCACAATCAAGCCTCTCTGCACGATAAGTGGCCGTTTAGAGGGCTTTTACCTCACGCAGGTTAATCCACGGTGGTAGTATTCGTTACCCCTTACCACAGGGCACGAAAATGAAATACTATCAAGTAGTATTCATAAAAAAAGGTATAATAAGATAAGATAGTGAGTGAGATTTTAATCGACTTGATCGGTTTCGATGTCTGGATCGGCATTACGTGTTTTTAATTCATAAGTAAGTTCGGCAACCTTCAAGTGATTTGGTTCCATAATGTTATAGTTTCTTAATAAGATGAATACGAGAATGAAAGATAAGTTACGTTAACAAGTTACAAAACTCAAGATCAAGATTACAATAAATCGTAATCGGTATATCACGTATAGAGAAAAGTTAAAATAGAAATGCGAAAATAATCCAATAAATTTCAATAACTCATAGGTAACGCTAACAAATAACCACCCAGTATATTACGAATAATTTTCAATCACTTGTAATTCAAATAAATTAATCAGATAATAAGAAATTCAGATAAAAATCCACACGTTAAATTATAAATAGATAAGAACTCGTATTTATTCTCGCGACAAAAAAATTAAATCACAAAGTTCCAATAATGTAAAGTTAAATTCGGTAGGTAAATAAATCTCTTATTCCAACACTATTAAGTTTTCATAAATACTTTAAACCTTACTTGTAAAAAATAATAGGGAAATAAAGAAATCGGTAAACAAGTTTTTATGTTTACAACGGCCGCAAATATCTTCACAATTTTAATTCAAAATACTTGCAAAAATAAGATAGTAATGAATAAGATAAGATATACCACTTTAATAATGTCAATATCAAATAGTTGTAAAAATCAGTTTTAGTAATATGTACTTATGTTTAAAGTACGAAACATATACTTTCTTAGTTAGAATATTTTATACTTAGAAAATTTAGGTAATGGTTCCAGGTCTTATTGTTTGTTTGACTTTGGCTTATTTCTCCCTGAGAAAATCTGATTTCAATATAACTATAGTGCAGTTTAAATTCATAAAATATCAGGCTTCACACGTTGGACGACAATTTTTGTAACCCCAGACTGAATAAATCTAATTTGCCTTATGGGCTTCTGGGTTTCAAAGTTTATTTTACCTGTCGGCTGCTCAGATTTTTCCGGTGGGTCGTGAGTCAGAATATGGTGTTTAATAAATTAACAAACTTATTATTAAATTTGGTTAAAACCCTGATTTGTTAACAAAAGAACTTGAAGAGTGCACTTTAAGTTTCTAGCTTAGTAAGATTTAAAACTGCAAGTTATAAGAGATTAAAAGTTAAGGAATTATTTATCAAGTAAAATTAAGATAAATTAAGATAATTTTTGGGCGCCAGCTACTAAAAAAATTAGTAACAATTTGTATATCAGATTTTCACAACAAGAGAAATAAAACGATTCAGCTCAAATAAATAGTATATTAACAAATAGAATAAATATTAACAATAATAAAAAATATATATTTACCTGAAGGGCAAAACAATGGAAATAAATGCCTGAAGGGCTATCACAATAAAAAAATGAATGAAAGAAAATATTTTATCAACTGCAAGGCTTACATTTACAAGAACAATTACTGGCAATTATTTGTTACGCTGGAACCGAAGACCTGATGATGGAAATATGTTCTACCACAGACTTACAGACCTTAATTTCCAAGGATTTCCACGATGATCTATTCCCTTGCCAAGATGGCCTATGCTGGTGTATACTGATCTTCTGGGTCTAGCTAGACTTCACCTGCACCTGGGAAAGATGTAACCAATCCTGGATAAGATAATAGAATAATCTGGATTTCAGTCTGATGTGGTCTGGTAAAGTTGAATCTGTCGAATCCTCTTCTTGGTCTCGTTCAATAAAACATAAATATACCAGTGTCAAAAATGTACAAAGTAAAGTTGGAAATATGCAAGTTAGCTTACGGCTGATAAAATTAGAAAAAAACTTACTGAAGGCAAGTTTCTTCTAGAAAAGTTGACTAAACAATTTAGCAAAGATATGAATTATAATAAATCAATTATTATAATTACAAAGATATGAATTTATTATTTTATTTTAAAAATAACTCAAGATATAAATTATAATAAACTAATTATTATAATTTCGAACTATGAAATTCTAGAAATTACTCTAGATATAACTAGACAAGATTAAAGCAATAAAAATAATTCCTCTGAATAAGAAATTATGTTAGAAAGAAATTTGTTATATTATTTAAATTTAATAACAGTAATTAAATAGACAAATCACAATAAGACACTCAGAAAATTAAGTTTTAATATTGCTAAAACGCAATCTTTTCACAAATAGAAAATGTGTGAATCACAAAATAATACAATAAGTAAGAAAGTAAAAAGTTAGGTATTCTGATTTTTATAACTGATTTAATTAGATTACTAATTAAAGTTAATTTCTACTATTTAATGTAGAACGATAAGAAACAATAAGTTTATTTAATTCTCCCAATTGGAGTAAGAAATGGTAAGAAATGCTTTAATTATTCAATTAAATTACGACAATTAGATAATAACTATGAATTTTAATTAATTCAAATCGTATTAAGATATAGCAGGGAATAATTTAAATATTAAATTAAATTACGAAAAATTACAATAATCAAATTGTGAGATAAGATAAAAACCAATATTTTCCGTTAAGCGAAAACTATTAATTTCTAGGAGTTTTTTACCACCTTCCGCAAACGAAAGATATCTGTGTAAGTGCATATATTTTATGAATAACTCGATAAAGATAATAACGATAATTGCAAATTTTAATTGCAAAAGATAATAAGGAACGGTAATAACATAAGTTAACTTGCAAGACGACACCACGTGTAGATATTTGCATGAAATCAATCACGCGTGGAGAGCACTAAATTTGGCTAAAATGCCGGCGTCAACCACACCCAATTGATAAATTCGATTTAAATCGATATTTACCACATTTGACTGTAATAAATAACCAACATGCTAAATATTTACTAGGCTACGTATTGCAAATAATACTTTATAACGATAGGATACAGAAAAATTCTACATCCGAGAAAGATAATTAGATATTCATAAAATTACGACTTACCAGTACGGAAGATAGGAAAAAGCTGGTGGAGGAGGAATGCTGTAGGATCGAGAACGTTTCAGTGCCGTCGACGCGCGCATAACATAGCTACATTTAATTGTCTCCGGTAGAAACCAGTTGTAACCGTAATTTACCAAATTATCGTTACAAAGTACATAAAAAGTATTAAATACCTACATTAATATATAAAATATACAATGCTAAATTATAATACTTATATTCAAATGATATAATACGATTTGTGTGTAGTTAATTATACTAAACTTAAAATTATTTGATATAATATTAATTACACTACCTGACCTAAAACACCTATTGCCATTACAAACCCCCGTCCATGCACTGATTCACTTACCTATGAAATGACCGCTTTTCGCCCTTTTTAAATAGAACTTTACAAACAATGCACTTCCTAACCATGTCTATACACTAAATAATGTTTATAATACCAAAATAACTTTAAAACACAATCAAAATCACACATTAAACACAAAATTACGGTGCTAGATTAATGGCTGCCGGAGTAAACAAACAATTGTCAAAGTTGTCAAACATAAATTCAACGCGGATATGTCCGAAAAACAGCGGAAGTACCCGAACGACGCGCGCCAAATTTAAAATTTGATGAACCGACCAATAAAAAAGTGTGTCCGCAAATGTGTGTAAACATTGTTGATTTGTTTATGTACGTTCGCAAACAAAGCATATCAAAGCTACTTCTAGTGGTACTAATTCGTTGTGTAAAACACAAATTGTACGTCAATTTCTTGTCTACAATAAATTGACCAATAAATTGTACAATTAGAACTTGTTCTAATTTCTTGGCCAATTTTAGGGATATTTAGTAACATTTGATATTTCATTATCAATGCCAACCTTCAAAATTTGTTGATTATGTATGTGTTATGTTTGGTTCATTCAATAGGGCTTTTCTTTTGGATAACTATAGTTATGAAATGGTTATTGAGTAGTTATAACCCAAGGTTCTAACCAGTGAGAGCAATTGAATGATATGGTTAAAACAACATAACCTAACTAAACGTTTCAAGTTCAAAAATCAAAACATAGTAAACACCAATTTATAAAGCATTAATAACTGTGATAATAATTGAGTACATAATGAAACCGGAAGGAGAAATATTATTTGCAATGTCCCAAATTCTATTAGACGATTTAAATTCATTTAACTTGGGCTTTGTTAACAATATAATAGCAATAACATTTTTCAATATTGGGGTCAGCAAATAACAGATAATTATAAATAAAGGGATTCGAGAGAATCGCATCAAGATTATTATGAATCGTGGATAGAAAAGTACCTACATATCTTTTGATTTTTATACTACTTTTAGAATGGTAAGAAATACCTACTTTTTTAAAACTGACTGAATATATTTTACATTAAAGTAGTAGAAGTCCTATAAGTCCAGTTCAAAATGAAAATGCTCGGATCACGATACACTTAAAATAAAAATGCCATTAAAAACAGAAATGAAAAAACTGATATTTCTTTAAAAATTACATACATATAACGTTACTAATAAAATACGAAGTGTCAAAATACTGTCAAATGTGAATTCCCGCGCTTTCTAAAACCACAATCTATAACCTACGTAGGGTGTTGGCATTGTTTATAAAGTAATATAGTTATTCAACCTAACTTGTAAGTATGTGCTGCCAACTTGTGAGTAACTTACGTACTAGTCAGTTTCCATGACTTTTGTTTTTATGAATTTAAATATTATAATAATCATTTAAATATACATTTCACGATACATTACACATTGCGTAGCCGGATGTGACGTCGAGCTCGAGAAAAATATGCAATGCCCTATTTGTGTCGTGCACGCGACATCACAACTAACCTAAAAAATATGCACTTTTTAACATTTTTGAGTATTATGTCATTTTTATTAAAATTTCTGCTTGGTTCCTATACTATCAACTAAAATCTTGTTCGGTACATTAACTAATGAAATTTTAATTTTCCTAATCTAATGAAATACGATATTTTTTGTTGACTGGAAATTCAACCTATAATTAGCAGTCTAATTTAAATAATCTACAATATTGAAACTTTATATATCTACTGTCTGTGAGAGTTTTTAAATGTTATTAAGGATCCAAGCTGAAACTACGCAAAATTATAATTAAAGTTGAACATAAATTTACAAAAACTAAAAATTGGAGGTTATGTTAATCCTATGATCATTTACTCTTTGCCTATGATGCACATGGTCTATATTTGTGATTTATGACATTTTTAGGTGAACCAAAAACTAGGTTTCAAATACAATATACATAACATGTTCCTCCACTTGTCATTCTTCAAATTTATTTTATCTTTTCTGTAGCCAAGCTGTTTTGCCAAATCTTCGTTCTTCGGAAAACTGAAATATTTTATATCAATATCTTTCTGTACTTTGGTTATAATTTTTTCACATAGCTTCAGCACAATTCGCCATTATAAATTATAAACAGTCAAATAACAAACATATTTATATAAAAAAGAACATTAATTTAAACACCTTAAGCATGATTTTTGTAGTCGCGAAATTGCGAAAAGCGAAATGCGAGACGTGTTGCTATTGGTCAATTCCAAATTTTAATGTGAAATGAACCAATAGCAACACGACTATGAAAATCAGGCTTTACAACTAACCTCAAAAATATGCACTTCTGAAAATTTTTGAATATTATATCATTTTTATCAAAATATTTGCTTGGTTCCTGTACTATCATCTAAAATCTTGTTCGGTGCATTACTAATGAAGTTTTAATTATCCTAATCTAATGAAATAGGTTGTTTTTTATTGACTGGAAATCCAACCTATAAATAGCAATTCATTTTTAATAATCTACGTAGCTACAAATATTGAAACTTTATATATCTACTGTCTTATTAGAGAGTTTTTAAATGTTATTATGGATCCAAGCTGAAGCTACAAAATTATAATTAAAGTAAAAATAAATTTACAAAAACTAAATATTTTAGGTTATGTTAGCCATATGATGTATAAATGATTCATTTTAGAACAAAAAATCCAATAGTTTAAAAATAGAAAACTGACAAACTGTCAAAAGTTATTAATAATTACAGTCGAGTTTCGATCTATGACTTTAGTTCCTCGTCGAATGTCATGTGACGTACATGCACCGGATGTACGAAATTCGTGCATGCGTCGTAGCATTGTTTATAATAAACAATGGTCGTAACGTAAACGACACCGGGGCTACGGTCGTAATAATGGGCACACATCATCCAGCACGCCATCTACCAATGATCCACCGGTACTAACAAGAGGTTGAATAACTATATACTTTATAAACAATGGTGTTGGGTAATAAAAAGTTACAACCCACAGATAACCTGTGACGTCATATTTACAATCGAAAACGAATAGTTATAACTTTTTACTACCAGGTTAAAAAATGTTATCCAAACGAAAAGCCCTAATGTCAGTAATGTCACTCATTGTTTATTGTTTGTGAAAATGGTGAAGAATGGTATTTTCTTTAATGGTAATGTAATTACTTCAATTGAAAGTCAGAGAAAAACTAGAAAATGGTGGGTTCGACCATGGATTGAGCGAGGAACCAATATGCCAGTCGCATTCACCACATGTAAACCTTTAACCTACAAATCCCAGCAAACTCTTATCTGTTCTGTCCCAGCAGACTGTCAACAGTGTGAACATTTTCCACCATGGTTATGTTGGCAGTAATGAAATTGACAAATAAATTGTTGTATAAATTGTCGTGTGTAATCAGTCTACTACAAATTCTTAAATTGATCAATTTATTGGACAATAAATTGTACAATTTATTGGTCAATTAATTGGATCGTGTAAAACAGCTATTACAGATAGCAGTAATAGTGACGTTGAATTGATCCTCTTATCTCCTTTTTTGTAACGTTCGTACAACAGTGCAAAACACTATAACCTCAAACAACGGACTAATAGCAACAAAACAGCTGACAAGCTTCCCCACCACTTCTATCAAACTTCATCCTCATCCATCGAGCTTAAACTACAATAGAACCGATGGAACACCGATTGCGATTGACTAATCATCCGGTTAATAAACAGACGCGTATTGGATTAACTCGGTGAATAAAAGAACAACTTGATGGAAGTCTGATGCATCCGGACGATCCATCGGTGAATAAAAGATCGAGCCTTGTGTCAACGACTATGGACATTGGAAATGTTATTTATTATTAATTTTATTTAAGAAGATGAGTAGAATTGACAAGAAATTTGACATTTACGAGTTGTAAACAACGATATGGTAATAAACGATTTTTTATTGCGACCGTGAAATTTTTAAGTGCCGAAGTTCATAACAACTAAACATGACTGCACCAACAAAGGAACAAATAATATTTAGATGTGGTGGATCTCAGCAATGTCTTCTGATTAGTTGGTTTGAAGAATTCTTCTTCTTGATTGGTTCTGCAAAATCCACCACAACAAAATGTGGAATTTAACCTTGTTTGATTGTAAAACAATAATTCTTATAATTTTTAATAATGCCATCATTCTATTAAATATAATAAATTATAAATTTACTATCTATTAAAGCAGGGGCTCTGAAATTTTTTTAATTTTTTTCTCAAATTTTAATCCTAAAATTCTGGATTTTTCCCAACTCCCCGACCCCGCGACCCCATGTCGGACTCTACTTTTTCCCGAAATTAAAACAACCGACGGTCAACTAGAAACCCCAAAATAAAACAACTGATATATGTATAGGGTCAGCCTCGCAGAGATAGGTTAGGCAAGCAGGGTCTGGCGCCGCCTAACCTAGTTTTTATTTTTACTTTCATTACTATGTTATAAACGGTGAGCAGGTCTTCTCCGTCTAAAACTTTATGTACTTTGCGGCGCCAAAGGCTTTTTTGCGGGGAAGGTGAGCCGCGCAGCGGCGAACCTTTCCTACGCGATCGGGGGGTCTATTCTTGAAACTCGGGGATGGGTTCCCATGAGGGAATGACGCCAATATGACGTTAATTGACATTTACTATTGGTTGACTTACTATTATAGAGAGAAAATGACGCCATTCCCTCATGGGAACACATTCCCTAGTTTCAAGAATAGACCACCGGGTCGGGAAAATCGAACACGATCTATTGAGTTCATGAGTTCATGAGTTCATTGAGTTCATATATTATAAACGGTGAGCATATGAGTTCATTCATTCATCTGAATATAAGGGCACCGGGCGGTGCCCTTCTGAATATAAGGTATAAGGGCACCGGGCGGTGCCCTTATATTATTAAACGCTGATAAGGCAGACTCACTCTAATTTCGTAGAGAAATGTATGTAATTTACCGCCTCAAAGGCTTTTTTCCGAGGCAATATCGGCGCGCAGCGCCGCTTATTTTAGACGTCTTCGTGTCGGGAAAATCGCTTAGGCTATATTTCGTGACGATCCGTTGAGTATTAAGAAAGTTATTAACGTTTCAATACCCCCGTGTCGAAGGGTTTTGAAAATCAGCGAAATTAGAAAGAGTTCGAAGACTAATGGCCGCCGCCGGAAGTCAGCTAAATTCTAACCCGACTTTAAATTTTACGTTTTCCCCCGAAAATGTCACTTTTCATACGCTTCTCCTGGCTCGAAAACGGCAGCGCGACCCGCGCATTCACGATGTAGTGTTAAGTTAGACCCTCTGGCTTAGGTTTCTTGAAAGAAACGGGGTCCGAAAGCCCTTTTTCTTTTGGAAAAAGTATTTGAAAATTTCGTGTTTTTTGGGTCGGCGAGAATCGCCAAACACGGTCCCCTTCCGCGGCTTATAACTCGGCCGTCTTTAGAGATGGAACGGCGCGGTATTTTTTTTTGAAAACTACATGGGATTTTCAAAAACCCCCGTTTCGATTTATTTTTTCGATTTTCGGCTCCCTAAGCGAGCTACGGCCGTTCAAAGGTTGGCAATTTTCGACTTTTTTCCGACACGTACCCACATTTCTTTCGACTGCACCCTCAAATTTCGATCCGAAGACTCCGGCCCCGGACCGATGGAAAGAGGACGGACAGACGAAAAACTTTGTCGTTTCACTTTTTCGAGATCGCCGTTATTTGCCGAGATGCCAATTTTTTAAATTGGCCGTTTTCGGTACCATTCCGGATTTTTTAGCTCCGGAGTCCGGAGGATTTTTTCGACCAAATTTTCAGGACAGCTAGACACGACCTTCCTACAAGTTCTCCTAAAATTTCGTCAAAAAATATCCATCGGCTGCAGAGATATTAATTTTTTCCTAGGTCGATGTTCGCGTGTCAATTTCATTAAAAATGGGCCAAATTTTGGCGAATTTCCCAAACATGCACCTCAACTCTGCCTCATAGCTCGGAGGTCTTTAGAGATGGAGCGGCGCCGTATTTTTTTTCGAAAACTAGAAGAAAAGTTAGTTAGGTGGAAGTGGAAAATTATTTTTGCGATTTTCGGCCCCATAAGCGAGTTATAGCCGTTCAAATTTTGGCTATTTTCGACTTTTTCCCGACACGTACCACGTCTCTGTTCGATAGCGCCCTTAGATTTCGATCCGGGGACTCCGGACCCAGACCAAACGCAAGAGGAAGGACAAACGAAAAAGTCTTTTTTTTATTTTTTGGCCATCTCCGATATTTGCCGAGATATGAATTTTTTAAAAAGGTCGATTTTCGCGAAAAACGGTACTTTTCCGGGCTCAATGGCTCCGGTGTCCGGAGGATTTTTTCGACCAAATTTTCAAGGAACCTTCGTCCGACCTTCCCCTCGGGTCCCCTAAAATTTCGTCGCTTAATATCTACGGACGGCCGAGATATTAATTTTTCCTCGATCGCTAGAAACACCCCGGCGCCAGGAGGTTTCTATACGCCGCGACACATCCCGAAGCTTTCCGAGGCTGGTACCGAATATCAAAAAAAAAAAAATTTCATTTTTCATCCCACGCGAAAACCGATAGCATATTCGGAATCGGGACGACTCCACGATTCCGAAACCGTTTTCAGATTTTCGATCGGGACGTTTCCTTCTCATCTCGATTTTAAGCGTCAAATTTCTTTCAACCGACCAATCAGACGGCTTCTTTCTATATCGGCTAAAATGGCCAATTTCGAAGCGATTTTCGTGCGGTTTTCGATGGGGGATCGGTAGAGGGTCTCTCCGAGCGACTTTCGTGACCTTCATACCGGGTGTTCGATTATCCCGAGACCCCCAAAAAAATAAAAAGTCGGAAAAAGTCCCCAAACGTCGCGTTTTCTTGCTGCTAACGCCTAGGGAGCCCGCAGAAAAATGGAACGGCGGCAAAAATTATTTCCAAGGTCAAAAAAAATATAGTAGGCGTCCCCAAAAAAATTTCTTGGGGGGCCAAAAAAAAATTCGGAATTTTTTTTTTTTTTCGATTTTCGCCCCCCCCCCCAAGAAGTTCGTTTATGTAAACCTCAAAAAAAAAATTGCAGACCCTGAATAGCCCGACCTCTTTTCGAAGTGCCTAAGGCACGAGTATTTCGCTCTTTAATCGTCGTCAAATATTTTTTCCTAGGGGGTCGGAAAAAAAAAATCGAAAGTGAGCGTCCCGAAAATTTTTTCCAAGGGGTCAAAAAAAAAATTTTTTTTTTCGATTTTCGCCCCCCCCCAAAAAAAAAGTTCCAAAAAATTTTTTTTTTCGATTTTTACGCGTTTCGTGACCTCTTTTCTTTTCTCATACACACACATCAGACGAGCGCCGTAGGCGCGAGGCTTTCGCTCCTTCAACTTTTTCGACTCATCCGAATAGACCCCACCCCCCCTTCGAGCCAACCCCCGCCAGGGGGTTGGCGAGAAGTTCGTTTATGTAAACCTCAAAAAAAAATAGCAGACCCCTAAAAAACAAAACCACAAGTCCCGGATTTTCAACTAGAAACCCCGAGATAAAAATCCACCCCATCCTCCAATCGAGGAGTTATTGACAGCCGCCGGCAGGCCTAGATCGTGCTCTGCACGATCTAGTTCATATATTATAAACGGTGAGCAGGCAGACTCGCTCTAATTTTTTGTGGTTTTTTTTATGTACTTTGCGACGCTAAAGGCTTTTTTCGGGGGGGACGTCGGCGCGCAGCGCCGCTTTTTTTAGGGGTCGTCGCTTCGGGAATGCGTCATAGGCTATCGTTCGTCGCGTTTCGTTGAGTAATTGAAAAGTTATTGATCGTTTGGTGGCACCGTGTCCGAGAAGTTTGTAAAATTTGTGAAATTGAAAAGAGATGCGAGAACAATGGCCGCCGAAAGAAAATGGCGGATTTTTAACCCCACTTACAATTTTTAGTCAACGTCAAAATTCCGGTTTTTCGTTCGGTCCTGCAGCCCTGAAGATCGTAGCGCCACCGCGCTATTCAAGATGTGGTTTTAAGTTGGACCCTCGGGCGTCGATTCGGTACCAGAACGGCGGCCCGGCGGCGTTTTTTCGTCTGGAAATAGCGCTTGAAGTTTTGGTGTTTTCGCGATTTTTTCCAATTTGTCGAAATCTCCAAACACGCCTCCCTTCCGAGAATTATCGCCGGCGGCTCCTTCGACTTGGAGCGCCGGAGTATTTTTTTTCGAAAACTAGACGAAATTTAGAAATCCTTTGAGTGTAAATGGTTTTCTCGGATTTTGCTTCCTAAGCGAGTTATGATTTTTTGAAGATGAGCGATTTTTTCGGATATCGGCGATTTTTCGAACGTGCACCCCTTTTGAACGCGACACAGCCCTTACCGGAGGATCCGGAGCATCCGCGCCCGGACCAAAGGCGAGGGTAACGATAGACCTCCAGCCGTTTTTTTGTTTTTTCGCCCATCTCCGATATTTGCCGAGATATGAATTTTTTAAAAAGGCCGATATTCGCGAAAAACGGCACTATTCCGGGCCCAATGGCTCCGGTGTCCGGAGGATTTTTTCGACCGGATTTTTAGGAGAGCTAGACACGATCAGATCGGATCGGATCCCTGAAAATTTCGTCGAAAAATATCCATCGGTTGCCGAGATATTAATTTTTTCCTAGGTCGATGTTCGCATGTCGATTTCGTCGAAAATCTGCCAAATTTGCCAAACACGCACCTCAACTTTACCACATAGCTCGAAGGTCTTTCGAGATGGAGCGGCGCCGTATTTTTTTTCGAAAACTACAAGAAAAGTTGGTTAGGTGCAAGTGGAAAATTATTTTTGAGATTTTCGGCCCCACAAGCGAGATATAGCCGTTCAAAGTTTGGCTATTTTTAACATTTTCTCATTTTCTTCCGACATGCTATTCGTCTTTTTCCGATAGCGCCCTCAGATTTCGATCCGGGGACTTCGCACCCCGACCAAACGCAAGAGGAAGGACAAACGAAAAAGTCGTTGTCTCATTTTTTGGCCGTCTCCGTTATTTGCCGAGATACGAATTTTTTTACAAGGTCGATTTTGACGAAAAACGGCACTTTACCGGGCATTCTGGCTCCCTCGCCCGGAGGATTTTTTCGACCGGATTTTTAGGACAACTAGAACCATCCTTCCTTTCGAATCCCTGAAAATTTCGTCGAAAAATATTCATCAGCGGCCTAGCTGTGAATTTTTTTTCGGATCGATACGCGGCGCTCGCCACATGCGCGTACTCCGTCCGAACTTATAAGTACAACTTACGTTTTCGAAGACGTATGTCTTTAGGCTAAAATTAAGCTTCTTCATTTTCGATGCTAGGTGAAAAACGATGGCATTTTCGGACTCGGGACGACTTCACGATTCCTAAACCGTTTTCGGATTTTCGATCGGACGCTTCCTTCCGAAATCGATTTTGACAGTTAAATATTGGAAATTTTTTTTCGACCAATCAGAAGCGTTTCCTTAAAATTGCGCTGGAACGGCCGTTTTCGAAGCGATTTTCGCGCGGTTTTCCACGGGGGATCGGTAGCCGGCGTCTCTGGGCTGCCTTCTCGATCCCCATACCAAAAAAATAAAAAGCCGGAAAAGGTCCGCGAACGTCGCAAATTTTCGCTTTGGTGGCCGCAGAAGCTCCGAAAAAAATGGAGCGGCGTCAAAATTTTTTTCCAAGGGGTCGGAAAAATAAGTCGAAAGAGGACGTCCCGAAAAATTTTCCGAGAGGGTCCGAAATTAAAAATTCGAAAAATTTTTTTTTCTAAAATCGTCACTTTGACAGATGTCAAATTTTTTCTAGGTTTCGGAATCCGGGCAGAACCCGCCCGAGGCTAATTCTTTATTCGCTTAACTTTGACAGTTGTCAATTTTTATCTCGATATCGGAATCCGGGCAGCACCCGCCCGGGGCTAATTCTTTAATCGCTTAACTTTGACAGCTGTCGAATTTTTTTCTCGATATCGGAATCCGGCCAGAACCCGCCCGGGGCTAATTCTTTAATCGCTTAACTTTGACAGCTGTCAATTTTTTTCTCGATATCGGAATCCGGGCAGAACCCGCCCGGGGCTAATTCTTTATTCCCTTAACTTTGACAGCTGTCAAATTTTTTCTCGATATCGGAATCCGGACAGAACCCGCCCGGGGCCAATTCTTTAATCAATTAACTTTGACAGCTGTCAATTTTTTTCTCGATATCGGAATCCGGGCAGAACCCGCCCGGGGCTAATTCTTTAATCGCTTAACTTTGACAGCTGTCGAATTTTTTTCTCGATATCGGAATCCGGCCAGAACCCGCCCAGGGCTAATTCTTTAATCGCTTAACTTTGAGAGCTGTCAATTTTTATCTCGATATCGAAATCCGGGCAGAACCCGCCCGGGGCCAATTCTTTAATCAATTAACTTTGACAGCTGTCAATTTTTTTCTCGATATCGGAATCCGGGCAGAACCCGCCCGGGGCTAATTCTTTAATCGCTTAACTTTGACAGCTGTCGAATTTTTTTCTCGATATCGGAATCCGGGCAGAACCCGCCCGGGACTAATTCTTTATTCCCTTAACTTTGACAGCTGTCAAATTTTTTTTCGATATCGGAATCCGGGCAGAACCCGCCCGGGGCCAATTCTTTATTCCCTTAACTTTGACAGCTGTCAAATTTTTTCTCGATATCGGAATCCGGGCAGAACCCGCCCGGGGCTAAATCTTTAATCACTTAAAATTTGACAGCTGTCAAATTTTCTTCTCGATATCGGAATCCGGGCAGAACCCGCCCAGGGCTAATTTTTTAATCGCTTAACTTTGACAACTGTCAATTTTTTTCTCGATATCGGAATCCGGGCAGAACCCGCCCGGGGCTAATTCTTTATTCCCTTAACTTTGACAGCTGTCAAATTTTTTCTCGATATCGGAATCCGGGCAGAACCCGCCCGGGGCCAATTCTTTAATCAATTAACTTTGACAGCTGTCAATTTTTTTCTCGATATCGGAATCCGGGCAGAACCCGCCCGGGGCTAATTCTTTAATCACTTAACTTTGACAGCTGTCAATTTTTTTCTCGATATCGGAATCCGGGCAGAACCCGCCCGGGACTAATTCTTTATTCCCTTAACTTTTCGATATCGGAATCCGGGCAGAACCCGCCCGGGGCCAATTCTTTAATCACTTAACTTTGACAGCTGTCAATTTTTTTCTCGATATCGGAATCCGGGCAGAACCCGCCCGGGGCTAATTCTTTAATCGCTTAACTTTGACAACTGTCAATTTTTTTCTCGATATCGGAATCCGGGCAGAACCCGCCCGGGGCTAATTCTTTAATCGCTTAACTTTGACAACTGTCAATTTTTTTCTCGATATCGGAATCCGGGCAGAACCCGCCCGGGGCTAATTCTTTATTCCCTTAACTTTGACAACTGTCAAATTTTTTCTCGATATCGGAATCCGGGCAGAACACGCCCGGGGCCAATTCTTTAATCACTTAACTTTGACAGCTGTCAATTTTTTTCTCGATATCGGAATCCGGGCAGAACCCGCCCGGGGCTAATTCTTTAATCACTTAACTTTGACAGCTGTCAAATTTTTTTCTCGATATCGGAATCCGGGCAGAACCCGCCCGGGGCCAATTCTTTAATCACTTAACTTTGACAGCTGTCAAATTTTCTTCTCGATATCGGAATCCGGGCAGAACCCGCCGGGGCCAATTCCTTAATCATTTAATTCATCCGACGGTGTCGGAATCGGGGTAGAACCCGCCCGGGGCTAATTCTTTAATCACTTACGTCACCTTGACAGCTATTAAAAAAAAATTTTTTTTCGAAAACCAAATTTTTTCACGGTTTCGCAATCCGGGTAGAACCCGCCGGGGCCAATTCTTTAAACTTTTTTTTCGAAAAACGTCACTTCGACAGCCGTCAAAAAAAATTTTTTTTTCGAAAACCAAATTTTTTCTCAGTTTCGGAATCCGGGCAGAACCCGCCGGGGCCAATTCCTTAATCACTTAATTCATTCGACGGTTTCGGAATCCGGGCAGAACCCGCCGGGGCCAATTCTTTAATCGTTTTTTTCGAAAAACGTCAGACAGCCGTCAAAAAAATTTTTTTTCGAAAAACGTCATTTAGACAGCCGTCAAAAAAAATTTAATTTTCGAAAAACGTCATTTTGACAGCCGTCAAATTTTTTTTTTTTTTTTCGAAAAACGTCATTTTGACAGCCGTCAATTTTTTTTCTCAGTTTCGGAATCCGGGCAGAACCCGCCGGGGCCAATTCTTTAATCGTTTTTTTCGAAAAACGTCACTGACAGCCGTCAAAAAAATTTTTTTTTTCGAAAAACGTCATTTTGACAGCCGACAGCCGCAGGGGCTCTAAAATTTTTTAATTTTTTTTTCAAATTTTAATCATAAAATCCTGAATTTTTTCCAACTCCCCGACCCCATGTCGGACTTTACTTCTTTCCCGAAATTTCAATAACGTCTTTCAACTAAAAACCCCGATATAAAACAACTGATTTCTTTTGTTATACACCGATTAGACGAGTGCCGTAGGCACGAGTCTTTCGCTCCTTCAACTTTTTCGACTCATCCAAATCCACCCCACCCTCCATGCGAACCAACCCCCGCTAGGGGGTTGGTGAGGAGTTCGTTTATTTAAACCTCAAAAAAAATAGCAGATCCTGATAACGAAACCTCAAGTCCCGGATTTTCAACTAGAAACCCCGAGATAAAACAACTGATATATAGGGTCAGCCTCGCAGAGATAGGTTAGGCAAGCCAGACCCGTAGGGTCTGGCGCCGCCTAACCTAGTTCATATATTATAAACGGTGAGCAGGCAGTCTCGCTCTGATTCGAGGTGGGTTTAGGGTGTACTTGGCTGCGCTAAAGGCTTTTTTCGGGGGGGACGTCGGCGCGCGGCGCCGCTTTTTTTAGGGGTCGTCGCTTCGGGAATGCGTCATAGGCTATCGTTCGTCGCGTTTCGTTGAGTAATTGAAAAGTTATTGATCGTTTGGTGGCACCGTGTCCGAGAAGTTTGTAAAATTCGTGAAATTGAAAAGAGATGCGAGAACAATGGCCGCCGAGAGAAAATGGCGGATTTTTAACCCTACTTACAATTTTTAGTCAACGTCAAAATTCCGGTTTTTCGTTCGGTCCTGCGGCTCTGAAAATGGTAGCGCCACCGCTATTCAAGATGTGGTTTTAAGTTGGACCCTCGGGCGTCGATTTCGTGCCGGAACGGCGGTCCGGCGGCCTTTTTTCGTCTGGAAATAGCGTTTGAAGTTTCGGTGTTTTCGCGATTTTTTCCAATTTGTCGAAATCTCCAATCACGCCTCCCTTCCGAGAATTATCGCCGGCGGCTCCTTCGACTTGGAGCGCCGGAGTATTTTTTTTCGAAAACTAGACGAAATTTAGAAATCCTTTGAGTGTAAATGGTTTTCTCGGATTTTGCTTCCTAAGCGAGTTATGATTTTTTGAAGTTGAGCGATTTTTTCGGATTTCGGCGATTTTTCGAACGTGCACCCCTTTTGAACGCGACACAGCCCTTACCGGAGGATCCGGGGGATCCGCGCCAGGACCAAAGGCGAGAGGAAGGATAGACCTCCAGCCGTTTTTTTGTTTTTTCGCCCATCTCCGATATTTGCCGAGATACGAATTTCTTAAAAAGGTCGATTTTCGCGAAAAACGGCACCATTCCGGGCTCAATGGCTCCGGTGTCCGGAGGATTTTTTCGACCGGATTTTCAGGAGAGCTAGACACGACCTTCTTCTCGGATCCCTGAAAATTTCGTCGAAAAATATCCATCGGCTGCCGAGATATTAATTTTTTCCTAGGTCCATGTTCGCATGTCGATTTCGTCGAAAATCTGCCAAATTTGCCACGCACCTCAACTTTACCACATAGCTCGAAGGTCTTTCGAGATGGAGCGGCGCCGTATTTTTTTTCGAAAACTAGAAGAAAAGTTGGTTAGGCGCAAGTGGAAAATTATTTTTGCCATTTTCGGCCCCACAAGCGAGATATAGGCGTTCAAAGTTTGGCTATTTTTAACATTTGCTCATGTTCTTCCGACATGCTATTCGTCTTTTTCCGATAGCGCCCTCGGATTTCGATCCGGGGACTTCGGACCCGGACCAAATTCAAGAGGAAGGACAAACGAAAAAGTCGTTGTCTCATTTTTCGCCCATCTCCGATATTTGCCGAGATAGGAATTTTTTAAAAAGGTCGATTTTCAAGAAAAACGGTACTTTTCCGGGCTCAATGGCTCCTTTGCCCGGAGGATTTTTTCGACCGGATTCTTAGGACAACTAGAACCATCCTTCCTTTCGGATCCCTGAAAATTTCGTCGAAAAATATTCATCCGCGGCCGAACTGTGAATTTCTTTGCGGATCGATACGCGGCGCTCGCCAGCTGCGCGTAGTCCGTCCGAACTTATAAGTACAACATACGTTATCGAAGACGTATGTCTTTAGGCAAAAAATCACTTTTTCATTTTCGATGCTAGGTGAAAAACGATGGCATTTTCGGACTCGGGACGACTCCACGATTCCGAAACCGTTTTCGGATTTTCGATCGGACCTCTCCTTTCGAAATCGATTTTGACAGCTAAATATTGGAAATTTTTTTCCACCAATCAGAAGCGTTTCCTTAAAATTGCGCTGGAATGGCCGTTTTCGAAGCGATTTTCGCGCGGTTTTCGACGGGGGATCGGTAGCGGACGTCTCCGGGCGACCGTCACTTTGACATTTAACGTCACTTTGACAGCTGTCAATTTTTTTTTTCGAAATACGTCATTTTGACGGCTGCCAAAAAAAATTTTTTTTCGAAACGTCACTGACAGCTGTCAATTTTTTTCTCGGTTTCGGAATCCGGGCAGAACCCGCCGGGGCAAATTCTTTAATCTTTTTTTTTCGAAAAACGTCACTTTGGCAGCCGTAAAAAAAATTTTTCTTTTCGAAAAACGTCATTTTGACAGCTGTCAACAAAAATTTTTTTTTCGAAAACAGTCTGCCAGTTGTCAAATTTTTTTTCGGTTTCGGAATCCGGGCAGAACCCGCCCGGGGCTAATTCTTTATTCACTTAACTTTGACAGCTTTCAAATTTTTTTCTCGATATCGGGATCCGGGCAGAACACGCCCGGGGCTAATTCTTTAATCACTTAACTTTGACAGTTGTCATTTTTTTTCTCGATATCGGAATCCGGGCAGAACCCGCCCGGGGCTAATTCTTTAATCACTTAACTTTGACAGTTGTCAAATTTTTTCTCGATATCGGAATCCGGGCAGAACCCGCCCGGGGCTAATTCTTTAATCACTTAACTTTGACAGTTGTCATTTTTTTTCTCGATATCGGAATCCGGGCAGAACCCGCCCGGGGCTAATTCTTTAATCACTTAACTTTGACAGCTGTCAAATTTTTTTCTCGATATCGGAATCCGGGCAGAACCCGCCCGGGGCCAATTCTTTAATCACTTAACTTTGACAGCTGTCAAATTTTTTTCTCGATATCGGAATCAGGGCAGAACCCGCCGGGGCCAATTCCTTAATCATTTAATTCATCCGACGGTGTCGGAATCCGGGTAGAACCCGCCCGGGGCTAATTCTTTAATCACTTACGTCACTTTGACAGCTATCAAAAAAAATTTTCTTTTGAAAAAACGTCACTTTGACGGCCTACAAAAAAAATTTTTTTTTCGAAAACCAAATTTTTTCACGGTTTCGGAATCCGGGTAGAACCCGCCGGGGCCAATTCTTTAAACTTTTTTTTCGAAAAACGTCACTTCGACAGCCGTCAAACAAAATTTTTTTTTCGAAAACCAAATTTTTTCTCAGTTTCGGAATCCGGGCAGAACCTGCCGGGGCCAATTCCTTAATCACTTAATTCATTCGACGGTTTCGGAATCCGGGCAGAACCCGCCGGGGCCAATTCTTTAATCGTTTTTTTCGAAAAACGTCAGTGACAGCCGTCAAAAAAAATTTTTTTTCCAAAAACGTCATTTTGACAGCCGTCAAATTTTTTTCTCAGTTTTGGAATCCGGGCAGAACCCGCCGGGGCCAATTCTTGAATCGTTTCTTTTCGAAAAACGTCACTGTGACAGCCGTCAAAAAATTTTTTTTCCGAAAAACGTCATTTTGACAACCGACAGCCGCAGGGGCTCTAAAATCCTGAATTTTTTCCAACTCCCCGACTCCGCGACCCCATGTCGGACTCTACTTCTTTCCCGAAATTTCAATAACGTCTTTCAACTAAAAACCCCGAGATAAAACAACTGATTTATTACTATTACTATATTATTATTATTATTATTATTATTATTATTATTATTATTTCTATTGTTATACACCGATTAAACGAGTGCCGTAGGCACGAGTCTTTCGCTCCTTCAACTTTTTTGACTCATCCAAATCCACCCCACCCTCCATCCGAACCAACCCCCGCTAGGGGGTTGGTGAGGAGTTCGTTTATTTAAAGCTAAAAAAAAATAGCAGACCCTGACAACGAAACCTCAAGTCCCGGATTTTCAACTAGAAACCCCGAGATAAAACAACTGATATATAGGGTCAGCCTCGCAGAGATAGGTTAGGCAAGCCAGACCCGTAGGGTCTGGCGCCGCCTAACCTAGTTCATATATTATAAACGGTGAGCACGCTAATTGATAGATTTAAACACCCTCCTCTCTCCCGTGCCAAAGGCACTCTCCAAGAAAAGTAAGATAGACAGAAGGTGGGAGCGCTACCAGCGTGCCAAGAGAAATACGGGCAGACGGAAGGCAGTTCTGGCCACATGACGAGGATACCTACTGCTTAAGCAGTTTAACTCCCCGTCGAATTGGACAAACCACACGACACGTCCGCTAAAATAGATTGACTAAAATTAAGTTAGTAGATTAAAAGAATGATAATTAGTCCAGAAGACTAAGTGTCAGACGGATTAGTAGACAAACAGGAACACATAATAGACCCTGGTTTCCTTCTAGAATACTTGAGAAGGTAAGTGACACTTATAGAAAGTGAGATGGAATTAAATTAGAGGAACAACTTGCACTCCGGCTTAGTCAGTGCCTGGAGTATTGACTCGATCTCCGAAAGTGGCGAAAAGAAGGGGATTTGATAGAATTAATTCGGGCAGATAGACCGGAGAGTCCGGTAGTGCACCCAGCTGGTTGATAATAGCCTGCCTGTGGTCATCAAAATGACCACAGTGCAAAATTCTGTGGATAGGGTCATACGGAATGTGGCACAAGTCACAATCGCCCGTAGGCGATTTCCCTATTCGCAGCAGGTGCACACCAAACTCCCCGTGCCCAGTGAGAAGTTCAACTGCTCTTGGAGTAAGTGCTAGCTCACCCATACCCAGCCAATTCCCAACGTCCGGCAGCATCCTAAAGAGGTGCCTTGCCTTAGCAGAAGAGCTCCATTCGAGCTGCCATTGATTAAGGAGAAGGGAATCAATATGCCGATGAATGTCCGCCACATAGCGGAAATCCCGGGTGAGGATAAGAGTTCCCAAAAATTCGGCTTGGGGTTTGGATTTAAGTTGAGTGAGAGTATACATTCTGGCTAATTCCAGGTGAAGAGGAGGAACCCTAGCTAAGATACAAAGGGCTTCAACAGGGACGGTACGGTAGGCATGAATTACGCATCTCAGACATATCGCCTGGATCTCCCTGAGTTTGCGGACCACTCTGGAAAGATGGAGTCGGTGGCCCCAGATAGACAAGCCATAACTTAGAATAGGCAGAATTGCACGATTATAGATAACAAGGAGGGAACTTTGCGCAGAGTTGCGCAGGTGTGAGGTAAGGCGACGCAGCATAAGAAATATCTTCTTAGCTTTGTCTACCACCATTTCTACGTGCGTGAGAAAACTCAGGTGATCGTCCACGACAATGCCCAAGTATTTCACATAGCTCACCCTAGAGACCGGGACTCCCTGGAGCCTAACAACAGGATTTCTATCTAAGCGCGCCCCGAAGACCATATAACAGGTCTTAGCCGGGGACGCGGCCAGTTTGCAGGATGATGCCCAGTTAGTAAATACCTGCATGCACAGGACAGCCTTGTCTTCGAGAACCCTTCTGGAATTCCCGCTAATTATGACAGCCACATCATCAGCATACGCGATAGATTGACAGTCCATCGGTAGGGCAGAAGTTAAAAAGCCATCAAGAACCAGGTTCCACAGGAATGGACCAAGGACAGAGCCCTGGGGACATCCCTTGGTGAGACTCTTGTTCACCGTATGGTGTTCAGAGCTGTAACTAATATCACGATTATGGAGGAAACTTGAAATTACTTCCAAGATTCGGACAGGGAAACGATGTTTCCCCATGGCATTGACAATGGAAGGCCACCACAGGTTGTCAAAAGCGCCGGCTATGTCCAGGAAAACAACGAGATGGTATTTGCTTGTATTGCTGCAGGCTTGTGAGACCAAGGAATCTACCGCATCTAATGTGGATACTCCACCTGTGAAGCCAAATTGGCTAGGGGACAGAAATGGACCCAGGTGACTTTTAAGCAGGAGCAAGATCGCTCTTTCAAGGAGCTTACCCAGCTCTGGAAGTAAAGTTATAGGCCTAAGAGACTTAGGATCACCCGGGTCTTTGTCGGCAGATTTGAGAATCGTAACCAAAGTCCCACGTTTCCAATACTCTGGAAAATAGCCTGCTGCCAAGCAATCGTTGAAGAGTGCTTGAAAAGGAAGGGAAGTTGCAAGCACGGCAACTGCGACGACAGCACCTGGGATGTTATCCCATCCTGGGGCCTTTCCGGGCTTAATCCCCGCCACAGCCTGGACCAAGATGTCCTGCGTAACCTCAACAGCTCCCTCGAGACTACCTACAACCTCCTCAGCCAATTGCCTTTCGGCACGCTGCTCAGGTGAGTCTTCATTACAATCATCATCCGGGGAAAGTCGATGTAATACTGCATGGAGCGTGTCATTAATGGTGAGGGTAGGAGCACCATCCTGTAGGAGGGAAGCCAGTGCCTCAGAGGGCCTGAGCTTTCCCGCCGCAAGCCTATATGTTGTACCCCAAGGATCGGACGACAGGTCACGCTCTACGAATTTGTGCCAGGAGTAAAATTTGGCTTTACGAATAGATGTATTATACTTCGTACGGAGATAAGAGTACCTGCGCTTGAGGAACAACAGAGTGTTCCTCCCCTGTCTTTTAGCAGCCTGATACTGCTTACGTGCTGCGGCTAAACGGTCTTTTAGCCGCTGGAGTCCGTCTGTCCACCACGTTGAATTGTGGGGCCTCAGGGTATGCTTGGGGATGACACGCTCGCAGATAGACTGGAGCCCCTCGGTGAGAAGACTCACACGATGGTCAATAGAGCGCTTAGTGGGGCTGGAATGCAGAAGTTGCAGTTCGCCCGCGAGGGCCTCTGCTTCAGCACACAGGGCATCCCGGTCCATGCGGGCAAGGTTATACCCGTACTTTGGCGGGACAGGTAGGTGGTCATTTGCAAACAACTGAAAGCCTAAAAGTCTATGGTCACTATTGACAAGATCGGGCAGAACCTGCCAATGGGAGATCTTCTGTAGGGCTGAAGAATTGGCCAGCGTGATATCTATGTTACTTTCACCATTGAGACTGTGGAAGGTGCTAGGGTTACCTGGCTCATTGATGACATGGAGATCAAAGGCAGTGACGAAGTCCTCCACCAAGGTTCCGCGCTCATCTGTACATGAAGAATGCCAAGCCGCCGATTTAGAGTTAAAGTCTCCAGAAATTATGACAGGATTGCCACTACCCCTTACCGCCACCAAGACATTTCCCAGGGCATCAAGAAGCGGTCCGAGATCAGCCGCTGGCGGGAAGTACACAGACACGAGAACACAAGCCTGAGAAGCTGTATTAATCTCTGCGACTGCCATATATTCCGTGTTGAAGGTGGCCAAGGATAAGACATCCAGGCGATTGTCGAGTACTAAGATAGCGGCGTAGTGTCTATTCGGCGATCTCATGGACACCTGTCGAACAGATTGGCCAAAGCCCGGTACCCTTTTCAGGGTAGACCCCAACGCTGCCTGAGTGTAAGGCTCCTGCAGCATCAGGATGTCTATGCCTCTCTGTTCCGCCAGAATCCTCATTTCTGACGTGGGGGTTCGAGCCCCTTGCAGGTTAACAGAAGCCACCGAGACACCACTAACCATAATCTATACCCGACAAAGCCTGGTCCACCTTCTTAATATAAAACGGGCACTTGTGCGAAGCCGCCTCGTGTTTGCACTCTTTAAAACCAACTGAAGAGCAATTAACACACTTTAGTTGTTCAGCCGGAGCCTTACAATCTCGTGTTTCGTGCGAACCCGCACACTTCCCGCAAGCGGACTGGCCCCTACACTCCTTCTGAGAATGTCCGAACTTTTGGCACTTAAAGCACCTGGTGATTCTTACATGGTCCTCAATTCTACAAGAAGAGAACTGAATGTATAACCTCTCTTTTTCTAGTAAAACCTTTCTGGTGTTAGACGTAGTCTCAACCACCCAGTGAACAAAATTTCGATCTCGAGGGCCGAATTTGGCAATGAATCTAAAGGAATCTGAAGGAGGAGCACTGCCCTCATCAAAATTTTGTGCTAGCAACGATTCCAGGATGTCACCAGGGGTTAAACCAGAGTCAACTCCATAGATAGCCAGCCTCGGTTTAAGTTTATCTAACGATTTCATGACTAGACCAGCTTTATCAAACTCGGCCGCAGGAATATTATTGAGATCCGCCCCTTTAGATTCGATTTTCAGGCCGTTTTTAGAGATTTTGACCAGTTTGTCAATTTTTAAGCCCAATTGAGAGGGTTTAAGAGAATTCACCAGGGCCTTCTTGGTTTCCTCACTGTTGGTAATTTTGGAATCTGGCTTGGGATACACAAGAATGGCAGATGTTTTGGTCGGCTTGACATTTTGACCAGATGACACTTTAACAGAGTTAGACCTAATAGCGCTAGAAGAAGCAGCAGCCTGGGCATAGGTGTTTGGGAGAGCCCCGGAAGAAATAGAAGAAGCCAAATTATCTATTCTTTTATTTAATGCCTCCATTTGAGTAGAAAGGCTGAAAGTACCAGGAGGGGGCTGTGACGCAAGGCGCGCCACTTCAGAGAACGCGGTTAGCATACCCTCTAGCGAGAGAGAGATCTCACCTCTTCTCGCCACAGAGACCTCCTTTAGTCCGCATACCATGGTCAGAAACTGGTTGTGGGCATGGTAGAACCTCGAGGAGGCCTTGCCAACAACTGACTCATCATCAGTGTCAGCCGGCCCGAGCTCGGAGCACTTCCTCTTTAGAGCAGGACCCTTGAGGCCACTCGGAGTTTCAGGAGACCTAATCATATTCCCTGAGGATTGGGAACTGAGTTGAGAAAAGATTTTGCAAAAATAAAGCCGAGCCCCGGAATACCGGAACTCGGCTTGAGTCTAGCTTTAGCCCTTAGCCCTACAAGGAGCTTATTGCACGGGTTACAAGGACAATAAAACAGTTCCAGGCAGAGCCCGCGACTGATTGCCTTGCTTGGTTGACCGCCTTTGACCGCGAGGAGGTGGGCAAGGTCCCGTGGAGCTGTGAAGCAGAGAAGAGCACTGTAAGTAAGAAAAGCTTCGAATCTGGTTCTGGTACCTTCAAAAGCAAAGATTTATTCGTGAATGAAGAGAAACCAGAGTCACTTCGACAGCCGTCAAACAAAATTTTTTTTTCGAAAACCAAATTTTTTCTGTTTCGGAATCCGGGCAGAACCTGCCGGGGCCAATTCCTTAATCACTTAATTCATTCGACGGTTTCGGAATCCGGGCAGAACCCGCCGGGGCCAATTCTTTAATCGTTTTTTTCGAAAAACGTCAGACAGCCGTCAAAAAAAATTTTTTTTCCAAAAACGTCATTTTGACAGCCGTCAAATTTTTTTCTCAGTTTTGGAATCCGGGCAGAACCCGCCGGGGCCAATTCTTGAATCGTTTCTTTTCGAAAAACGTCACTGTGACAGCCGTCAAAAAATTTTTTTTCCGAAAAACGTCATTTTGACAACCGACAGCCGCAGGGGCTCTAAAATCCTGAATTTTTTCCAACTCCCCGACTCCGCGACCCCATGTCGGACTCTACTTCTTTCCCGAAATTTCAATAACGTCTTTCAACTAAAAACCCCGAGATAAAACAACTGATTTATTACTATTACTATATTATTATTATTATTATTATTATTATTATTATTATTTCTATTGTTATACACCAATTAAACGAGTGCCGTAGGCACGAGTCTTTCGCTCCTTCAACTTTTTTGACTCATCCAAATCCACCCCACCCTCCATCCGAACCAACCCCCGCTAGGGGGTTGGTGAGGAGTTCGTTTATTTAAAGCTAAAAAAAAATAGCAGACCCTGACAACGAAACCTCAAGTCCCGGATTTTCAACTAGAAACCCCGAGATAAAACAACTGATATATAGGGTCAGCCTCGCAGAGATAGGTTAGGCAAGCCAGACCCGTAGGGTCTGGCGCCGCCTAACCTAGTTCATATATTATAAACGGTGAGCAGGCAGACTCGCTCTAATTTTTTGTCGTTTTTTTATGTACTTTGGGGCGCTAAAGGCTTTTTTCGGGGGGGACGTCGGCGCGCAGCGCCGCTTTTTTTAGGGGTCGTCGCTTCGGGAATGCGTCATAGGCTATCGTTCGTCGCGTTTCGTTGAGTAATTGAAAAGTTATTGATCGTTTGGTGGCACCGTGTCCGAGAAGTTTGTAAAATTTGTGAAATTGAAAAGAGATGCGAGAACAATGGCCGCCGAAAGAAAATGGCGGATTTTTAACCCCACTTACAATTTTTAGTCAACGTCAAAATTCCGGTTTTTCGTTCGGTCCTGCAGCCCTGAAAATGGTAGCGCCACCGCGCTATTCAAGATGTGGTTTTAAGTTGGACCCTCGGGCGTCGATTCGGTGCCGGAACGGCGGCCCGGCGGCGTTTCTTCGTCTGGAAATAGCGTTTGAAGTTTTGGTGTTTTCGCGATTTTTTCCAATTTGTCGAAATCTCCAAACACGCCTCCCTTCCGAGAATTATCGCCGGCGGCTCCTTCGACTTGGAGCGCCGGGGTATTTTTTTTCGAAAACTAGACGAAATTTAGAAATCCTTTGAGTGTAAATGGTTTTCTCGGATTTTGCTTCCTAAGCGAGTTATGATTTTTTGAAGATGAGCGATTTTTTCGGATTTCGGCGATTTTTCGAACGTGCACCCCTTTTGAACGCGACACAGCCCTTACCGGAGGATCCGGAGCATCCGCGCCCGGACCAAAGGCGAGGGTAACGATAGACCTCCAGCCGTTTTTTTGTTTTTTCGCCCATCTCCGATATTTGCCGAGATACGAATTTCTTAAAAAGGTCGATTTTCGCGAAAAACGGCACTCTTCCGGGCTCAATGGCTCCGGTGTCCGGAGTATTTTTTCGACCGGATTTTCAGGAGAGCTAGACACGACTTTCCTCTCGGATCCCTGAAAATTTCGTCGAAAAATATTGATCCGCGGCCGAGTTATGAATTCTTCCCTAGGTCCATGTTCGCACGGTCGATTTCGTCGAAAATCTGCCAAATTTGCCAAACACGCGCCTCAACTTTACCGTATAGCTCGAAGGTCTTTGGTGATGGAGCGGCGCCGTATTTTTTCCAAAACTACAAGAAAAGTTGGTTAGGTGCAAGTGGAAAATTATTTTTGCCATTTTCGGCCCCACAAGCGAGATATAGGCGTTCAAAGTTTGGCTATTTTTAACATTTGCTCATTTTCTTCCGACATGCACCGTGTCTTTTTTCGATAGCGCCCTCAAATTTCGATCCGGCGACTTCGGACCCGGACCAAACGCCAGAGAAAGGACAAACGAAAAAGTCGTTGTCTCATTTTTCGGCCGTCTCCGTTATTTGCCGAGATAGGAATTTTTTAAAAAGGTCGATTTTCAAGAAAAACGGTACTTTTCCGGGCTCAATGGCTCCTTTGCCCGGAGGATTTTTTCGACCGGATTCTTAGGACAACTAGAACCATCCTTCCTTTCGGATCCCTGAATATTTCGTCGAAAAATATTCATCCGCGGCCGAGCTGTGAATTTTTTTGCGGATCGATACGCGGCGCTCGCCAAGTGCGCGTAGTCCGTCCGAACTTATAAGTACAACATACGTTTCCAAAGACGTATGTCTTTAGGCTAAAATTGAGCTTCTTCATTTTCGACGCTAAGTGAAAAACGATGGCATTTTCGGACTCGGGACGACTTCACGATTCCGAAACCGTTTTCGGATTTCCGATCGGACCTCTCCTTCCGAAATCGATTTTGACAGTTAAATATTGGAAATTTTTTTTCGACCAATCAGAAGCGTTTCCTTAAAATTGCGCTGGAACGGCCGCTTTCGAAGCGATTTTCGCGCGGTTTTCCACGGGGGATCGGAAGCGGACGTCTCCGGGCGACCGTCACTTAGACATTTAAACGTCACTTTGACGGCTGTCAAAAAATTTTTTTTTTTCGAAAAACGTCATTTTGACAGCCGTCAAATTTTTTCTCAGTTTCGGAATCCGGGCAGAACCCGCCGGGGCCAATTCCTTAATCACTTAATTCATTCGACTGTTTCGGAATCCGAGCAGAACCCGCCGGGGCCAATTCTTTAATCGCTCTTTTCGAAAAACGTCACTGTGATAGCCGTCAAAAAAATTTTGTTTCCGAGAAACGTCATTTTGACAGCCGTCAAAAAAAAGTTTTATTTTTCGAAAACCGTCATTTTGACAGCCGTCAAAAAAAAAAAAATTTCATTCGACGGTTTCGGAATCCGGGCAGAACCCGCCGGGGCCAATTCATTAATCGTTTTTTTTTCGAAAAACGTCAGTGACAGCCGCCAAAAAAAATTATTCGAAAAACGTCATTTTGACAGCCGTCAAAAAAAAATTATTTTTCGAAAAACGTCATGATAACGGCCGCCAAAAAATTTTTTTTTTTTTCGAAAAACGTCATTTTGACAGCCGTCAATTTTTTTCTCATTTTTGGAATCCGGGCATAACCTGCGGGGCCAATTCCTTAATCACTTAATACATTCGACGGTTTCGGAATCCGGGCGGAACCCGCCGGGGCCAATTCTTTAATAGTTTTTTTCGAAAAGCGTCACCGTGACAGCCGCCAAAAAAATTTTTTTTCGAAAAACGTCATTTTGATATCCGTCAAAAAAAATTTTTATTTTTCGAGAAACGACATTTTGGCGGCCGTCAAAGAAAATTTTTTTTTCGAAAAACGTCATTTTGACAGCCGTCAAATTTTTTCTCAGTTTCGGAATCCGGGCAGAACCCGCCGGGGCCAATTCCTTAATCACTTAATTCATTCGACGGTTTCGGAATCCGGGAAGAACCCGCCGGGGCCAATTCTTTAATCGTTTTTTTCGAAAAACGTCACTATTTTTTTCGAAAAACGTCATTTTGACAGCCGTCACAAATAATTTTAATTTTTCTCGAAACGTCATTTTGACGGCCGTCAAAAAAAATTTTTTTTCGAAAAACGTCATTTTGACAGCCGTCAAATTTTTTCTCAGTTTCGGAATCCGGGCAGAACCCGCCGGGGCCAATTCCTTAATCACTTAATTCATTCGACAGTTTCGGAATCCGAGCAGAACCCGCCGGGGCCAATTCTTTAATCGTCTTTTTCGAAAAACGTCACTGTGACAGCCGTCAAAAAATTTTTTTTTTCGAAAAACATCATTTTGACAGCCGTCAAAAAAGTTTTATTTTTCGAAAACCGTCATTTTAACAGCCGTCAAAAAAAAATTTTTCATTCGACGGTTTCGGAATCCGGGCAGTACCCGCCGGGGCCAATCCTTTAATCGTTTTTTTTCGAAAAACGTCATTTTGACAGCCGTCAAATTTTTTCTCAGTTTCGGAATCCGGGTAGAACCCGCCGGGGCCAATTCTTTAATCACTTAATTCAACCCATCCATCCTATCGGCTACAATCTACTCTTAAATAGAGCCCCGCAGGAGCTCTGAATTTTTTTTTCTCTCTCACATTTTAATCCTAAAATCCTAAATTTTCCCAACTCCAAGACCCCGCGACCCTATGTCGGACTCTACTTCTTTCCCGAAATTAAAACATCCGACTTTCAACTAGAAACCCCGAGATAAAACAACTGATTTCTTTTGTTATACACCGATTAGACGAGTGCCGTAGGCACGAGTCTTTCGCTCCTTCAACTTTTTCGACTCATCCAAATCCACCCCACCCTCCATGCGAACCAACCCCCGCTAGGGGGTTGGTGAAGAGTTCGTTTATTTAAACCTCAAAAAAAAATAGCAGATACTGACAACAAAACCTCAAGTCCCGGATTTTCAACTAGAAACCCCGAGATAAAACAACTGATATATAGGGTCAGCCTCGCAGAGATAGGTTAGGCAAGCCAGACCCGTAGGGTCTGGCGCCGCCTAACCTAGTCTGAATATAAGGGCACCGGGCGGTGCCCTTATATTATTAAACGCCGATAAGGCAGACTCACTCTAATTTCACAGAGAAATTGTATGTACTTTGCCTCCTCAAAGGCTTTTTTCCGGGCGAATAGCGGCGCGCAGCCCCGCTTATTTTAGGCGTCGTCGGGTCGGGAAAATCGCAACGTCGCATTTTCGTGACGATCCGTTGAGTATTAAGAAAGTTATTAACGTTTCAATACCCCCGTGTCGAAGGGTATTGAAAATCAGCGAAATTAGAAAGAGTTCGAAGACTAATGGCCGCCGCCGGAAGTCGACGAAATTTTAACCCTACATTAAATTTTACGTTTTCCCTCGAAAATGTCACTTTTCTTACGCTCCTCCTGACTCGAAAACGGCAGCGCGACCCGCGCATTCACGATGTAGTGTTAAGTTAGACCCCCTAGCTTAGGTTTCGTGATAGAAACGAGGTCCGAAAGCTCTTTTTAATTCGGAA
Source organism: Rhagium mordax (assembly GCA_963680705.1). Lineage (NCBI taxonomy): Eukaryota > Metazoa > Arthropoda > Insecta > Coleoptera > Cerambycidae > Rhagium > Rhagium mordax. The sequence continues at coordinate 47,998,899 of OY796657.1, forward strand.
ATAGTATTTGAAAATTTCATGTTTTTTGGGTCGGCGACGATCGCCAAACACGGTCCCCTTCCGCGGCTTATAACTCGGCCGTCTTTAGAGTTGGAACGACGCGGTATTTTTTTTTGAAAACTACATGAAATTTCCAAAAACCCCAGTCTCGATTTATTTTTTCGATTTTCGGCACCCTAAGCGAGCTACGGCCGTTCAGAGATTGGCAATTTTCGACTTTTTCCCGACACGCACTCCTATTTCTTTCGACTGCAACCTCAAATTTCGTCCAGGAGACTCCGGCCCCGGACCGATCGAAAGAGGAAGGACAAACGAAAAACTTTGTCGTTTCACTTTTTCGAGATCGCCGTTATTTGCCGAGATATGAATTTTTTAAATAGGCCGTTTTCGGTACTATTCCGGATTTTTTTGCTCCGGAGTCCGGAGGATCTTTTTGACCAAATTTTTAGGAGAGCTAGACCCGACCTTCCTACAAGTCTACCTAAAATTTCGTCGCTTAATATTCATCGGCTGCAGAGATATTAATTTTTTCCTAGGTCGATGTTCGCGTGTAAATTTCATTAAAAATGGGCCAAATTCTGGCGAATTTCCCAAACACGCACCTCAACTCCGCCTCATAGCTCGAAGGTCATTAGAGATGGAGCGGCGCCGTATTTTTTTTCGAAAACTACAAGAAAAGTTAGTTAGGTGCAAGTGGAAAATTATTTTTGCGATTTTCGGCCCCATAAGCGAGTTATAGCCGTTCAAAGTTTGGCTATTTTCGACTTTTTCCCGACACGTACCCCGTCTCTGTTCGATAGCGCCCTTAGATTTCGATCCGGGGACTCCGGACCCGGACCAAACGCAAGAGGAAGGACAAACGAAAAAGTATTTTTTTTATTTTTTCGCCATCTCCGTTATTTGCCGAGATATGAATTTTTTAAAAAGGTCGATTTTCGCGATAAACGGTACTTTTCCGGGCTCAACGGCTCCGGTGTCCGGAGGATTTTTTCGACCAAATTTTCAGGGAACCTACGTCCGACCTTCCTCTCGGGTCCCCTGAAATTTCGTTGCTTTATATACATCGGCGGCCGAGATATTAATTTTTCCTCGATCGCTACAAACACCCCGGCGCCAGGAGGTTTCTATACGCCGCGACACGTCCCGAAGCTCACCGAGGCCGGTACCGAATATCAAAAAAAAAAAATTTTTCATTTTTCATCCCACGCGAAAACCGATAGCATATTCGGAATCGGGACGACTCCACGATTCCGAAACCGTTTTCAGATTTTCGATCGGACGTTTCCTTCTAATCTCGATTTTAAGCGTCAAATTTCTTTCAACCAATCAGACGGCTTCTTTCTATATCGGCTAAAATGGCCAATTTCGAAGCGATTTTCGTGCGGTTTTCGATGGGGGATCGGTACAGGGTCTCTCCGAGCGACTTTCGTAATCTTCATACCGGGTGTTCGATCATCCCGGGACCCCCAAAGCGTCAAATTTCTTTCGACCAATGGGAGAGCAACATTCTATATCGGCTAAAATGGCCAATTTCGAAGCGATTTTCGTGCGGTTTTCGATGGGGGATCGGTAGATGGTCTCTCCGAGCGCCTTTCGTGACCTTCATACCGGGTGTTCGATTCGCCCGTGACCCCAAAAAAAAATAAAAAGTCGGAAAAAGTCCCCAAACGTCGCGTTTTCTTGCTGCTTACGCCTAGGGAGCCCGCAGAAAAATGGAACGGAGGCAAAATTTTTTTCACAGGGGGTCAAAAAAAAAAATTAATAGCAGGCGTCCCCGAAAAAATTTCTTAGGGGTCCAAAAAAAAATTATTTCTTAAAAAAAATTTTTTTTTCAATACTTAAAGCGATAGCCAGCCCCGTGGCTGTCGCCTACAACCCTCACGGGCGGCGTCAAATTTTTTTTCCAAGGGGGTCGGAAAAAAAAAAATTCGGAAAAATTTTTTTTTTTTCGATTTTGGCCCCTCCTTCAACTTTTTCGACTCATCCAAATCCACCCCACCCCCCTTCGAGCCAACCCCCGCTAGGGGGTTGGCGAGGTGTTCGTTTATGTAAGCCTCAAAAAAAATTTGTAATAAACCGATTAGACGAGTGCCGCAGGCACGAGTATTTCGCTCCTTGGACGGTTTCAAATATTTTTTCCGCGGGGGTCGGAAAAAAAATCGAAAGTGAGCGTCCCGAAAAATTTTTCCAAGGGGGTCCAAAAAAAAAAATTCGGAAAAATTTTTTTTTTTCGATTTTCGCCCCCCCCCCCTTCAACAAAAAGTTCCAAAAAATTTTTTTTTTCGATTTTAACGCGTTAGACGAACGCCGTAGGCGCGAGGCTTTCGCTCCTTCAACTTTTTCGACTCATCCAAATCCACCCCACCCCCCTTCGAGCCAACCCCCTGCCAGGGGGTTGGCGAGGTGTTCGTTTATGTAAGCCTCAAAAAAAATTGTAATGAACCGATTAGATGAGTGCCGCAGGCACGAGTATTTCGCTCCTTAGACGGTTTCAAATATTTTTTCCACGGGGGTCGGAAAAAAAATCGAAAGTGAGCGTCCCGAAAAATTTTTCCAAGGGGGTCCAAAAAAAAATATTCGGAAAAAATTTTTTTTTTCGATTTTCGCCCCCCCCCCCAAATAAAAGTTCAAAAAAAAATTTTTTTTTCGATTTTAACGCGTTAGACGAGCGCCGTAGTCGCGAGGCTTTCGCTCCTTCAACTTTTTTGACACATCCAAATCAACCCCACCCCCCCTTCGAGCCAACCCCCGCCAGGGGGTTGGCGAGGAGTTCGTTTATGTAAACCTCAAAAAAAATTGCAATAAACCGATTAGAAGAGTGCCGTAGGCACGAGTTTTTCGCTCCTTGGGCGGCGTCAAATATTTTTTCCAAGGGGGGTCGAAGAAAAAAAATTGAAAGTGAGCGTTCCGTAAAATTTTTCCAAAGGGGGTCCAAAAAATAAAATCGGAAACATTTTTTTTTTCCGATTTTCGCCCCCCCTCCCAAAAAAAAAGTTCCAAAAAAATTTTTTTTTCGATTTTTACGCCTTAGACGAGCGCCGTAGGCGCGAGGCTTTCGCTCCTTCAACTTTTTCGACTCATCCAAATCCACCCCACCCCCCCTTCGAGCCAACCCCCGCCAGGGGGTTGGCGAGGAGTTCGTTTATGTAAACCTCAAAAAAAAAATAGCAGACCCCTAAAAAACAAAACCACAAATCCCGGATTTTCAACTAAAAACCCCGAGATAAAAATCCACCCCACCCGACAATCGAGCCAACCCCCGCTAGGGGGTTGGCGAGGAGTTATTGACAGCCGCCGGCAGGCCTAGATCGTGCTCTGCACGATCTAGTCTATATATATTAAACGCCGATGAGGCAGACTCACTCTAATTTCAGAGGTGAAATTGATGTACTTTGCCTCCTCAAAGGCTTTTTCCGCGGGGGATATCGGCGCGCAGCGCCGCGCCGCTTAAATTAGACGTATTCATGTCGGGAAAATCCCAACGTCGTATTTTCGTGACGATCCGTTGAGTATTAAGAAAGTTATTAACGTTTCAATACCCCCATGTCGAAGGGTTTTGAAAATCAGGGAAATTAGAAAGAGTTCGAAGACTAATGGCCGCCGCCGGAAGTCGACGAAATTTTAACCCAACTTTAAATTTTTCGTTTTCCCTCGAAAATGTCACTTTTCTTACGCTCCTCCCGACTCGAAAACGGCAGCGCGACCCGCGCATTCACGATGTAGTGTTAAGTTAGACCCTTGGGCTTAGGTTTCGTGAAAGAAACGAGGTCCGAAAGCTCTTTTTAATTCGGAAATAGTATTTGAAAATTTCGTGTTTTTTGGGTCGGCTAAGATTGCAAAACACGGTCCCCTTCCGCGGCTTATAACTCGGCCGTCTTTAGAGATAGAACGGCGCCGTATTTTTTTTTGAAAACTACATGAAATTTCCAAAAACCCCTGTCTCGATTTATTTTTTCGATTTTCGGCTCCCTAAGCGAGCTACGGCCGTTCAAAGATTGGCCATTTGCGACTTTTTCCCGACACGTACCCCCATTTCTTTCGACTGCAACCTCAAATTTCGTTCCGGAGACTCCGGCCCCGGACCGATTGAAAGAGCAAGGACAAACGAAAAACTTTGTCGTTTCACTTTTTTGAGATCGCCGTTATTTGCCGAGATGCGAATTTTTCAAAAAGGCCGTTTTCGGTACTATTTCGGATTTTTTTGCTCCGGAGTCCGGAGGATTTTTTCGACCAAATTTTCAGGAAACCTTCGTCCCACCTTCCTACAAGTTCACCTAAAATTTCGTCAAAAAATATCCATCGGCTGCAGAGATATTAATTTTTTCCTAGGTCGATGTTCGCGTGTAAATTTCATTAAAAATGGGCCAAATTTTGGCGAATTTCCCAAACATGCACCTCAACTTTGCCTCATAGCTCGAAGGTCTTTAGAGATGGAGCGGCGCCGTATTTTTTTTCGAAAACTAGAAGAAAAGTTGGTTAGGTGCCAGTGAAAATTATTTTTGCGATTTTCGGCCCCATAAGCGAGTTATAGCCGTTCAAAGTTTGGCTATTTCTCATTTTCTTCCGACATGCACCCCTTCTTCGTTCGCTAGCGCCCTCAAATTTCGATCCGGAGACTCCGGATACGGACCAAATGCAAGAGGAAGGACAAACGAAAAAGTCTTTTTTTCATTTTTTTGCCATCTTCGTTATTTGCCGAGATATGAATTTTTTAAAAAGGTCGATTTTCGCGAAAAACGGTACTTTTCCGGGCTCAATGGCTCCGGTGTCCGGAGGATTTTTTCGATCAAATTTTTAGGGAACCTTCGTCCGACCTTCCTCTCGGGTCCCCTAAAATTTCGTCGCTTTATATCTACGGACGGCCGAGATATTAATTTTTCCTCGATCGCTACAAACACCCCGGCGCCAGGAGGTTTCTATACGCCGCGACACGTCCCGAAGCTCACCGAGGCCGGTACCGAATATCAAAAAAAAAAAATTTTTCATTTTTCATCCCACGCGAAAACCGATAGCATATTCGGAATCGGGACGACTCCACGATTCCGAAACCGTTTTCAGAATTTCGATCGGACGTTTCCTTCTCATCTCGATTTTAAGCGTCAAATTTCTTTGAACCAATCAGACGGCTTCATTCTATATCGGCTAAAATGGCCAATTTCGAAGCGATTTTCGTGCAGTTTTCGACGGGGGATCGGTAGAAGGTCTCTCCGAGCAACTTTCGCGACCTTCATACCGGGTGTTCGAATCGCCCGGGACCCCCAAAATGAATAAAAAGTCGACCAATCAGACGGCTTCTTTCTATATCGGCTAAAATGACCAATTTCGAAGCGATTTTCGCGCGGTTTTCGATGGGGGATCGGTAGAGGATCTCTCCGAACGACTTTCGTGACCTTCATACCGGGTGTTCGATTCGCCCGGGATCCCCAAAGCGTCAATTTTCTTTCGCCCAATGGGAGAGCTCCATTCTATATCGGCTAAAATAGCCAATTTCGAAGCGATTTTCGTGCGGTTTTCGATGGGGGATCGGTAGAGGGTCTCTCCGAGCGGCTTTCGTGGCCTTCATACCGGGTGTTCGATTCGCCCGTGACCCCCCAAAAAAATAAAATGTCGGAAAAAGTCCCCAAACGTCGCGTTTTCTTGCCACTAATGCCCCTAGGGAGCCCGCAGAAAAATGGAACGGCGGCAAAATTTTTTTCCAAGGGGGTCAAAAAAAAAAAATAATAGCAGGCGTCCCCAAAAAAATTTCTTGGGGGTCCAAAAAAAAAAATTCGGAATTTTTTTTTTTCTATTTTTGCCCCCCCCCCCAAAAAAAAAGTTCCAAAAAATTTTCTTTTTTTCGAAAAATCGTCATTTTGACAGCTGTCAAAAAATTTTTTTTTTAATCACTTAATTCAACTGAAAAGAACCCGCCGGGGCAAATTCCTACAACTTTTTTGACACATCCAAATCAACCCCAACCCCCCTTCGAGCCAACCCCCGCTAGGGGGTTGGCGAGAAGTTCGTTTATGTAAACCTCAAAAAAAAAATTGCCGACCCTGAATAGCCCGACCTCTTTTCGAAGTGCCGAAGGCACGAGTATTTCGCTCCTTAGGCGTCGTCAAATATTTTTCCAAGGGGGTCGGAAAAAAAAATCGAAAGTGAGCGTCAAGAAAATTTTTTCCGAGGGGGTCCAAAAAAAAAATTCGGAAAAATTTTTTTTCTCCATTTTCGCCCCCCCTCCCTCAAAAAAAAAAGTTCCAAACATTTTTTTTTTCTTTTTCGATTTGTAAGCGTTAGACGAGCGCCGTAGGCGCGAGGCTTTCGCTCCTTCAACTTTTTGGACACATCCAAATCAACCCCACCCCCCCTTCGAGCCAACGAGGAGTTCGTTTATGTAAACCTCAAAAAAAAATTGCAATAAACCGATTAGACGAGTGCCGTAGGCACAAGTTTTTCGCTCCTTGGGCGGCGTCAAATATTTTTTCCAAGGGGGGTCGAAAAAAAAAAATTGGAAGTGTGCGTCCCGAAAAATTTTTCCAAAGGGGGTCCAAAAATAAAATTCGGAAAAATTTTTTTTTTCCATTTTCGCCCCCCCTCCCCCAAAAAAAAAAGTTCCAAAAAATTTTTTTTTTTTTTCGATTTGTAAGCGTTAGACGAGCGCCGTAGGCGCGAGGCTTTCGCTCCTTCAACTTTTTGGACACATCCAAATCAACCCCACCCCCCCTTCGAGCCAACCCCCGCTAGGGGGTTGGCGAGGAGTTCGTTTATGTAAACCTCAAAAAAAATTGCAATAAACCGATTAGACGAGTGCCGTAGGCACAAGTTTTTCGCTCCTTGGGCGGCGTCAAATATTTTTTCCAAGGGGGGTCGAAAAAAAAAAATTGGAAGTGAGCGTCCCGAAAAATTTTTCCAAAGGGGGTCAAAAAAAAAAATGCGGGAAAATTTTTTTTTTTTCGATTTTCGCCCCCCCTTCCAAAAAAAAAGTTTCAAAAAATTTTTTTTTCGATTTTTACGCCTTAGACGAGCGCCGTAGGCGCGAGGCTTTCGCTCCTTCAACTTTTTCGACTCATCCAAATCCACCCCACCCCCCTTTCGAGCCAACCCCCGCTAGGGGGTTGGCGAGGAGTTATTGGCAGTTATTGACAGCCGCCGGCAGGCCTAGATCGTGCTCTGCACGATCTAGTCCATATATATTAAACGCTGATCAGGCAGACTCGCTCTAATTTCCATAGCAAAGTTGGTACAAACGGTGTACTCAAAGGGTTTCGAGCGGGGGACGAGCGGCGCGCAGCGCCGCTTATTTTACATGTCGTCGTGTCGGGAAAATCTGTTAGGCTATATTTCGTTGCGATCCGTCGAGTCGTAAGAGAGTTATTAACGTTTCCATACCTCCGTGTCGAAGGGTTTTGAAAATCGGCGAAATTAGAAAGAGCTCGAAGACTAATGGCCGCCGCCGGAAGTCGACGAAATTTTAACCCAACTTTAAATTTTTCGTTTTCCCTCGAAAATGTCACTTTTCTTACGCTCCTCCCGACTCGAAAACGGCAGCGCGACCCGCGCATTCACGATGTAGTGTTAAGTTAGACCCTCGGGCTTAGGTTTCGTGAAAGAAACGAGGTCCGAAAGCTCTTTTTAATTCGGAAATAGTATTTGAAAATTTCGTGTTTTTTGGGTCGGCTAAGATTGCAAAACACGCTGCCCTTCCGCGGCTTATAACTCGGCCGTCTTTAGAGATAGAACGGCGCCGTATTTTTTTTTGAAAACTACATGAAATTTCCAAAAACCCCTGTCTCGATTTATTTTTTCGATTTTCGGCTCCCTAAGCGAGCTACGGCCGTTCAAAGATTGGCAATTTGCGACTTTTTCCCGACACGTACTCCCATTTCTTTCGACTGCACTCTCAAATTTCGTTCCGGAGACTCCGGCCCCAGACCGATCGAAAGAGGAAAGACAAACGAAAAACTTTGTCGTTTCACTTTTTCGAGATCGCCGTTATTTGCCGAGATATGAATTTTTCAAAAAGGCCGTTTTCGGTACTATTCCGGATTTTTTTGCTCCGGAGTCCGGAGGATTTTTTCGACCGAATTTTCAGGACGGTTAGACACGACCTTCCTACAAGTTCATCTAAAATTTCGTCGAAAAATATCCATCGGCTGCAGAGATATTAATTTTTTCCTAGGTCGATGTTCGCGTGTAAATTTCATTAAAAACGGGCCGAATTCTGGCGAATTTCCCAAACATGCACCTCAACTCTGCCTCACAGCTCGAAGGTCTTTAGAGATGGAGCGGCGCCGTATTTTTTTTCGAAAACTACAAGAAAAGTTAGTTAGGTGCATGTGGAAAATTATTTTTGCGATTTTCGGCCCCATAAGCGAGATATAGCCGTTCAAAGTTTGGCTATTTTCGACTTTTTCCCGACACGTACCCCGTCTCTGTCCGATAGCGCCCTCAAATTTCGATCCGGGGACTCCGGACCCGGACCAAACGCAAGAGGAAGGACGAACGAAAAAGTCATTTTTTTATTTTTTGGCCATCTCCGATATTTGCCGAGATATGAATTTTTTAAAAAGGTCGATTTTTGGAATAAAAATCGAAAGTGAGCGTCCCGAAAATTTTTTCCAAGGGGGTCCAAAAAAAAAAATTCGGAAATTTTTTTTTTTATTTTCGCCCCCCCTCCCCCAAAAAAAAAAGTTACAAAAAAATGTTTTTTTTCGATTTATAAGCGTTAGACGAACGCCGTAGGCGCGAGGCTTTCTTCGCTCCTTCAACTTTTTTGACACATCCAAATCAACCCCACCCCCCCTTCGAGCCAACCCCCGCTAGGGGGTTGGCGAGGAGTTCGTTTATGTAAACCTCAAAAAAAAAATTGCAGACCCTGAATAGCCCGACCTCTTTTCGAAGTGCCGAAGGCACGAGTATTTCGCTCCTTAGGCGTCGACAAATATTTTTTCCTAGGTGGTCGGAGAAAATAATCGAAAGTGAGCGTCCCGAAATATTTTTCCAAGGGGGTCCAAAAAAAAAAAATTCGGAAATTTTTTTTTTTCGATTTTCAACCCCTCCCCCCCCCAAAAAAAATTCCAAAAATTTTTTTTTTCGATTTTTTCGCGTTAGACGAGCGCCGTAGGCGCGAGGCTTTCGCTCTTTCAACTTTTTTGACACATCCAAATCAACCCCACCCCCCCTTCGAGCCAACCCCCGCTAGGGGGTTGGCGAGGAGTTCGTTTATGTAAACCTCAAAAAAAAATTGCAATAAACCGATTAGACGAGTGCCGTAGGCACGAGTTTTTCGCTCCTTGGGCGGCGTCAAATATTTTTTCCAAGGGGGGTCGAAAAAAAAAAATTGGAAGTGAGCGTCCCGAAAAATTTTTCCAAAGGGGGTCCAAAAAAAAAATTCGGAAAAATTTTTTTTTTTCGATTTTTGCCCCCCCTCCCAAAAAAAAGTTTCAAAAATTTTTTTTTTCGATTTTTACGCCTTAGACGAGCGCCGTAGGCGCGAGGCTTTCGCTCCTTCAACTTTTTCGACTCATCCAAATCCACCCCACCCCCCTTCGAGCCAACCCCCGCTAGGGGGTTGGCGAGAAGTTAGTTTATGTAAACCTCAAAAAAAAAATAGCAGACCCGTAAAAAACAAAACCACAAGTCCCGGATTATCAACTAAAAACCCCGAGATAAAAATCCACCTCACCCGACAATCGAGCCAACCCCCGCTAGGGGGTTGGCGAGGAGTTATTGATAGCCGCCGGCAGGCCTAGATCGTGCTCTGCACGATCTAGTCCATATATATTAAACGCTGATCAGGCAGACTCACTCTAATTTCAGAGGTGAAATTGATGTACTTTGCCTCCTCAACGGGTTTTTTCGCGGGGGATATCGGCGCGCAGCGCCGCTTAAATTAGGTGTGTTCGTGTCAGGAAAATCCCAACGTCGTATTTTCGTGACGATCCGTTGAGTATTAAGAAAGTTATTAACCGTTTTGTACCCCCGTGTCGAAGGGTTTTGAAAATCAGCGAAATTAGAAAGAGTTCGAAGACTAATGGCCGCCGCCGGAAGTCGACGAAATTTTAACCCAACTTTAAATTTTTCGTTTTCCCTCGAAAATGTCACTTTTCATACGCTCCTCCTGGCTCGAAAACGGCAGCGCGACCCGCGCATTCACGATGTAGTGTTAAGTTAGACCCTTGGGCTTAGGTTTCGTGAAAGAAACGGGGTCCGAAAGCTCTTTTTAATTTGGAAATAGTATTTGAAAATTTCGTGTTTTTTGGGTCGGCTAAGATTGCAAAACACGCTGCCCTTCCGGGGCTTATAACTCGGCCGTCTTTAGAGATAGAACGGCGCCGTATTTTTTTTTGAAAACTACATGAAATTTCCAAAAACCCCTGTCTCGATTTATTTTTTCGATTTTCGGCTCCCTAAGCGAGCTACGGCCGTTCAAAGATTGGCAATTTGCGACTTTTTCCCGACACGTACCCCCGTTTCTTTCGACTGCACTCTCAAATTTCGTTCCGGAGACTCCGGCCCCGGACCGATGGAAAGAGGAAGGACAAACGAAAAACTTTGTCGTTTCACTTTTTCGAGATCGCCGTTATTTGCCGAGATGCGAATTTTTCAAAAAGGTCGTTTTCGGTACTATACCGGAAATAAACACTCCGGAGTCCGGGGGATTTTTTCTACCAAATTCTCAGGGAACCTTCGTCCGACCTTCCCACAAGTCCACCTAAAATTTCGTTGCTTAATATCCATCGGCTTCGGAGATATTAATTTTTTTATAGGTCGATGTTCGCGTGTAAATTTCATTAAAAATGGGCCAAATTTTGGCGAATTTCCCAAACATGCACCTCAACTCCGCCTCATAGCTCGAAGGTCATTAGAGATGGAGTGGCGCCGTATTTTTTTTCGAAAACTACAAGAAAAGTTAGTTAGGTGCAAGTGAAAAATTATTTTTGCGATTTTCGGCCCCATAAGCGAGTTATAGCCGTTCAAAGTTTGGCTATTTCTCATTTTCTTCCGACATGTCCCCCTTCTTCTTTCGATAGCGCCCTTAAATTTCGATCCAGAGACTCCGGACACGGACCAAACGCAAGAGGAAGAACAAACGAAAAAGTCTTTTTTTTATTTTTTGGCCATCTCCGATATTTACCGAGATTCGAATTTTTTAAAAAGGCCGTTTTCGATACTATTCCGGATTTATTTGCTCCGGAGTCCGGAGGATTTTTTCGCCCGGATTTTCAGGAGAGCTAGAACCATCCTTCCTCTCGGATCCCTGAAAATTTCGTCGAAAAATATTCATCCGCGGCCGAGTTATGAATTTTTTTGCGAGTCGTTACGCCACGCTCGCTACGTGCACGTAGTCCGTCCGAATTTACACAACGACATACGTTTTCGAAGACGTATGTCTTCAGGATAAAATTGAGCTTCTTCATTTTCGACGCTACGTGAAAACCGATTAGCATATTCGGACTCGGGACGACTCCACGATTCTCAAACCGTTTTCGGTTTTTCGATCGGACGTTTCCTTCAATTCTCGGTTTTAAGCGTCAAATTTCTTTCAACCAATCACAGAGCCCCATTCTATATCGGCTAAAATAGCCAATTTCGAAGCGATTTTCGTGCGGTTTTCGATGGGAGATCGGTAGAGGGTCTCGCCGAGCGACTTTCTTGACCTTCATACCGGGTGTTCGATTCGCCCGGGACCCCCAAAAAAAATAAAAATTCGGAAAAAGTCCCCAAACGTCGCGTTTTCTTGCTGCTGGCGCCTAGGGAGCCCACAGAAAAATGGAACGGCGGCAAAATTTTTTTCCAAGGGGGTCAAAAAAAAAAATTGAAGGTAGAGGCGTCCCCGAAAAAATTTCTTAGGGGTCCGAAAAAAAACAATAATTAAAAAATTTTTTTTTTTCGATTTTCGCCCCCTCCAAAAAAAAAAAGTGTTCCCAAAAATTTTTTTTTTTTCGAAAATCGTCATTTTGACAGCTGTCAAAAACATTTTTTTTTTTTTCACTTAATTCATCCGAGAAGAACCCGCCGGGGCAAATTCTTAATCACTTTTTTGACACATCCAAATCAGCCCAACCCCCCCTTCGAACCAACCCCCCGCTAGGGGGGTTGGTGAGGAGTTCGTTTATGTAAACCTCAAAAAAAAAATTGCAGAACCTGAATAGCCCAACCTCTTTTCGAGTGCCGTAGGCAAGAGTATTTCGCTCCTTAGGCGACGTCAAATACTTTTTCCAAGGGGGTCGGAAAAAAAAATCGAAAGTGAGCGTCCCGAAAAATTTTTCCAAGGGGGTCCAAAAAAAAAAAATTCGGAATTTTTTTTTTTTTCGATTTTCGCCCCCCCTCCCCCAAAAAAAAAGCTCAAAAAAATTTTTTTTTTTCGATTTATAAGCGTTAGACGAACGCCGTAGGCGCGAGGCTTTCGCTCCTTCAACTTTTTTGACACATCCAAATCAACCCCACCCCCCCTTCGAGCCAACCCCCGCTGGGGGTTGGCGAGGAGTTCGTTTATGTAAACCTCAAAAAAAAAATTGCAGACCCTGAATAGCCCGACCTCTTTTCGAAGTGCCGAAGGCACGAGTATTTCGCTCCTTAGGCGTCGACAAATATTTTTTCCTAGGGGGTCGGAGAAAATAATCGAAAGTGAGCGTCCCGAAATATTTTTCCAAGGGGGTCCAAAAAAAAAAATCGGAAATTTTTTTTTTTCGATTTTCAACCCCTCCCCCCCCCAAAAAAAATTCCAAAAATTTTTTTTTTCGATTTTTTCGCGTTAGACGAGCGCCGTAGGCGCGAGGCTTTCGCTCCTTCAACTTTTTTGACACATCCAAATCAACCCCACCCCCCCTTCGAGCCAACCCCCGCTAGGGGGTTGGCGAGGAGTTCGTTTATGTAAACCTCAAAAAAAAATTGCAATAAACCGATTAGTCGAGTGCCGTAGGCACGAGTTTTTCGCTCCTTGGGCGGCGTCAAATATTTTTTCCAAGGGGGGTCGAAAAAAAAAAATTGGAAGTGAGCGTCCCGAAAAATTTTTCCAAAGGGGGTCCAAAAAAAAAATTCGGAAAAATTTTTTTTTTTTTTCGATTTTTGCCCCCCCTCCCAAAAATAAAGTTTCAAAAATTTTTTTTTTCGATTTTTACGCCTTAGACGAGCGCCGTAGGCGCGAGGCTTTCGCTCCTTCAACTTTTTCGACTCATCCAAATCCACCCCACCCCCCCTTCGAGCCAACCCCCGCTAGGGGGTTGGCGAGAAGTTAGTTTATGTAAACCTCAAAAAAAAAAATAGCAGACCCCTAAAAAACAAAACCACAAGTCCCGGATTTTCAACTAGAAACCCCGAGATAAAAATCCACCCTACCCGACAATCGAGCCAACCCCCGCTAGGGGGTTGGCGAGGAGTTATTGACAGCCGCCGGCAGGCCTAGATCGTGCTCTGCACGATCTAGTCCATATATATTAAACGCTGATCAGGCAGACTCGCTCTAATTTCCATAGCAAAGTTGGTACAAACGGTGTACTCAAAGGCTTTTTTCTGGGGGAATAGCGGCGCGCAGCGCCGCTTATTTTACATGTCGTCGTGTCGGGAAAATCTGTTAGGCTATATTTCGTTGCGATCCGTCGAGTCGTAAGAGAGTTATTAACGTTTCCATACCTCCGTGTCGAAGGGTTTTAAAAATCGGCGAAATTAGAAAGAGCTCGAAGACTAATGGCCGCCGCCGGAAGTCGACGAAATTTTAACCCAACTTTAAATTTTTCGTTTTCCCTCGAAAATGTCACTTTTCATACGCTCCTCCTGGCTCGAAAACGGCAGCGCGACCCGCGCATTCACGATGTAGTGTTAAGTTAGACCCTTGGGCTTAGGTTTCGTGAAAGAAACGGGGTCCGAAAGCTCTTTTTAATTTGGAAATAGTATTTGAAAATTTCGTGTTTTTTGGGTCGGCTAAGATTGCAAAACACGCTGCCCTTCCGGGGCTTATAACTCGGCCGTCTTTAGAGATAGAACGGCGCCGTATATTTTTTTGAAAACTACATGAAATTTCCAAAAACCCCTGTCTCGATTTATTTTTTCGATTTTCGGCTCCCTAAGCGAGCTACGGCCGTTCAAAGATTGGCAATTTGCGACTTTTTCCCGACACGTACCCCCGTTTCTTTCGACTGCACTCTCAAATTTCGTTCCGGAGACTCCGGCCCCGGACCGATGGAAAGAGGAAGGACAAACGAAAAACTTTGTCGTTTCACTTTTTCGAGATCGCCGTTATTTGCCGAGATGCGAATTTTTCAAAAAGGTCGTTTTCGGTACTATACCGGAAATAAACACTCCGGAGTCCGGGGGATTTTTTCTACCAAATTCTCAGGGAACCTTCGTCCGACCTTCCCACAAGTCCACCTAAAATTTCGTTGCTTAATATCCATCGGCTTCGGAGATATTAATTTTTTTATAGGTCGATGTTCGCGTGTAAATTTCATTAAAAATGGGCCAAATTTTGGCGAATTTCCCAAACATGCACCTCAACTCCGCCTCATAGCTCGAAGGTCATTAGAGATGGAGTGGCGCCGTATTTTTTTTCGAAAACTACAAGAAAAGTTAGTTAGGTGCAAGTGAAAAATTATTTTTGCGATTTTCGGCCCCATAAGCGAGTTATAGCCGTTCAAAGTTTGGCTATTTCTCATTTTCTTCCGACATGTCCCCCTTCTTCTTTCGATAGCGCCCTTAAATTTCGATCCAGAGACTCCGGACACGGACCAAACGCAAGAGGAAGAACAAACGAAAAAGTCTTTTTTTTATTTTTTGGCCATCTCCGATATTTACCGAGATTCGAATTTTTTAAAAAGGCCGTTTTCGATACTATTCCGGATTTATTTGCTCCGGAGTCCGGAGGATTTTTTCGCCCGGATTTTCAGGAGAGCTAGAACCATCCTTCCTCTCGGATCCCTGAAAATTTCGTCGAAAAATATTCATCCGCGGCCGAGTTATGAATTTTTTTGCGAGTCGTTACGCCACGCTCGCTACGTGCACGTAGTCCGTCCGAATTTACACAACGACATACGTTTTCGAAGACGTATGTCTTCAGGATAAAATTGAGCTTCTTCATTTTCGACGCTACGTGAAAACCGATAGCATATTCGGACTCGGGACGACTCCACGATTCTCAAACCGTTTTCGGTTTTTCGATCGGACGTTTCCTTCAATTCTCGGTTTTAAGCGTCAAATTTCTTTCAACCAATCACAGAGCCCCATTCTATATCGGCTAAAATAGCCAATTTCGAAGCGATTTTCGTGCGGTTTTCGATGGGAGATCGGTAGAGGGTCTCGCCGAGCGACTTTCTTGACCTTCATACCGGGTGTTCGATTCGCCCGGGACCCCCAAAAAAAATAAAAATTCGGAAAAAGTCCCCAAACGTCGCGTTTTCTTGCTGCTGGCGCCTAGGGAGCCCACAGAAAAATGGAACGGCGGCAAAATTTTTTTCCAAGGGGGTCAAAAAAAAAATTGAAGGTAGAGGCGTCCCCGAAAAAATTTCTTAGGGGTCCGAAAAAAAACAATAATTAAAAAAATTTTTTTTTCGATTTTCGCCCCCTCCCCAAAAAAAAAAGTTCCAAAAAATTTTTTTTTTTCGAAAATCGTCATTTTGACAGCTGTCAAAAACATTTTTTTTTTTTTCACTTAATTCATCCGAGAAGAACCCGCCGGGGCAAATTCTTTAATCACTTTTTTGACACATCCAAATCAACCCAACCCCCCCTTCGAACCAACCCCCCGCTAGGGGGGTTGGTGAGGAGTTCGTTTATGTAAACCTCAAAAAAAAAAATTGCAGAACCTGAATAGCCCAACCTCTTTTCGAGTGCCGTAGGCAAGAGTATTTCGCTCCTTAGGCGACGTCAAATTCTTTTTCCAAGGGGGTCGGAAAAAAAAATCGAAAGTGAGCGTCCCGAAAAATTTTTCCAAGGGGGTCCAAAAAAAAAAAAATTCGGAATTTTTTTTTTTTCGATTTTCGCCCCCCCTCCCCCAAAAAAAAAGTTCCAAAAAATTTTTTTTTTTCGATTTATAAGCGTTAGACGAACGCCGTAGGCGCGAGGCTTTCGCTCCTTCAACTTTTTTGACACATCCAAATCAACCCCACCCCCCCTTCGAGCCAACCTCCGCTAGGGGGTTGGCGAGGAGTTCGTTTATGTAAACCTCAAAAAAAAAATTGCAGACCCTGAATAGCCCGACCTCTTTTCGAAGTGCCGAAGGCACGAGTATTTCGCTCCTTAGGCGTCGACAAATATTTTTTCCTAGGGGGTCGGAGAAAATAATCGAAAGTGAGCGTCCCGAAATATTTTTCCAAGGGGGTCCAAAAAAAAAAAATCGGAAATTTTTTTTTTCGATTTTCAACCCCTCCCCCCCCCCAAAAAAAATTCCAAAAATTTTTTTTTTCGATTTTTTCGCGTTAGACGAGCGCCGTAGGCGCGAGGCTTTCGCTCCTTCAACTTTTTTGACACATCCAAATCAACCCCACCCCCCCTTCGAGCCAACCCCCGCTAGGGGGTTGGCGAGGAGTTCGTTTATGTAAACCTCAAAAAAAATTGCAATAAACCGATTAGTCGAGTGCCGTAGGCACGAGTTTTTCGCTCCTTGGGCGGCGTCAAATATTTTTTCCAAGGGGGGTCGAAAAAAAAAATTGGAAGTGAGCGTCCCGAAAAATTTTTCCAAAGGGGGTCCAAAAAAAAAATTCGGAAAAATTTTTTTTTTTTCGATTTTTGCCCCCCCTCCCAGAAAAAAAGTTTCAAAAATTTTTTTTTTCGATTTTTACGCCTTAGACGAGCGCCGTAGGCGCGAGGCTTTCGCTCCTTCAACTTTTTCGACTCATCCAAATCCACCCCACCCCCCCTTCGAGCCAACCCCCGCTAGGGGGTTGGCGAGAAGTTAGTTTATGTAAACCTCAAAAAAAAAAAATAGACCCCTAAAAAACAAAACCACAAGTCCCGGATTTTCAACTAGAAACCCCGAGATAAAAATTCACCCTACCCGACAATCGAGCCAACCCCCGCTAGGGGGTTGGCGAGGAGTTATTGACAGCCGCCGGCAGGCCTAGATCGTGCTCTGCACGATCTAGTCCATATATATTAAACGCTGATAAGGCAGACTCGCTCTAATTTCATGGGTGAAATTGATGTACTTTGCCATACTAAAGGCTTTTTTCCGAGGGGATATCGGCGCGCAGCGCCGCTTAAAATAGACGTATTCGGGTCGGGAAAATCCCAACGTCGTATTTTCGTGACGATCCGTTGAGTATTAAGAAAGTTATTAACCGTTTTGTACCCCCGTGTCGAAGGGTTTTGAAAATCAGCGAAATTAGAAAGAGTTCGAAGACTAATGGCCGCCGCCGGAAGACAGTTCAATTCTAACCCGACTTTAAATTTTTCGTTTTCCCCCGAAAATGTCACTTTTCTTACGCTCCTCCTGGCTCGAAAACGGCAGCGCGACCCGCGCATTCACGATGTAGTGTTAAGTTAGACCCCCTAGCTTAGGTTTCGTGAAAGAAACGAGGTCCGAAAGCTCTTTTTAATTTGGAAATAGTATTTGAAAATTTCGTGTTTTTTGGGTCGGCGACGATCGCCAAACACGGTCCCCTTCCGCGGCTTATAACTCGGCCGTCTTTAGAGATAAAACGGCGCGGTAATTTTTTTTGAAAACTACATAAAATTTCCAAAAACCCCAGTCTCGATTTATTTTTCCGATTTTCGGCTCCCTAAGCGAGCTACGGCCGTTCAAAGATTGGCAATTTTCGACTTTTTCCCGACACGCACTCCTATTTCTTTCGACTGCAACCTCAAATTTCGTCCAGGAGACTCCGTCCCCGGGCCGATCGAAAGAGGAAAGACAGACGAAAAACTTTGTCGTTTTACTTTTTCGAGATCGCCGTTATTTGTCGAGATGCGAATTTTTTAAAAAGGGCGTTTTCGGTACTATTCCGGAAATAAACACTCCGGAGTCCGGAGGATTTTTTCGACCAAATTCTCAGGGAACCTTCGTCCGACCTTCCCACAAGTCCATCTAAAATTTCGTTGCTTAATATCCATCGGCTTCGGAGATATTAATTTTTTTATAGGTCGATGTTCGCGTGTAAATTTCATTAAAAATGGGCCAAATTCTGGCGAATTTCCCAAACATGCACCTCAACTCCGCCTCATAGCTCGAAGGTCATTAGAGATGGAGTGGCGCCGTATTTTTTTTCGAAAACTACAAGAAAAGTTAGTTAGGTGCAAGTGAAAAATTATTTTTGCGATTTTCGGCCCCATAAGCGAGTTATGTTCAAAGTTTGGCTATTTCTCATTTTCTTCCGACATGCCCCCCTTCTTCTTTCGATAGCGCCCTTAAATTTCGATCCAGAGACTCCGGACACGGACCAAACGCAAGAGGAAGGACAAACGAAAAAGTCGTTTTTTTATTTTTTGGCCATCTCCGATATTTGCCGAGATTCGAATTTTTTAAAAAGGCCGTTTTCGGTACTATTCCGGATTTATTTGCTCCGGAGTCCGGAGGATTTTTTCGCCCGGATTTTCAGGAGAGCTAGAACCATCCTTCCTCTCGGATCCCTGAAAATTTCGTCGAAAAATATTGATCCGCGGCCGAGTTATGAATTTTTTTGCGAGTCGTTACGCCACGCTCGCTACGTGCACGTAGTCCGTCCGAATTTACACAACGACATACGTTTTCGAAGACGTATGTCTTCAGGATAAAATTGAGCTTCTTCATTTTCGACGCTACGTGAAAACCGATAGCATATTCGGACTCGGGACGACTCCACGATTCTCAAACCGTTTTCGGTTTTTCGATCGGACGTTTCCTTCAATTCTCGGTTTTAAGCGTCAAATTTCTTTCAACCAATCACAGAGCCCCATTCTATATCGGCTAAAATAGCCAATTTCGAAGCGATTTTCGTGCGGTTTTCGATGGGAGATCGGTAGAGGGTCTCGCCGAGCGACTTTCTTGACCTTCATACCGGGTGTTCGATTCGCCCGGGACCCCCAAAAAAAATAAAAAGTCGGAAAAAGTCCCCAAACGTCGCGTTTTCTTGCTGCTGGCGCCTAGGGAGCCCACAGAAAAATGGAACGGCGGCAAAATTTTTTTCCAAGGGGGTCAAAAAAAAAATTGAAGGTAGAGGCGTCCCCGAAAAAATTTCTTAGGGGTCCGAAAAAAAACAATAATTAAAAAATTTTTTTTTTCGATTTTCGCCCCCTCCCCAAAAAAAAAGTGTTCCCAAAAATTTTTTTTTTTTCGAAAATCGTCATTTTGACAGCTGTCAAAAACATTTTTTTTTTTTTCACTTAATTCATCCGAGAAGAACCCGCCGGGGCAAATTCTTAATCACTTTTTTGACACATCCAAATCAGCCCAACCCCCCCTTCGAACCAACCCCCCGCTAGGGGGGTTGGTGAGGAGTTCGTTTATGTAAACCTCAAAAAAAAAATTGCAGAACCTGAATAGCCCAACCTCTTTTCGAGTGCCGTAGGCAAGAGTATTTCGCTCCTTAGGCGACGTCAAATACTTTTTCCAAGGGGGTCGGAAAAAAAAATCGAAAGTGAGCGTCCCGAAAAATTTTTCCAAGGGGGTCCAAAAAAAAAAAATTCGGAATTTTTTTTTTTTTCGATTTTCGCCCCCCCCTCCCCCAAAAAAAAAGCTCAAAAAAATTTTTTTTTTTCGATTTATAAGCGTTAGACGAACGCCGTAGGCGCGAGGCTTTCGCTCCTTCAACTTTTTTGACACATCCAAATCAACCCCACCCCCCCTTCGAGCCAACCCCCGCTGGGGGTTGGCGAGGAGTTCGTTTATGTAAACCTCAAAAAAAAAATTGCAGACCCTGAATAGCCCGACCTCTTTTCGAAGTGCCGAAGGCACGAGTATTTCGCTCCTAAGGCGTCGACAAATATTTTTTCCTAGGGGGTCGGAGAAAATAATCGAAAGTGAGCGTCCCGAAATATTTTTCCAAGGGGGTCCAAAAAAAAAAATCGGAAATTTTTTTTTTTCGATTTTCAACCCCTCCCCCCCCCAAAAAAAAATCCAAAAATTTTTTTTTTCGATTTTTTCGCGTTAGACGAGCGCCGTAGGCGCGAGGCTTTCGCTCCTTCAACTTTTTTGACACATCCAAATCAACCCCACCCCCCCTTCGAGCCAACCCCCGCTAGGGGGTTGGCGAGGAGTTCGTTTATGTAAACCTCAAAAAAAAATTGCAATAAACCGATTAGTCGAGTGCCGTAGGCACGAGTTTTTCGCTCCTTGGGCGGCGTCAAATATTTTTTCCAAGGGGGGTCGAAAAAAAAAAATTGGAAGTGAGCGTCCCGAAAAATTTTTCCAAAGGGGGTCCAAAAAAAAAATTCGGAAAAATTTTTTTTTCTTTTCGATTTTTGCCCCCCCTCCCAAAAATAAAGTTTCAAAAATTTTTTTTTTCGATTTTTACGCCTTAGACGAGCGCCGTAGGCGCGAGGCTTTCGCTCCTTCAACTTTTTCGACTCATCCAAATCCACCCCACCCCCCCTTCGAGCCAACCCCCGCTAGGGGGTTGGCGAGAAGTTAGTTTATGTAAACCTCAAAAAAAAAATAGCAGACCCCTAAAAAACAAAACCACAAGTCCCGGATTTTCAACTAGAAACCCCGAGATAAAAATCCACCCTACCCGACAATCGAGCCAACCCCCGCTAGGGGGTTGGCGAGGAGTTATTGACAGCCGCCGGCAGGCCTAGATCGTGCTCTGCACGATCTAGTCCATATATATTAAACGCTGATCAGGCAGACTCGCTCTAATTTCCATAGCAAAGTTGGTACAAACGGTGTACTCAAAGGCTTTTTTCTGGGGGAATAGCGGCGCGCAGCGCCGCTTATTTTACATGTCGTCGTGTCGGGAAAATCTGTTAGGCTATATTTCGTTGCGATCCGTCGAGTCGTAAGAGAGTTATTAACGTTTCCATACCTCCGTGTCGAAGGGTTTTAAAAATCGGCGAAATTAGAAAGAGCTCGAAGACTAATGGCCGCCGCCGGAAGTCGACGAAATTTTAACCCAACTTTAAATTTTTCGTTTTCCCTCGAAAATGTCACTTTTCGTACGCTCCTCCCGACTCGAAAACGGCAGCGCGACCCGCGCATTCACGATGTAGTATTAAGTTAGACCCTTGGGCTTAGGTTTCGTGAAAGAAACGGGGTCCGAAAGCTCTTTTTAATTTGGAAATAGTATTTGAAAATTTCGTGTTTTTTGGGTCGGCTAAGATTGCAAAACACGCTGCCCTTCCGGGGCTTATAACTCGGCCGTCTTTAGAGATGGAACGGCGCGGTATTTTTTTTTAAAAACTACATGAAATTTCCAAAAACCCCGGAGTCGATTTATTTTTTCGATTTTCGGCTCCCTAAGCGAGCTACGGCCGTTCAAAGATTGGCAATTTGCGACTTTTTTCCGACACGTACCCCCATTTCTTTCGACTGCACTCTCAAATTTCGTTCCGGAGACTCCGGCCCCGGACCGATCGAAAGAGGAAAGACAAACGAAAAACTTTGTCGTTTCACTTTTTCGAGATCGCCGTTATTTGCCGAGATGCGAATTTTTCAAAAAGGCCGTTTTCGGTACTATTCCGGATTTTTTTGCTCCGGAGTCCGGAGGATTCTTTCGACCGAATTTTCAGGACGGCTAGACACGACCTTCCTACAAGTTCACCTAAAATTTCGTCGAAAAATATCCATCGGCTGCAGAGATATTAATTTTTTCCTAGGTCGATGTTCGCTTGTAAATTTCATTAAAAATGGGCCAAATTCTGGCGAATTTCCCAAACATGCACCTCAACTCTGCCTCACAGCTCGAAGGTCTTTGGAGATGGAGCGGCGCCGTATTTTTTTTTCGAAAACTAGAAGAAAAGTTGGTTAGGTGCATGTGGAAAATTATTTTTGCGATTTTCGGCCCCATAAGCGAGATATAGCCGTTCAAAGTTTGGCTATTTTCGACTTTTTCCCGACACGTACCCCGTCTCTGTCCGATAGCGCCCTCAAATTTCGATCCGGGGACTCCGGACCCGGACCAAACGCAAGAGGAAGGACGAACGAAAAAGTCGTTTTTTTATTTTTTGGCCATCTCCGATATTTGCCGAGATATGAATTTTTTAAAAAGGTCGATTTTTGGAAAAAAAATCGAAAGTGAGCGTCCCGAAAATTTTTCCCAAGGGGGTCCAAAAAAAAAAAAATTCGGAAATTTTTTTTTTTTCGATTTTCGCCCCCCCTCCCCCAAAAAAAAAAGTTCCAAAATAATTTTTTTTTTCGATTTATAAGCGATAGACGAACGCCGTAGGCGCGAGGCTTTCGCTCCTTCAACTTTTTTGACACATCCAAATCAACCCCACCCCCCCTTCGAGCCAACCCCCGCTAGGGGGTTGGCGAGGAGTTCGTTTATGTAAACCTCAAAAAAAAATTGCAATAAACCGATTAGACGAGTGCCGTAGGCACGAGTTTTTCGCTCCTTGGGCGGCGTCAAATATTTCTTCCAAGGGGGGTCGAAAAAAAAAAATTGGAAGTGAGCGTCCCGAAAAATTTTTCCAAAGGGGGTCCAAAAAAAAAATTCGGAAAAATTTTTTTTTTTCGATTTTTGCCCCCCTCCCAAAAAAAAAATTTCAAAAATTTTTTTTTTCGATTTTTACGCCTTAGACGAGCGCCGTAGGCGCGAGGCTTTCGCTCCTTCAACTTTTTCGACTCATCCAAATCCACCCCACCCCCCCTTCGAGCCAACCCCCGCTAGGGGGTTGGCGAGAAGTTAGTTTATGTAAACCTCAAAAAAAAAAATAGCAGACCCCTAAAAAACAAAACCACAAGTCCCGGATTTTCAACTAGAAACCCCGAGATAAAAATCCACCCTACCCGACAATCGAGCCAACCCCCGCTAGGGGGTTGGCGAGGAGTTATTGACAGCCGCCGGCAGGCCTAGATCGTGCTCTGCACGATCTAGTCTATATATATTAAACGCCGATAAGGCAGACTCACTCTAATTTCAGAGGTGAAATTGATGTACTTTGCCTCCTCAAAGGCTTTTTTCCGGGCGAATAGCGGCGCGCAGCGCCGCTTATTTTAGGCGTCGTCGTTTCGGGAAAATCGCAACGTCGTATTTTCGTGACGATCCGTTGAGTATTAAGAAAGTTATTAACGTTTCAATACCCCCGTGTCGAAGGGTTTTGAAAATCAGCGAAATTAGAAAGAGTTCGAAGACTAATGGCCGCCGCCGGAAGTCGACGAAATTTTAACCCTACATTAAATTTTACGTTTTCCCTCGAAAATGTCACTTTTCTTACGCTCCTCCTGACTCGAAAACGGCAGCGCGACCCGCGCATTCACGATGTAGTGTTAAGTTAGACCCCCTAGCTTAGGTTTCGTGAAAGAAACGAGGTCCGAAAGCTCTTTTTAATTTGGAAATAGTATTTGAAAATTTCGTGTTTTTTCGGTCGGCGACGATCGCCAAACACGGTCCCCTTCCGCGGCCTATAACTCGGCCGTCTTTAGAGATAAAACAGCGCGGTATTTTTTTTTGAAAACTACATAAAATTTCCAAAAACCCCTGTCTCGATTTATTTTTCCGATTTTCGGCTCCCTAAGCGAGCTACGGCCGTTCAAAGATTGGCAATTTTCGACTTTTTCCCGACACGCACTCCTATTTCTTTCGACTGCAACCTCAAATTTCGTCCAGGAGACTCCGTCCCCGGACCGATCGAAAGAGGAAAGACAGACGAAAAACTTTGTCGTTTTACTTTTTCGAGATCGCCGTTATTTGTCGTGATGCGAATTTTTTAAAAAGGGCGTTTTCGGTACTATTCCGGAAATAAACACTCCGGAGTCCGGAGGATTTTTTCGACCAAATTCTCAGGGAACCTTCGTCCGACCTTCCCACAAGTCCATCTAAAATTTCGTTGCCTAATATCCATCGGCTTCGGAGATATTAATTTTTTTATAGGTCGATGTTCGCGTGTAAATTTCATTAAAAATGGGCCAAATTTTGGCGAATTTCCCAAACATGCACCTCAACTTTGCCTCATAGCTCGGAGGTCTTTAGAGATGGAGCGGCGCCGTATTTTTTTTCGAAAACTACAAGAAAAGTTAGTTAGGTGCAAGTGAAAAATTATTTTTGCGATTTTCGGCCCCATAAGCGAGATATAGCCGTTCAAAGTTTGGCTATTTCTCATTTTCTTCCGACATGCGCCCCTTATTTATTCGATAGCGCCCTCAAATTTCGATCCGGGGACTCCGGACCCGGACCAAACGCAACAGGAAGGACAAACGAAAAAGTCTTTTTTTTATTTTTTGGCCATCTCCGATATTTGCCGAGATTCGAATTTTTTAAAAAGGCCGTTTTCGGTACTATTCCGGATTTATTTGCTCCGGAGTCCGGAGGATTTTTTCGCCCGGATTTTCAGGAGAGCTAGAACCATCCTTCCTCTCGGATCCCTGAAAATTTCGTCGAAAAATATTCATCCGCGGCCGAGTTATGAATTTTTTTGCGAATCGTTACGCCACGCTCGCTACGTGCACGTAGTCCGTCCGAATTTACACAACGACATACGTTTTCAAAGACGTATGTCTTCAGGATAAAATTGAGCTTCTTCATTTTCGACGCTACGTGAAAACCGATAGCATATTCGGACTCGGGACGACTCCACGATTCTCAAACCGTTTTCGGTTTTTCGATCGGACGTTTCCTTCTCTTCTCGATTTTAAGCGTCAAATTTCTTTCAACCAATCACAGAGCCCCATTCTATATCGGCTAAAATAGCCAATTTCGAAGCGATTTTCGTGCGGTTTTCGATGGGAGATCGGTAGAGGGTCTCGCCGAGCGACTTTCTTGACCTTCATACCGGGTGTTCGATTCGCCCGGGACCCCCAAAAAAAATAAAAAGTCGGAAAAAGTCCCCAAACGTCGCGTTTTCTTGCTGCTGACGCCTAGGGAGCCCACAGAAAAATGGAACGGCGGCAAAATTTTTTTCCAAGGGGGTCAAAAAAAAAATTGAAGGTAGAGGCGTCCCCGAAAAAATTTCTTAGGGGTCCGAAAAAAAACAATAATTAAAAAATTTTTTTTTTCGATTTTCGCCCCCCTCCCCAAAAAAAAAAGTTCCAAAAAATTTTTTTTTTTTCGAAAATCGTCATTTTGGCAGCTGTCAAAAAAAAATTTTTTTAATCGCTTAATTCATCGGAGAAGAACCCGCCGGGGCAAATTCCTTCAACTTTTTTGACACATCCAAATCAACCCCACCCCCCCTTCGAGCCAACCCCCGCTAGGGGGTTGGCGAGGAGTTCGTTATGTAAACCTCAAAAAAAAAATTGCAGACCCTGAATAGCCCGATCTCTTTTCGAGTGCCGAAGGCATGAGTATTTCGCTCCTTAGGCGTCGTCAAATATTTTTTCCAAGGGGGTCGGAAAATAATCGAAAGTGAGCGTCCCGAAAATTTTTTCCAAGGGGTCCAAAAAAAAAAAATCGGAAATTTTTTTTTTTCGATTTTCGCCCCCCCCCTCAAAAAAAAAGTTAATTTTTACGCGTTAGACGAACGCCGTAGGCGCGAGGCTTTCGCTCCTTCAACTTTTTCGACTCATCCGAATCCACCCCACCCCCCCTTCGAGTCAACCCCCAACGGGGGTTGGCGAGAAGTTCGTTTATGTAAACCTCAAAAAAGAAAATTGCAGACCCTGAATAGCCCGACCTCTTTTCGAAGTGCCGAAGGCACGAGTATTTCGCTCCTTAGGCGTCGTCAAATATTTTTCCAAGGGGGTCCAAAAAAAAAAATTCGGAAATTTTTTTTTTTTTCGATTTTCGCCCCCCTCCCCCAAAAAAAAAAGTTCCAAAAAATTTTTTTTTTTCGATTTATAAGCGATAGACGAACGCCGTAGGCGCGAGGCTTTCGCTCCTTCAACTTTTTTGACACATCCAAATCAACCCCACCCCCCCTTCGAGCCAACCCCCGCTAGGGGGTTGGCGAGGAGTTCGTTTATGTAAACCTCAAAAAAAATTGCAATAAACCGATTAGACGAGTGCCGTAGGCACGAGTTTTTCGCTCCTTGGGCGGCGTCAAATATTTTTTCCAAGGGGGGTCGAAAAAAAAAAATTGGAAGTGAGCGTCCCGAAAAATTTTTCCAAAGGGGGTCCAAAAAAAAATTCATAAAAATTTTTTTTTTTTCGATTTTTGCCCCCCCCCTCCCAAAAAAAGTTTCAAAAATTTTTTTTTTCGATTTTTACGCCTTCGACGAGCGCCGTAGGCGCGAGGCTTTCGCTCCTTCAACTTTTTCGACTCATCCAAATCCACCCCACTCCCCCTTCGAGCCAACCCCCGCTAGGGGGTTGGCGAGAAGTTAGTTTATGTAAACCTCAAAAAAAAAATAGCAGACCCCTAAAAAACAAAACCACAAGTCCCGGATTTTCAACTAGAAACCCCGAGATAAAAATCCACCGTACCCGACAATCGAGCCAACCCCCGCTAGGGGGTTGGCGAGGAGTTATTGACAGCCGCCGGCAGGCCTAGATCGTGCTCTGCACGATCTAGTCCATATATATTAAACGCTGATAAGGCAGACTCGCTCTAATTTCAGAGAGAATTTTATGTACTTTGCGGCGCCAAAGGCTTTTTTCCGAGGGAATATCGGCGCGCAGCGCCGCTTTTTATAGGCGTGTTCGTGTCGGGAAAATCCCAACGTCGTATTTTCGTGACGATCCGTCGAGTCGTAAGAGAGTTATTAACGTTTCAATACCCCCGTGTCGAAGGGTTTTGAAAATCAGCGAAATTAGAAAGAGCTCGAAGACTAATGGCCGCCGCCGGAAGTCGACGAAATTTTAACCCAACTTTAAATTTTTCGTTTTCCCTCGAAAATGTCACTTTTCTTACGCTCCTCCCGGCTCGAAAACGGCAGCGCGACCCGCGCATTCACGATGTAGTGTTAAGTTAGACCCTCGGGCTTAGGTTTCGTGAAAGAAACGGGGTCCGAAAGCTCTTTTTAATTCGGAAATAGTATTTGAAAATTTCGTGTTTTTCGGGTCGGCTAAGATCGCAAAACACGCTGCCCTTCCGCGGCTTATAACTCGGCCGTCTTTAGAGATAGAACGGCGCCGTATTTTTTTTTGAAAACTACATGAAATTTCCAAAAACCCCTGTCTCGATTTATTTTTTCGATTTTCGGCTCCCTAAGCGAGCTACGGCCGTTCAAAGATTGGCAATTTGCGACTTTTTCCCGACACGTACCCCCATTTCTTTCGACTGCACTCTCAAATTTCGTTCCGGAGACTCCGGCCCCGGACCGATGGAAAGAGCAAGGACAAACGAAAAACTTTGTCGTTTCACTTTTTCGAGATCGCCGTTATTTGCCGAGATGCGAATTTTTCAAAAAGGCCGTTTTCGATACTATTCCGGATTTTTTTGCTCCGGAGTCCGGAGGATTTTTTCGACAGCTAGACGCGACCTTCCTACAAGTTCACCTAAAATTTCGTCAAAAAATATCCATCGGCTGCGGAGATATTAATTTTTTCCTAGGTCAATGTTCGCGTGTAAATTTCATTAAAAATGGGCCAAATGTTGGCGAATTTCCCAAACATGGACCTTAACTCTGCCTCATAGCTCGAAGGTCTTTAGAGATGGAGCGGCGCCGTATTTTTTTTCGAAAACTAGAAGAAAAGTTGGTTAGGTGTTTGTGGAAAATTATTTTTGCGATTTTCGGCCCCATAAGCGAGATATAGCCGTTCAAAGTTTGGCTATTTTCGACTTTTTCCCGACACGTACCCCGTCTCTGTCCCATAGCGCCCTCAAATTTCGATCCGGGGACTCCGGACCCGGACCAAACGCAAGAGGAAGGACGAACGAAAAAGTCGTTTTTTTATTTTTTGGCCATCTCCGATATTTGCCGAGATATGAATTTTTTAATAAGGTCGATTTTTAAGTGAGCGTCCCGAAAATCTTTCCTAAGGGGGTCCAAAAAAAAAAAATTCGGAAAATTTTTTTTTTTGATTTTCGTCCCCCCTCCCCCAAAAAAAAAAGTTCCAAAAAATTTTCCACCGTAGGCGCGAGGCTTTCGCTCCTTCAACTTTTTTTGACACATCCAAATCAACCCCACCCCCCCTTCGAGCCAACCCCCGCTAGGGGGTTGGCGAGGAGTTCGTTTATGTAAACCTCAAAAAAAACATTGCAGACCCTGAATAGCCCGACCTCTTTTCGAAGTGCCGAAGGCACGTGTATTTCGCTCCTTAGACGTCGTCAAATATTTTTCCAAGGGGGTCGGAAAAAAAATCGAAAGTGAGCGTCCCGAAAATGTTTCCTAAGGGGGTCCAAAAAAAAAAAATTCGAAATTTTTTTTTCGAAAACTAGACGAAATTTAGAAATCCTTTGAGTGTAAATGGTTTTCTCGGATTTTGCTTCCTAAGCGAGTTATGATTTTTTGAAGTTGAGCGATTTTTTCGGATTTCGGCGATTTTTCGAACGTGCACCCCTTTTGAACGCGACACAGCCCTTACCGGAGGATCCGGGGGATCCGCGCCAGGACCAAAGGCGAGAGGAAGGATAGACCTCCAGCCGTTTTTTTGCTTTTTCGCCCATCTCCGATATTTGCCGAGATACGAATTTCTTAAAAAGGTCGATTTTCGCGAAAAACGGCACCATTCCGGGCTCAATGGCTCCGGTGTCCGGAGGATTTTTTCGACCGGATTTTCAGGAGAGCTAGACACGACCTTCTTCTCGGATCCCTGAAAATTTCGTCGAAAAATATC
Organism: Rhagium mordax; assembly: GCA_963680705.1. Lineage (NCBI taxonomy): Eukaryota > Metazoa > Arthropoda > Insecta > Coleoptera > Cerambycidae > Rhagium > Rhagium mordax. The sequence continues at coordinate 48,027,599 of OY796657.1, forward strand.
CATCGGCTGCCGAGATATTAATTTTTTCCTAGGTCCATGTTCGCATGTCGATTTCGTCGAAAATCTGCCAAATTTGCCAAACACGCACCTCAACTTTACCACATAGCTCGAAGGTCTTTCGAGATGGAGCGGCGCCGTATTTTTTTTCGAAAACTAGAAGAAAAGTTGGTTAGGCGCAAGTGGAAAATTATTTTTGCCATTTTCGGCCCCACAAGCGAGATATAGGCGTTCAAAGTTTGGCTATTTTTAACATTTGCTCATGTTCTTCCGACATGCTATTCGTCTTTTTCCGATAGCGCCCTCGGATTTCGATCCGGGGACTTCGGACCCGGACCAAATTCAAGAGGAAGGACAAACGAAAAAGTCGTTGTCTCATTTTTCGCCCATCTCCGATATTTGCCGAGATAGGAATTTTTTAAAAAGGTCGATTTTCAAGAAAAACGGTACTTTTCCGGGCTCAATGGCTCCTTTGCCCGGAGGATTTTTTCGACCGGATTCTTAGGACAACTAGAACCATCCTTCCTTTCGGATCCCTGAAAATTTCGTCGAAAAATATTCATCCGCGGCCGAACTGTGAATTTCTTTGCGGATCGATACGCGGCGCTCGCCAGCTGCGCATAGTCCGTCCGAACTTATAAGTACAACATACGTTTTCGAAGACGTATGTCTTTAGGCAAAAAATCACTTTTTCATTTTCGATGCTAGGTGAAAAACGATGGCATTTTCGGACTCGGGACGACTCCACGATTCCGAAACCGTTTTCGGATTTTCGATCGGACCTCTCCTTTCGAAATCGATTTTGACAGCTAAATATTGGAAATTTTTTTCCACCAATCAGAAGCGTTTCCTTAAAATTGCGCTGGAATGGCCGTTTTCGAAGCGATTTTCGCGCGGTTTTCGACGGGGGATCGGTAGCGGACGTCTCCGGGCGACCGTCACTTTGACATTTAACGTCACTTTGACAGCTGTCAATTTTTTTTTTCGAAATACGTCATTTTGACGGCTGCCAAAAAAAATTTTTTTTCGAAACGTCACTGACAGCTGTCAATTTTTTTCTCGGTTTCGGAATCCGGGCAGAACCCGCCGGGGCAAATTCTTTAATCTTTTTTTTTCGAAAAACGTCACTTTGGCAGCCGTAAAAAAAAATTTTTCTTTTCGAAAAACGTCATTTTGACAGCTG